>JAOTON010002128.1:0-422257 GCA_034440635.1 Lepas anatifera | reverse complement strand
TGGCAACTTCCTATCAAATGTACTTAACCACATCTCAATAGATTTAATGGCATAGGAATTATGCTCAGTTTTCCTAAGCATTTGCATATTTGGGGTGAAAAAAGCCTATCGTGATTTTCTTGACCTCTGGAGGTCAAACCATTAACCCTAGCGCTTAAACATGGAGTAATTTCTTACTGAATTCACGCGAGGTTTCTAATGCGCTTTGCAGATTTGCGCTAACCCTCATATTTTCGGAGTTAGAGGGGGGCTTTCATCGATCCCCGGTGGGGCGAAAGGTGGCGCCGGACTCCCGGTGGGGCGCGGGTTAAGCTTCCTCTTTGACCTATGTGTGGGCGGCAGGAATTACTCTACCTTCATGTGCTTCCCCCATGAACTCTAGCCACTTACAGTTGGTCAAGCTGCAGGCCATGATAAACTCGGTGGTGGCCTCCCGGTCCATTATATTGTTGAGGGCAGACGCCTTTGTGTTGAGACAGGACATGATGATCCACAGCCTGAGGGAGGTTTCCTCCTCCTCCTGCTCTCCTCTGATGGAGATAATCTTGAAAAGACGAACTTCCTCCTCGTGGCAGAGCAATGTCATCAGGATTGTTCCGATGTGAACGAACATTGCATAGGGAGCACACGGTGGGCATGGCATTCAACTGCACTACCTTGGGCTGGGTACGAAGGCAGGAGAGCTCGAACATGACTTTCCGAGGGCTGTCCAGTCAGTCGCTGCTGGTCTACACCTGTAGCCAGAAGGAAAAGTAAGGCGCGATAATGACAGCGACAATCTCCTACCGAGTTCCAATTTCCCTACTGACTCCAGATAAAGGTTATCAACAACTTGGTAGACGGTCCCAGGAACGTCCTATTCTAGCTCTCATGCCTCAGGATCCAGCCCTAGATGGTGCAATTGACTGTCATGCCGACTGCGTACTCCTCTGAATGGTTTGCTCACTCCCGAGGAGATGCTGATGAACATGGCATGTTCTGCAGTGAGGAGGAGGAGAGGAGGACCGCCTTCCACAAGATCATCTCCATCAGAGGGGAGAAGGAGGTGGGGAACACCTCTCTCAGGCTGCGGACCCTGCCCTACGTCAACACACAGATGACCACTCTCAAAAAGATGATTGACTGGGACGGGGGTCACCGAGCCATCTGCAGCTTGATCAAATCCAAGTTCTCAGGGATCATGGGGAAGCCCATGGAGGTAGAGCACTTCGTCTACCACACGAAGGTCGGCATGGCTGTAGCTGCCATGTCTGTAAAGCAAATGACAGCTGGGGCATTCCCACGACAAATCCACAAGTCGATAACACCCTCATGTCGCAGATTTCGGTGTATTTTTGTCAGGGGGGCTATTGATGAAGCTGATGACGATTTTTGTATTCATCTTCCTCCCTGACTAACGGTTTGAAAATTATAGCCTGAGGCATTTTAACCATACCCTTGCATGTCTTTTTAAAGACGAAATTTTACCTGTATGCTTCTACAAATTCCATAAAATCTTGATCTAGGTATCTTAAGGACAAATGACGAATTATGGCTCATTAAAAATATAATTAAAAAACTAAATTTTAAGTATATTATACATTCTTAAATTTTTCAAAATATATACAAACTATTTTCCTATGACTTATTTTAACTTTTTTGAGGCTCACAGTAATCTTTATACTTTTCTCTATAAGATTCAGTAGTAAAAAGAATGGAGACTTTAACAGAAAGCGAGATCTGAGCTCCTAAACGTTCCGATCCCCACTTTTGTGAGGTTCGTGCGTCAGCGCGGTCCGCCGTCGCTGCAACTATCAAACGTCTCTGCAGAGACGTTTGATAGTCGTGACCATGGTCACGAAAAAGGTTTTAATGGTGGAATTGGTCGGCAATGAGGGCAAGGATGTATTTAAAACAATAAATTGTTATTAATGTCCCATTCCTCAACACCCGCACTGGAGAGGCGTCCGACACTTACGGGCACTGGAGGGGGGAACTGGTAGGCTCCCCTGAGCTCTCGGAAACTATGCGGCTTAGAAAAACTCCGGTTGGGGACTGGGTGGGAATTATTGAAATCTATATTATGAATGATCTTAATTGAACTAAGTCAGTCTTGTCAAGTTCAAGCGATGTCATAAAGGTCAAGAATTAGCCGTGCTGGATAATCATCCGGAAATGCCGTGATTAAGCTAAAAAGTCCAGAATGCACTAAAAACAGAGCAAGGTCATAGTGAGAACGTCCCAAGAATTTTAAACCTAATTTTTGGGGTTAAGGTTATTCAGCGTCATTGACATATGACATCACGATATGACATATTCCCCTTATTTACACCATGATTTGGCCTGTGACCTTGACCTTTACATTGATTTATCATAGCTATGACGTCGTAGCATAATATACGTCATACTGGGTAACGCCATGCGACCGGAAGTACCGGACCAATGACTTTGAGAATTCTGGTATGGCCTTGAACTGTGACCTTGACCTCCATGAGGGGTAATATTGAGATATAATCTTTTTTATATGGCGCTATAACGTTGCCAGTTGGTCTTTGATGCACGCGAACTGGTGCAACCGCGCGATTGCAGCGATCTCAAAATAAAGGGCTTAACTTTGAGAGCCTGTAATTACAGATTGGATCCGATTTTCAAGGTTATTTGACCAATCGACGTGCCATTAAATATCCTCAAAAGTAGCGAAATAGCGTTTTTTTGCCACGAAGGGTTCTCCGGCCACCTAGAAAAAAGTAGGTGGGGTCTCCGAGGCTCCGCTCCAGTGTGCTTTTTAACACGCGCTGGTATGAGGCTCCGGGCCTCCTTTACTGGCAGGAGGGTTACCCATACCCTTACGATCTCAGCAAACATGCTTGGAAGGGAACACCGAAAGCAGTGTTCCATTGCTTGCCCTCGATCTCTGCCAAAAATGCTTCAACAAAAAGTATTCAAATTAGCTACTGAGCACAGAAAACGCTTCAATAAGGCAGTCGCGAGAAAAAGAATATTAAGGATTTACAAGTTCTTACCGGTTAATTCGAAGACCGTTATTGTCCATGAGCTCCCGAATGATGAGGGACAGATGGTTCGAGTTTCAAATTGAGTCTGTGAAGTTCAATGGCACCATGTGATGGAGTCGTTCTTCCGATCCGTGGGTCAGATCTTAAATAAAGCTTAATAAAATAAAGCTTAAATAAAACTTAAAGTCTTAATCTTATATGTTGGAAAAGCAGCTGTCGGCGTGGACGCTATGTGGCTTTTTGTTTGTGATGTGTGCTTTCTAATATAAATTGAACTGGGATACATGTAACTTTTTTAGAATATGGGTAGACAAAAAATATCGAAAACAAACCTAAGACAACATTAATAATCGCCTTTTGACGCATAATCCTCCCACTACATTTTCCACCAAATGCACCAGAGTGTCAGAATTGTAGCCATGACATGTATTTGCGCACATACACACACACACATACAAGTATGATTAAAATGCACGACAGGGAATTAAAACATCAGCGTTTAAGTCCAGCGGCAGGCGCCGCACGAAACTCCTAAGATCAAACATGAGCACAGGCCGAGTAAAAGAAAGGCCTCATAAGAGTAGCAAAGGGAAAGTGACTGGGAGAAGGTAAAGGAAGTGTCAAGAGAGATGAGGTACCGACGAGACAGTGGGGACGGGCAGTTGACAAAATTTTTCAATTGACAAAATAATCAACTCGATGATTGTGGTCAATATACGGTAGAAGTAGACAGTGAGACGGTGAGAGAGACGAGATACCGTGTCGGGCTGCGAGACCAGAGAAAACCAGCTCGGGCGGCGAAGCGAGCAACGCGGCGGCGCACACTGGGGCAAATGGCCTCCAAAACCGGCCAAAACCCCCAATCTTGACATCTTCAAAATCTGACTTAATCGTTTGGCTCTGACAGAGAAATGTCCAAAACCTTGGAAAAACATAATTGTATCCATTTTTCTCTTCTTTAGCCGCTTGCACAGATGCTGGAACACAGCGCATTAAACACGCTGCAGCTCGGCGTCAAGTTGACTCGAAATGAGGTACACTTTCTGATGCATTATCAACCATGGTCGCAGTCACAAAACCGTTATCTATTTCTATCAATGAATAGCTGGGAACCCCCTGAAGACACTCAATGTTGAAAAGTACGAAATTTGGCAATAAGAGCCTGATAGTACTTGTAACTATTAGGGCATGTAAAGCTTCTAACTTATTCTCAAATCCTAAACTTCGTTAGACCCGCGAAAAAAACGCACAGCGAGTTTCACTTATAAATTTATATGTAGTGATGCAATGTTGCATCCTCTAACCAGCCGTGAAAAAATTAGCTCGGCATCAGTTGTCCCAGGGGAGATATGTCACTTTTGTGCGGCAATGTAGTCCAAGTAGCGCGGTGAGGCCGGCGGCTACGGCGGCCGTCGGCTCATGTTGCGCGGCAAATTGAGTAAGGACGGCTGACAGGGCGCCGTGGTCGAGTCGTGACAGGGGAAGGCGGACTTGCAAGACGCTGGGCAGAGAGTCAATCTGTGCAAAAACCGATTTTAACACGCGCACTGAGGATGAGGGAATATCAGAGAAGAGTCACCCATTTGTTCATGGAGAGCTCAAAACTACGACCAGAAGGACGCTGTTAAAAAACTAAAGAGATTTACAGGAATGTTTTCGTGCTACCATGAGTCTGGTCGTCGATCAGCCAAAGGCGGGAGGGGGGGGCAACGGCACAGCTAATGAAGGGAAACACAACCCGCGGTTCTTTCGGGAACCTCCGAAAGTTTAGCGAGGCTACTGGGTAAGCCTGGATCTGCTACAAAGGTTTTCGGTAATATTAGGCGCACTATCATCATCAGGGGCGTAGCCAGGATTTCACTCGGGGTAGGGGGCCGAAAAGGGCCCCTGTGACAGCGCCAAAAGGGCCCTGATGGGGTAAAAAGGGCCATGCTTGTTACAGAATCGTGTCCTTAGGGGACCCTTTGGGCCCCTCAGGGGGCGGCTGTCCCTGCTCCCCCTTGGCTACGCCCCCTGATCATTATCATCAAGAATCGAAATTGAGAAGTATCCGGCCTACGCTCTAGAGACAGCGAGGCTGTTTGTAAACGTGTACCCATGGTACAGCATACCGGCAACCATACATAAGGTGCAAATGCACGGGGAAGATGTTACTGAGAGCAGGGGCGTCGCCATCGGGGGCCAGGGGGCCTGGCCCCCACTTTTTGGTCAAAAATTTTCTGATCTCAGTCAAAATGGGAGAAAACCGGACATTCTTATAACCAGCCGCTGCAGAAGGCAACGAGGAGCCCAAATTCGAACAGTATTTGGTCCTTACGTGGAAAGATTTTGTCAGCGTCAGTTTGAAGTTTGGCTGCCCCCCCCCCACTTCTTTTCCGGTGGTGACGCTTATGATTGAGAGCCTGAAAGTTTCCATAGGAGCATACATGGAGGAGGCCCAGGAGGCAAGGAATAGAGATCAACTTGCATTCAGGCAATATCATAACAGAAAGACATCCATAGTTGACAATCACTGATCAGTACCAGTACCTGCTTATCACCAATGACCTCGTGGGAACATGATCTCCGATGATATAGAATAAATCCAGAAGGCCCATGACAACAGAGGTTTCGAGCCCGGCAGTAACCCTCTTTATAAGCGGAAAGATAGTGGCACTAACCATTAATAATTCGATGGTGCATGAGTGGGTACTTGGATGTGAGACTGCTTCAATAACTTAACTAGATTTCAACGATAATTCTCGGGGTTAATGGATAGCAGACTGGATAAAGGGACGCGGGATATTAAATAGGAGGGTTACACAAAGATGCAAGAGAGGTCGCATGATTTAATGAACATTCCCTGTGAGTTTAATGTGTTGTCTGTTTCCCGCATGTTTGTGCTCATTTTATGGGAAGAGTGACGGTAATCATTCCCTGAAATCGCGCTTAACATTATTGGATCAATAAATACAGCTCCCGCACATGACCCTAGAAGTTTCGATATGGTTCGTTACTGGATTTAAAGATGTCAAATAGTGAAAGAGTGAATTTGTGCCATTATTTATCATGTGGTACTTAATAGTTAAACCAGAGTGAAGGCTCAGCAAGACCTCCGACTTATGATGACCTTGAATATGTCGGATCGGTTTTCGAAATATTACTTGTTTTTTTCTTACATTTCAACCGTCACTGGACCCACCTTATCTGATTCTGTCTTATTGAGTCTCTGCAAAACTGGAAAGAACGAAATCGAATTCCGATATTTATAAACCTTGAAAAATAGTTTATCTGATATGACGTGGTGTAGATACCCAATGTTTTATGGCTGGATAATGAAGTTCAGAGCAACAGCTTTCATTTGAGCACAAAAAAGTATTGCTAATCAAAGTATTTTTTAGTTACGAGGTTTTGGCCTATTTTGAAGCCCAGTTGCCCCAGTGTGCGGCGACGGGTCCGCAGCGGCGGGGTGGGGGGGACGCAGGCGAGCTCGCCGGGATGCCACGGGGCACGCGTTCGCGAACCCGTCCGAATTGTTCCGAATGTTCCGGTAATACGTTCAGTTTTTTTCGGAATGGCTCAAATTTTTATGTTAGCAATAGTAGCCTCCACACCACATCTAGTTCATTCGCAATGTTACCGAAGCGCACTCTTGCTCAGTTCTCCCCTCCCCGTTACCCCACTTCCAACCCGACGCGTCTAGGCGGCGTGCCGATTGCAGGCTGAGCGGCCGACGACGGTGTTGGGCTTGGTCTGCGGTGCTCGTTACTGATTTTGCTCTGTAGTCTCCATTCTTTTTATTTGCGTTATATGTAGTTTAAGCAATGCTCTTTCACATGAAGTTGTTTTGAAGTCAATAAAAACATAGGAAATATGTATACTTATCTTTGCAAAAGTTTCGCATTAGATTTTATACATATTCGTGCCAATTAATATAATTAAACTTACATATTTGTATTGTTTAGACTTTTGTTATTATTTTCATGTAACCTCTTGAAGGAATACCTTTCATTTAAATGGCTAAAAACTCAAGCAAAAAGTCCGATGCACGCGTCTGATGCTGGATTGCCAGAGGCTATAACTCTGAAACGATTATCCGGACGAGACTAAAAATACCACAGTCGTTTTCAGCGCCACTGAGAACTCTATTCCCAAATTTTCATGAAAATCTGAGATATGAGGGTGTTGTTTCAACCCATCGATTTGCCGATTTGCCATGTAATGTAATCCCCCAGCTGCCAGTAATGTCTCTCGTGCTGGAAGAGGAATGGTTTGTCAGGCGATGGGCC
Organism: Lepas anatifera; assembly: GCA_034440635.1. Lineage (NCBI taxonomy): Eukaryota > Metazoa > Arthropoda > Thecostraca > Lepadidae > Lepas > Lepas anatifera. The sequence continues at coordinate 414,996 of JAOTON010002128.1, read as the reverse complement.
CCGGGACACCAAACTGATGCTCAGGATCAATAGCAAGCAGGACCTCCTCGGCATCACAAAGTTGACACTCAAATAGATTGAACTTGCGATCAAGTTGAAAACTTTTAGATGGGAGCTATCTGACCACACTGGTTAGCGCGCCCTTAAACTCAAATAACAAGAAACTTTATTTTAGGCCTCGAAATACAGCTAGATTTATCATGATCATCCTTTCCCTGAATCAATTCGTACTGCTGTAAAGAGGGAGTCCGTAATGACCTAAATAGCTCGTCTCGTTTGTGTCATGAAATAGGTGATTCAAAGCTATCTAGGCATGTATAAGTGTGGTTGTTTGATATCAGGGCACTGTCTGTGCTGTTCTAAATACTTTTTGTTAATGTGACAAATAGTGGAAGCATATGTGAATATAAAGAACTTGGTGAAAATGGTTTGAATGCCCCCAAAAACCTAGAAATACTTTTTTCAGTCGAAAACAGGATAGGTAAAAGACCAAGACGATTTTTGGCTTTGATTATTTTTCCTTAGACCATAATAGAACTGAAAATTATGGGGCAGAATCTCATTTTTCAATTTTCCATATATTTACAAACCTAATACACACCGGCATGCACCAGGTATTTCCATACATGACTTTTTACATTATTTTCCGCTGTTTCCTTTCATTTAATAGTTCCGTGTTTTTTTCACTTCGTACTAGAATACGGCCGGCTTCGTCACGCCTTTCGATGGCTCAGGGACAAGTGTTAATCGGCATTTGGTGTGGGGTGCGTATCCGATTCATGCTTTGTGTTTGGATTAATATGAGATGGAGTTTGATTGGGTCCAGTTCTCGGGGCTCATTTGGAAACACTAGGGTAGTGGGTACCTTGGCCTTTTTCACGAAGCGCTCCTCCTCCATGGGCTTGCAGGCGGCGTCCCACAGAACTGGAACTTTATTCTCAGACAAGCTATCGGGCCCGTTTAGGTTTCTTGTTCTATATTATAGTTGCGGATATTTGTATATTCGTTGCGGGGCCCACCACAAAAGAGGGCAGTGTCCCCCTGCCCTGGCCCCCGGTTCCTATTCCTATGCCGCCCAGGGGCCGCCAAATTATCTTGGAGGGCCCCAAGGTCCAGACCTTGGCTCAGGAACCAAGATCAGTCAGCTCAGGGGCCCAGACCAGTGCATTGGCCTTGGTACCAGCTTATCAAGGGACCCCACATAAGCACAGGACCCCTAGAAGCTCAGCACAGGGGAGCTCCAGATTCGCACAGGGTATCGATTTAGCTTGGGGGTTAGGAAACAATTTTCTCAGATGGATCGACGTGTTGTACGATAGAAATACCCAGTCTCCAACCACAGCGGCGGTGCAGATTAACGGGAAAATATCACGTGATTTTAAGATAGAGTGGGGCCTTAGGCAAGGTTGCCCCTTAAGCTGCCTTCTATTTTTGATCGTATTTGAACCCCTTCTGGAGCGGATCAGAAGATGTGAGGCTATAAAGGGGGTTAATATCAATAATACTGATATCAAGATCACGAGTTTCGCGGACGATGTTACCGTGATAATGAACGGCAGCTCACAGTCAATGTTAGCATGCTTAACTATTTTTGAAGATTTTAAAACGGTATCTGGCTTGGAACTAAATGTATCAAAGACTCAAGCGCTATGGATAGGTCATGCTGCGAGTTCTAAACAGCCGATATGCACCGATTTTAACATTCAGTGGCCAAGGGGCTGTATTGAAATACTGGGGGTTAAAATACCAAATGATCCAGAAGTGAATATCTCCAGCCTAAATTACGACGCCAAATTTGAAAATATTATTGCTCGGCTCACTCCATGGGCCGGAAGAGGCTTAACTCCCTTTGGGCGTATATACTTGATAAAATCCGAACTGCTTTCACAGCTGATTTATCTCATGACAGTTCTTCCTTCTCCGAGCTTAGAGTTTGTTAAGAAGTTGGAGAGTGCCTTCTTCAAATTTATTTGGGGCGGCAAAAAAGATCGAATAAAGCGGGCAACTCTTAAAGCGAAATATAAGGATGGTGGGCTACAGGTCCCGGATGTTATATCTCAGTCGAACAGCCTAAAGATTGCGTGGGTTAGGAAAGATATGGATGTAGAGAACAAGGCCAAGTGGAAGGATATAATGAAAGAAAAACTTCACCTAGGAAGAGACACCACTGTTTTTCATTGTGATAGCAACCCTGATACGATAAAGAAGTGGCTAAAAAGCAAATTTTGGGAGGAGGCATGTTCAGCGTGGATGGTTATTAAGAAAGCAGAGGAAAATAGCGCAGGTAATATCCTTGCGAAAATTATATGGGGCAATAGAGATATTAAAGCCGAGAGCAACCAATCAATTAGTAGACAACTTCTAATTACTAAGGGACTATTAAGAATTGCTGATCTCTACAACGTTTCAGAGAGAAAACTTTTAACAGGAAATAAAATTGCGAGGAAATATAGTATTCACCCCGTCTTAGCGCTCTCAATCCTGAGAGCTATTCCGGATGAGTGGAAATAACGTATATCAAGGGAAAAACCAGCAGAGCTAGTGGATCCCGAATGTTTCAACACCCTGAGAAGCTCATCAAAAACGGCGAAATGGACGTATTGGATACTAGAAGAAAACGCACATCCCTTGGTTACTGAGAAATGCCACGAAAAATGGAAATTAGAGCTTTACCCAACGTTATCGCCCCAGATGCAGTGGTCTTCTGTATACACACGACTCAAACGATCGACAAGGGACGTAAATCTCAGGTGGATACAGTATAGGATAATAAAACGTATTCTACCAACGCAAAGACTACTCTACCTTTTTGGAATCACTGAGAGTGATAAATGTAAGAAATGTCCCATGTACTCAGAAACCATAATTCACAAATTGTATTCGTGTCCTTCCGTAAGAACTCTGTGGCTCGGAGTAAGAGGTTTATTGGTAACACAAATTAATATCACAGGCAAGGACGTAATTTTAGGCATTCGTAAAAGCAACTTAAATGAGGAATGTTGGATCAACACTAAAATCATGCTTACAAATCAATTCATCTGGAAATATAGAGATCGTCAGGAGTGCTTAACTCTCGAAAACCTGAAATTTCACATTTGCGACCATCTAAAAGTTGAACACTACATTGCTAAAATTAATGATACCGAAAGTCAGTTTGTGGACAGATGAGGATCGTTGATTCAACACTTATAACACCACCACTTACGCACACTCGAGACCACACCATGTATGTATGCACCTGTGTCCGTCCTCCGAGCGGACCATGCCAGCGCTCTCTCACCGGTGTGTCTCTGATGACGGCGGCGCGCGCGGCGGGAGGCGACCGCGCACTGAATCTGCCTGTGTACAGTGGTGTGGCCACTGCGATGGATGTGGTCGGGAATGGGGAGGGTTTTGTGGCGTGTCACCGGAGTGAAGGGCCCGCTGGGGCCGTGGTTACTAGTGTGAAGTGTTCGCCTCTTTATTACTGTTACGCATAGGTGTTTTCTTCCTTGGGTGAGCCCGGGCGCTCTCAGTTGACATTGTATTCTCTCAGCGACTCACTTTATCGTGCAGGCCTTACTGCAGTTCAGTGTTGATGCAGCATGACTTCAGTTTAAGGAGCATTAACGCTTATTTTTGTGTAGATTGGGTCTAATCCGCGGCCTCGGAAATGCGATACTTCGGATTTCGAAATGGTTTGAAGTGATCTATGGTTGATAAAGGATATGTTCAATTGTGAAAAAAATTGAGTCTACCTTGTCTCTTGGCTGGGTTTTTGTGTGTCTATCTTTGGTAATTTTGAAGCTATAGTGAACATAGCAATGGCTGTGCCCAAATGTGTCTGAATAGCTGTGCTGAAAAATACACGGTGTGAAAAAAATTAGCTTGGGGGCCCGGTTCAGCTTAGAGGTCCCCAGGTCGACTTTTGTAGGGTCTCAAAACAGCTCAAGGGGCTTGTTCAAGCTCACGGATCCCAGCTTAGCTCAGTGACGCTAGAACAGTTCAGGGGCCCCAGATCAGCCCAGGACCCTTGTTCAGCACAAGGGGCCCCGGATTAGCTTTGTAGGCCCACCTCAGCTCAGGGGCCCTCAGATCGGCTGATGTAGGGCCCCGTCTCATACCAGCTCAGGGGGCTCCATTCAAGTTCACGGCCACCAGCTTAGCCCAGGGATTCTAGAAGAGTTCAGAGGCTCCCATACCAGCTCAGAGGCCCCATTTAAGCACAGAGGGACCCAGATTAGCTTAGGGCCCCATCTCAGTTTAGGGGGGCCCAGGGTGGCTTATGCAGGGTCTCAGAACAGCTCAAGAGGCCATTCAATCTCATGGCCCCCAGCTCAGCCCAGGATCCCCAGACCAGTTCAGGGGCCGCCCAGTTAAGCACAGGGGTGTCCAGACTAGCTTAAGGCCTAGACTAGCTTTGGGGGCCCAGCTCAGCTCAGGGGCTCCCAGATCGGCTGATGTAGGGTCTCGTCTCATACCAGCTCAGGGAGTTCCATTCAAGCTCACGGCCCCCAGCTTAGCCCAGGGACCCTAGAAGATTTAGTTCAGGCCGGGGCCCCATACCATATCAGAAGCCCCAGTTAAGCACAGGGGTACCCAGATTAGCTTAGGGCCCCAGCCCAGCTTAGGGGGCCCCAGGGTGGCTGATATAGAGTCTCAGAACATCTCAAGGGGCCGATTCAAGCTCACAGCCGACAGGTCAGTAGCTGTAAAGCATTATAGGGGGTCCCTGACCATCTCAGGGGCCCTCAGTTAAACACAGGGGCCCTAGGGGGCGCGGTAATGGAGTGGTCAGCGTAGCTGGCTGCCACGCAGCCGACCCGGGTTCAAGGCCCAGTGGCTTCCCTGAACAAGGAGCAAGCTGGCGCCCGAGAAACCCTTCCAACATGGAAAGAGTTGGCGACGCCGCATGACCCTGGCAGTCGGTGCGTCGATAAGCCCCAAAAATTTATTTATAACACAGGGGCCCATATTTTCTCTGATGACCAGATTAGCTTAAGGACCCGGATTAGCTCAGGGGCCCCTTGTCGGCATATATAGGGTTTCAGAACAGTTCAGGGTTCCAATTAAAGCTTATAACCCCAAGTTCCAGGCCAGGGGCCCTATTACTGTGCATGGGCCCCATATAAGGTAAGGGCCTCCCGTGCAGCACAGGGGACCCAGATTAGCTCAGGGGACAATATTAACTTTACGGCTCCAACTCAGCTCAGGGCCCCCAAGTCGGCGGACATACGGTGTGGCCAACTTAAGGGGCGCCGTTCGTGGTCACGGCTCCTAGCTCAGCTTAGGGATCCTACAACAATTAACGCTGCCCAAGTCACCTCAGGGGCGCTCAGCTCAGCTCAAGGGGCCCAGATTAGCTCGTATGACATCAGAGACCAGTTCAGGCCCCCTAACAGCTCAGGGGCCCTAAAATCGAATCATAGGACCTCAGCTTAGTTTAGGGGCACAGGTAAGTTTAAGGGGCTTCCGGGGCAAGCTATCGGGCCAGTTTGAGTTTCTTGCTTGATATTACAGGTGTTGACATTCTTATCTCCGTTGCAGGGGGCCCATCCCAGAAAACTGGGGGGCAGTGGCCCCCTGCCCCCCCCGGTTCCTACGCCTAAGCCTGAACCTCTGATAACTCACCAAAATAACTCGTGAATCCAACGTTTTGCTGCCACAACCTGCTGTAAGCTTACTGTATTCTTAATTTCAATTATAAGGGGTATACACCTAAATCCCATTCTTCCAAGAGCAAACAAAACTTGTATACATGCTCCTTGACACGCGCCCCGCTGGGGAAACTGGAATGGCGCGCCCCGCTGGGGGAGCGTATTTCGCCCCCTCCGTATCTCATTTCCTAGGAAAGCTAAATAAAAATAACGAACGGCGTTCAAAAGCTCCTGACGAGACGAAGATAGATTATACAAATAATATTCATGTCAGATCAGCATTGAGGTCAGCATAGGCCAATGAAAATTCCATAGGCTTACAACAGGACAGTGTGTTTTCCTTATATATTTTTACTCAGCGGTGCTGGAACAAATCTTTATGCTTCATTGGTTTCCTCTTATAGTGGCAAATCGAATGATGTGTAATATGATCTTGCTGGTCAAATGGTGAAAATGACTTGACATCGAGCTGGGTCAGGGTCACAGGGTGTACTGGCATGGTCATGTTACATATCAATCGACTACCCGTGACAAGATAAGCACAATGCAAGCAAAATGTAAGCTTTATCACAAATTAGTGCCAAGGTATTGCAAAATCATCACTTAATGTTCCTGTGACTTTACACGAACTTAAAGAGGTCGGATGGTAAAAAACCAGCTCTATGGTCAAGATTGTGGTAAAATACACGTCCCAGTATTGTCACATGATACAAAAATTGACCCCACTCTAGGGGAACAATATAGAAAATCCGAGCATACATATTTTTGGTTTCTACTTACCTCATCATATTGTGAAAGTTTGAAACTAATCAGTTCGTAGATGTTCCTTAGGCACCGCTTCATACTCGTGATTTTAGGTTTTGAGGTTGGGCCTCTTGACTTTGAGTAGCTCCTTGACCTGACATGACCTGACCTAAAAAATTTGGCAATACACATAAAACTGATTAGGAATAAGGTAATGTAAGTGTATTTATTCTGAGTTTCTTCATTTCTCCGTTTTCAGGGGAACATCACGAACGGGGCGAACTTCGTTGCTCACTGGGGCGGATATTAACACAGATGAACACGAACTCCAAATGTAAGTTCTTTCTGTTGCAACCTCTTTTCCAAGTCACTCTCTTTTGAGCGGGAGTGGTACCTTCCCCTGTCAGTGTTTGATGGTATACCAGCGTCGTCGTCCTCGAGGTAGCCCGAGGAAATTTGGCCCCTACTGGAAGCAAGAGAGACAGAGACACTCTGATATGAGAGGTGGTCCTCCGGCCTCTGGCCTTACGTGATGACCCGCGAGTGGCGGAGAATGCGCTGGGTCACCTTCTGTGCTGGGTTGACTGCTCCTGGCTCAAGGGCACCCCATTGTCGAAACTATGTTCTTTAGGCCCTTGCTGGAAGTTGGAAGACCGATCAGCGTACATATGTGACTGGTTGTTGCTTCCAGTACCATGGAAACGAGACCAGTGGTTATGGAAACCTCTCAAACTTTGCTCGCCTAAAGAACGGTGTCCGCTGGCTTCTAATCGGGCGCGCCACCTTGCTTCCTGCAGAAGACGTCTCTTCTCACAGCGAATAGAATCGATCCAGTCGGCTGAGGGCTCGTACTCCGGAATATCGCTATCCGTTGAGCTCTCGTAACCGAATGGACAACACACGGTGGTGGCAATCTCCGTATACGGAATCTCAGCTGTTAGGTCGTCCTCGCTGTGAGCGGCCGAGTCCTCCGTTTCACTGTCCGTATCCAACATTTTTGCGTGTTCAGATCGCCACCAGTCTTGGTGTCGCACGTGGTCTAGCAGGTGGAGACGCCGCATGATCCACGCCGGGGGGTGCCAGGCCACAGGCTTCAGCCACGGCCGCCCCTGGTTGGGAGTCCACCAGTGTCGGCGCTCCAGCAGCTTCTTAAGACGACGTTCAGCACGTTTGAGGTAGAGATCAGCTACTATGAAGGGTGGGGCGGCGGCCAGGTACCTGCGAGCGCCCCCAAACCAAAGCAGCACCTGCACCAGCCATCGCTTGGCAGACAGAAGAGAAAACCCGGTGAAAAAATAGAAAAGAGTAGCATAATACACGGAGGGAATGGCCCAATCTACTTGGTATACCTCTGTATACTCGGGTGCTTCTGCACGAATATATATGGTCAACTTGGGGTTCAGATTACCCTCCTGAAACCGGGAACTACCCATAAAGCTTGTCGATATTAAGAGATCTTGGCAGTCCATCCTGCACTGTTTCAGGGCCTCCTGGGCCACTTGGTCTTCAAGAACATATCTTATGGCTTTTATTGTCTCAGTAGCTTCTTTGTGAGTCTTACACATCCTCAATGTCACACCAACCAAATCGTTACTCTCCAAAACATCGAACGCCCAGGGTATGGTGCAGTTGATCCTCTTGATGATTTCTTTCAGTAGGAAGCGTTTGACACACTTGGTGCGGCTATCACCGACCCTGCGGCTCTGGCAGTGAATATCTTGGCGGCGCAGTATTTTGGGAAAAACTGCAATAACAGAGTCACGAATCATTGATATGGCGATAGGGGGTCATCCAGAAGAACTGGTACGTCGCTGAAGTCACCATGCCTGTTTATAAAAACTTTCAGTTGCATATCCTTCCGCTCTCTGCATAAACCATAACGATGATGTTCTCCGCTGACAGTACAGTTTGGCTCAAGGAGGTCGAATGTCAACCGTTTACGCTGCGGGGAGTGTTGGTTGAGAACGACGTGGTGCTGGGAGCACATAGGACCAAAGCGACTGGGTTTTAGTTGCTGCACAGGCTTTGTTGTATCAGGGCTGTCTGACCGCAGTCTTACAAGTTGTGATGCGTTTATTGCTGCTGCCTTAAACACATCAACTAATGTTAAGTTGTCTGCTGTTATCCACGGAAGCGCCAGGTACAGCTGCAGACTATCCGTTTGTGTACCTAAGAGTCTCTGGAGAAGAAACCTCGAGTGAAAAAACACATACCGTTGAAGTGCATAATAAATTTCCTTGTCATTTAGCCTGCCCCAGAGGCACTTCAATTCTTTGGCTATTTGTAAGAAAACTTCCAGGTTTTGCGATTTCCCAGTAATTCCATGATCTTTTAAGCAGTTTGAAGTATTAAAAAAGGGCGTGGCCCATGCTGGACTTAGTCCTGTGATAACTTCATTATTGAATTGATCTAATTCGTAACTATTCATCCATGCACGAAAGCTCTGACCCAAGCCAAGTAGCCTCAAGGGGTTTATAAATGGCATTGGACAGACCGTCACATCCAAATCACCATAATTCCAAGGGGTGGTTGGAGTTTCAGCCAACATGCGTCTGCTCATCATCACTTCGTCTGATGTATGAAGTATCACGCTGAACAGGATAATTCCACCAAATGCAGCCAGAACGCGAATTACATTTTTGCCGAATTCCGGCCAGCATCTTCGATCACCTAGCTGAGTCTCAGGACTCATTTTTGGTCACTCTGAATATCTGGTACGTGCAAAAAATCACACAGATAACTGATATCAACACTGATGTTTTGTATGCCACTCAGAATTGAAAACTTCTGTGAAGTCTTGTTTGATTTCTAAGCACAATGAAATCCACATCGGTGGCAACTACATTATGTGTACTACCCAAGCCCAGGAGCAAACACGTCACCTGCACACTGCACCTGAAGCACAATGAAATCCACATCGGTGGCAACTACATTATGTGTACTACCCAAGCCCAGGAGCAAACAAGTCACCTGAGGTTAATCCGAGGCTAACTGAATATGAACTGAAAAGATGCTAATTCGTGGGCCTGGAAGCACAACTAGAGATAAAAATTTATGAGACACTAAGCTGCAGACTGCTATGGGCATGGTTTGATTGCATGTTTATATAATCTTGGTCCATAACAAATTATTCCCGTTGGTCTAAAATGCGAACTACTTCAAACTGGCCAAAAGCATATATTCGTGGACCGAAAAGCTCTGAACGCTCAGCCTAGACCTCAACCATTCCCGCTACAATAAAAAGTTTCTCTTATTTTTCACATCCTCGTGATTATCTACAAATGCTCCCCGACGAAAATGAAAAAATACCACGTTTAGATGCTAGGTGTAACCTGTTTTTCTAGAACCCAGTTTATGTCATATACCACATAACATTTTGAGTTTATTTTTTGTAGTTTTTTTTGCTGACTTACTTGTGTTGCTTTTTATAGCTGCTGTTATTTAGGACGGGAATTACGGGTATTTTTAATTTTCAATACACTTTTTGCTGAACATAATCACATTTTAGCTCATCTCTTTCTATAATATCCTACAACAACACAACGTCAAGGAAACTTTCCATGATAAGAAGTGACTTTGAAAAATTGTCAACTTCAGGAGATGGAAATGAATGCATTAACACGCGCACTGCAGAGGGGTCTGGCTCTAAAGCACATTGGAGATGGGCCTGGTAACAGATTTGCTGAGTCGCGGCTCAGAGTCGGAGTGGACTCTGAGTCGACTCAAGTTTTCCTCAAGTAAGATTTGAGTCGACTCACTTCCAGATTTGGGTTAAATCTGAGTCGAATCAGCTGCTCAACCAGTTGAGTGGAGTCAGAATCAGAGTCAGCCTCTAAGCTGTGAAGCAGGAGTTGAGTAGACTCAGCACTCTATTTTCTTAATATATTTGACCACATGGCTGATGTTTTAAAAATTTTCACAGCTAATTCTTAAGGATTTCATATTGTTATTTGGTAATAATAGGTAATTCATTGTTTGCATATCCACACTACACCCATGCCGGGACCAGTCGTTAACAAAAATGACTTATATAAAATTCACACTTTCAAAAGTACACACATTTGCTAGTTATTTTCCATGTTATCTTTTTTCAAATATTTATTTCCAGAAACGCTTTGCAACAAATGAAATTTGCTAAGCAGGGCTGCAAAAGTAAGCGACCCAAGCACCGACCACCATATCACCCACCATCACTCCTAACCGGTATTTCTAACTATTAGCTCACATCTCAGACGGCATGACCAACGCAGGGTGAGAAGATAAAAACATAAACCTGGTAAACATTTACGTTTGAGGAGCCCATTCTACCCCAGCGACAAGCAAAAGGACTAACAAGCTGTTCAACCTTCTTCTCGAGTGAGACACAACAGTAGATACGCAATGGCACATGATTCAGATACATATTCTATGAATGTAATGTCACTTCTTATTGTGCTTGGCACCAGTACTATCCATTACCGCTACACATTTTTCGGTATCCATATCCAGTTTTAGTTTTACTTTGAAGGTATCAAGTGTAGGAGTTAACCTTGACCCTTGTGTAATTAGCTTGGCAAGTATTATCATGTGATTGATCAAAGTGTTTGGCGTGAAACCGGTGATAAAATTAGGCAAATCCCAGCTGATCTCCAAACCAAGAAATTGAATAAAAACTTCCAAGGACGACCAAAACGGTCGAATCTTTGAACACAAAAAGTATTTGTGTTCAATTGTCTCGAAGTCCTGCTCACAAAGATCACATAATGGACTGTTGCTAATGTTAAACTTGAAAAGTAGCAAATTTGTTGGGCAGTCTCGAGTGATAATCTTATAGTTAGTGAAGTGCTGCATAGTTAGTCGAGTTGGAACAATCTCCCACCACACAATAAACATCAGACCAAGAGGTCTCTGGGAATTGACCATTCCCGAAATGTTCCCAAGGCTTGGGCTCTCGAAGACCAGTGTTGACTAGAAGTCGATACCAATGTCCAACTCCTTTAGCTTTTGTAAGAACGAACAATATTATTGGGTGAACCAATGGGCTCGGCAAACCCTGCTTGCTCAGTTCCTGTTTTACCTCGGCCTTCAGAGACCAGGTCAGGGTCAACTTTAGAGGCGGGCAAAGGTGCTTTGCACAGAACGCCTTATAAAAAGCCCTTAACTAACTAAGGTCAGGGTCAGATAATCCATCAAGTTCACTTGCATTTGAAATGTAACACATTTTGGTTTGCAAATGTCAGTAAGTTTCTTTTTTCATCAAGGAGATCATTTACTTTTAGAATGCCTTTTCGGTACCAGTGATTGAGCCGAGACGTTTGATATCGAACAGTAGCGTCAGAGAACCATAAACCAGTAGCCAAATGCTCTTCCTGGACAATAGGATATACCTTTTGAATAGCTGCCCATGCATTGAGCACTTCCTTCCAGAATTCGTTGTGAATTGTTAACGCATGCATTGTTACTGCGTGAGAAAGGTTTCAGAGAGACCACGGAAGGAGGACACCCCATACTTAGAGTAGTTTGAGTGTTTTTCTTGATTTGGTAACGAGGAAATGCGCGTGAACGTGGTGCCGGATTTATGATCTTCCCAGAATGACCATGCTGTTTTGTTATTTTTCATGTTGCACACGAGGCCTTTTGCAGTGATGAGCTGAAGCGTATTCTTGTGCTTGAAGGCTTCGCATCACTGCATAAAGCTAAAAGTAAAGAGCTTATGCCACAAGCTTAAACAGACAAGGGCTTACTTAAGCCATACAACAAGTTCTAGCCGTGCATAACTCCGAACAAAGTCGGTTGATTCATACACGTGCCCCCCTCCACAGGATGCGTATATTTGGGTTACATTGTGTCGTGTGCACTATTTCTACCATTTAGTGCGATATATCCTAAGCTCAGACTAGATATTGACACACGATTAATGCATTTTCCCTCGAAGAAAGTGCGCAGAAAGCTGATATCTCAGCCTTTATGTAAATGTGCGCAATAATTGACATTGCCCTCAATGATTTCGTGACCGGTGTTTTGGGTTCCTTTTGACATTTGTGTTTTTGCATTCCAAATTTTGCTACATATGAAGTTATTTTTGAGTATTGTTTTCCAGGTTTTAACGTACAAACATCAAATAAATGGCACCAGTAATTAATTTCTTTCTTTTCTTTCTTTCTCACTGCTGTATGTTTGATGACTATTTGCCGGCACATGCATGGAAAGTGACTTGGAGTTCCATTCCCAGATTGTGTTGTCTTTACATATGGTGTTAATGAAAAGCGCAGTCCAAGAATGTGCTGAGACAAGTTGCATTCTAACCGATGAAGCCTTTAACCCTTGCCCCGGTGGCGGGTACGAGCCACCTTCACCCTGGTGGGGAGGGGGCTAGAAAAGACCCCCACTATCTCAAAAACTAAGAAAGCTAGAAAAAAGCGCAAAACGGCAATCGAAAGCTCTTCAAAAATGATATCGAAAATACTTCGGTCATTTTTCTTGTCAGGTTAATATCAAGGTCACCAGAGGTTAAAATAGGTCAAAATCGCTCATATGAGGTGTACTAAGACAACCTCATATATCTCAGAAACTATGATAGCTAGAAACATTTTATAACGCCATTCAAAAGTTCTTGAGTTGCGCTTTCATTAAAGCGGCATTCATTTTCGTGTCAGGTCAATGCCTAGGGAACTACAGGTCACTGAATATTGAGCATAATCTTGGTAATGTCCATAGGCACCCATGCATAAGGGCGTTTCCTTTTTCGCTAATAACTTCCAAACCAAACAAGATACAGCCCTAGTTGATACACCATTGCAATCCTCTCGTCAATACGAATAGAATGATATATAACATTGTTATGCCAGGTCTAATCTAAGAATTTGACCTGACCCAGGTCAACGGTCTGACCCAACTTGACCTGGTATAGTCATGATGTATATCATTTGGCTTGCAGTGACTATACAAACACTTTGGTGACAAAATAAAAGTTATATCTTAGTTTATTCCAAATTAATAGAGTAAAACATCAAAAATGCTTATTTGACCTAAGGTGACCTTTTAAAGGTCACAAGTTAAAATGTTTGGCATCCACTTCAGAAATGGGCTAAGAGCAAGTCGTAACCGATGTTTGAAGTTGATTCAATCCATACTTACTGAGAAAAGCTCATTTTGTGATTTTCCCCATGTATTTACAAAGGGGAGGTCATGCTCTACACATGACCTTAGGTCACCAATATCAAAAATCCCGGAACAAATGTTGTAGCTCCTGATGGGCCCAATATGTGGTATGAGTTTCAACTTGATCGATTAACCCTTCTTTTAGTTATGCGGTCCTAAGCGTTTTTTGAGGTGAGGTCACTTTACCTGGCCTGGTGACCTGACCAGACATGACCTTGAGCTAAAATTTTCAGGAAAGATGTAAAAATGATGAAAAAACAGCTAGACCAAGTTTGGCAGCGCTGCGCGCCGCCGTTTTTTGGTCCCTTTGGAAAAACCCTAGGGGGTCTAAAAATACCCCCTCCCACCCGGGCGAAAGTTAAAACATTGATATAGTGGTCTAAATCCAACATGCCCAGACCAGCATCACTAATGGTTCTGACCACAGTCTTTCTCTTGATTTTTCACCTTTTCCACCCCACAAAAAGCGAAAATGTTCTCTTTTCAAGCGTCTCAACGTGCTCGAATCCGGCTTCGGCAGGGCGGTAAATATGTGCGTGAATTGTGGTATTATTAATGTTTTGACAACAGTAATTCTACCAAGGGTCGTAAGGTTACGGAACCTTTACATATTTACAAGATTTTGAACTTGGGGGACAATGTCTGCATAATTCAAAGTTAAAATGTTACTTAAGTCCCCACCAAAAACTATTCCAAGAACTTGCAGCGATTTTACCATAGAAATACCAAAGTTCAAACGTTCTACGGCACGAATTCGCCAAGAGTTAGGTTTATTCCCAATCCACATAGCTTTACATTTAGCTTCATTTGGATGAAGTCCTGAAAACTTCGAATAAGTGTCCAGATCGTGGAAAAGAGCACGAATGCTGTTAACATTACTGCCCAAGAGACAGATTATGTCATCGGCATATTCCGCAAGCTTGAACTCATTATCACTTATCTTTACGCCCCCAACATTGTTGTTATGCCGTATTCGGTCGAACAAGTGCTCCAAAGTCAATATAAAACAATAACAGCTTACTGGGTCGCCTTGTCTAGAAAAGCGCTTCAGCTGAATTGGTTGAGACGGATGTTCATTGTAGTATGTCGTGCGAAAAATTTAGTGTGAAGTAGTTTTGACCACTATATGGTATTGACCGGAAATGTTTTCACAGTTAAATACACTTCCAGGAACCCCCAGCCCATCGAGTCAAAGGCGTTTTCAAAATCAGTCGCGGATAAAAGTTCCTTTTCGTTTGTTCTGTTCAGCTCATGCATCAGGTCATACACCAGTATCGTATTGTCACCTATGAATCTCCCTGGAAGAAAAGCGGTTTGATCACCTTTGACTAAGGTGCTCAAAACTTCTTTTAATCGGTTTGCGAGAACACCGGATATGATCTTATAAGGATACTTTTAACAGTGTCACAGGCCTATAGCTTTTGATTATATTTTTGGTTCCCCTTCTTAGGAACGAGACAGATTATGCCCTCGCGAAGTGTGAGGGGCAGTTCTCCTTTTGCAGCGCAATAATTGAATAAGCGAAGCAAAAACAGCCGTAGCCTAGACCAAAAAAAATTGTAAAAGTCTGCAGGAAATCCGTCTGAACACGGCGTTTTTAAATTTTTCATCTTTCTTACGGGTACCAATTTCTTTAGGGGTCACAGGTTCCGTTAACCAGCTTATTTGACTCTGAGTCAATGCCGAAAATGCATCCTTTCGTAAGTAGCCTGTCGGGTATTTGGGGCTCACTTCCTTGGGTGAAGAGGGCTGTGAAATGAGCAGCAAAAGCGTCTATAATTTCTCCCTAAGTTTTCAAAGTTGAACCATTTACATCTAGTGAAGCAATTGTTTTTTACCTATATTGACGCATTTCTGAGTTGAAAAAATATGCACCTGGCCTTCTTCCTTGCTCCTGCCACCTACGCCTTGACCGTATTATTGCTCTCGTGAGCTTTGCTTGTCTCAAATCCTCGTATTCGCTTCTAGCATTCTTAAGGCTCGAAATAAGAGATGCGTCCAAAAACAAGTTTTCGTCGTTTTCAAGGGCTTGAAGTTTTACAGAAAGATCCTTTTCGCGGATGTTGAGATTTCTAGCCTTCCAAATGCTGTACGAGATTGTCTCCGTTCTAAGTTTCAAGATAAGAGTCTCCCATAAGAGGGGATCCTCGATTGTAAAAGCTAGACTATGGAAGTTGTTTGCATTATGCCTATGCTTTTTGGTGTACACTGGAACTGCATATTGGTTGACTATTGCTAAAAAGGCGTTATTTATCCTGCTAACATACCCGAAATATCGTAAAAGGGACACATTAAATTTGTACCCCCTCTTCCTCGGCTCTGAGTGTCGATTGTCAAATCCAAAAAAGATAATGGAATGGTCATTACCAGGGGTGGAGATCTCTTTTCAAACCAGGTGGTCCCGGTCGTCCGGTCGGGGCCTCAGGAGTGGATGTTTTTCGTAAGAAAATGAAGACACTAGAATTCGGACAATGCCTATAAATACCTTAAGAAACCGTATGATGGTAGGATTTTTACAGGAGCCGGAT
Source organism: Lepas anatifera (assembly GCA_034440635.1). Taxonomy (NCBI): domain Eukaryota; kingdom Metazoa; phylum Arthropoda; class Thecostraca; family Lepadidae; genus Lepas; species Lepas anatifera. The sequence continues at coordinate 398,948 of JAOTON010002128.1, read as the reverse complement.
CATGACTTCCTCGGGAGGTAAAACCGACATGCACATTTCAACAGACTTCGAACATTTAATCAGATTTTTTTCGGAAACTCAAATGAGATACGGATCCAAACCTCTGCCGTTGACTCGGTCTTTGAAAGAATGGCAATTATAACGTACCATGTGCTTTTTAATCGAGTCCTCAAAGAAAACGTGTTAGCAGCAGAAAATTAGCGTGTGAAATCAAAAAAAAATTTCAATGCTCAAGTCTAGCGTATTCCCCTCCTGAGAAGTCTTACGACCCTAGTAGTTGGCGCATCATTATAGCCCTAAGCGACTGTTATATATATATATATATATATATATATATATATATATATATATATATATATATATTATATATATATACATATTTTGATGATGCAAATGAATAAAACAAATTCTGAGGCATGCTACAGTATGGTGATAGCTAGGTCCAGTATTCTGTTTCCGTAAAATTGGCTCATTGTCTAAGCTGTTTCTCCCCCCTTTCTCACTCGATGGTTTTGCCTCGTAAAATTCCATGACAAAAAACGCCATACATCGAAGGAAATTTTATACAAATAAATTATGCCACGAAAATTCGTTCCTTGAATGTGTGAAAAGTTCAATAGCTTTCATTAAACCACTTTCTTGATACATTTTCGTGTACACAATCACGGGTCCTACCGCTGGGGGGACGGGGAGATGCGTCCCCCATTTTTGAGAGTGGGAGAGGACGGAAAATATGTTGTGCCCGCCTCCGCCCACCACTTTTCACGCAGGGTCCCATCACGTTGTCCAGAGTACTGAAACCATAGCGAATAACAAAGGGCGGACCTCCTGCAAACACCAATGACAACTAAAATTTCTCTCTGATACATGAATGTGGGTACAGACGCCCAATTTGATCTCTTAGGGGACCTTCACTGGCTCAGGGATCCCGAGACCAAGCCCGAAACCTTCTGAAAAAATATGTTCAGTGGACCCAGGCCAGCTAAATGGCCCAGCACCAACCCATGGTGCCAGACGCGCTAAAGGCTCTACAAAGCTCAGGGGCCCCAGATCAGCACAATGTGCCCAGACAAACTAATTGTATCCATACTAGTTAAATGGGCCCCAATGCCACTTCAATGGACACCAATCCAGCTAGGGGCTCTAGGACCAAGTCAGGAACCTCTTACATAATTCCTCTCAGGGGCCCTAGGCTAGCTCAGGACTTTCTTTGACTTTCTACCTCAGGGGCCCTTTTTAGCTCATGGGGCCCCAATCCAGCTTAAGCCCGAATATCACTCCATTGAGCCTCTGTGCAATACCCTCCCAAGGATCCAGAACAGCCCAGAGACCTTTTGCGAAACTTTCTCAAGAGGTCCAGTGTGAATTCAGGAGGCTCAGGCCAAGATAGTAAGCTCAGGAGGCCCATACAAACTAAGAGGGCCAGACCAGCTGGGTGCCTCGACGAACTCACCAAGCCCCAGATAAGCATAAAGCGCCACATACAAGCCAAAGGGGCCCATACGTTAAACGGACCCGGTACCAGCCCAGGGGCACTTGTAAGCTCAAGGAACACTAATCCAGCTAGGGGCCATAGGACATCAGAAACCTCTTATTTAGATGTAGCTCCTCTCAGGGGCCCTTACCAGCTAAGGTGACCCCAAACCAGGTTGCGCCCAAAGACAAAGTCAGTAAGCTCCTGTATAATACTCTCTCAGAGTACTAGATCAGACCAGGGACCCCTTGCAAAACACCCTCTCAGAAGGCCCAACCCCAACTCAGGGGACCCAAGATTAGCCGAGAGGGGCCATACCAGTTAAGAGGTTCCAGACCAGATAGGGGCCCCTGACAGCTCAAAAAGCGCCAGTGCCAGCACCAGGGTTTCAAAATCAGCGAAGGAGCCCTGGCCATCTGAAAAGGCCTCAGATCAGCCCAGGGGGCCAGACCCGCTGTGAGGGCCCTAAATCGGCTCAGCATGCTCAGAAAAACTCAGCGGGCCAGACCAGTTGGCCCCCTACGATTTTAAGGGACCTAAATTAGCACGATAGGGCCCGGACAAGAGAAAAGACCCATACCCATTTAAAGGGCCCAATACCAGCTCAGGAGCCCTTACCAGCTCAAGGGAGGCCGGGGTGGCCTAGTGGTGCTGGGGTGGCCTAGTGGCTTTGTTGTCAGTCTTCAGATGAGATAGCATGGATTAACGTGGGCTCAATCCCCACGGCGGGAAACCGCCTTCCGTGTCCGATTTGACCCGGTGGAGAGGATCCTTAAACACCCACGCCAATAGTCCCTAATTGGGAAAGTGTGCCTGTTGAGAGTGGCCGTAATAAAATAACTAAATAAATAATAAATAGATAAATAAGGGACACCAATCCAGAAGGCGGTCTTATGAACAAGCCAGGGACCTCCTAAGTAAAACATTTCAGGGGCCCTAAACCAGTCCATGGCCCCTGAGCCAGCTCAGGGTCTAAGGCCGAGCCCGTAAGCTCATGAGCAATATCCTCTCACGGCCCCAGAACAGTTCAGGGGCTGCCTGTAAAACTCCCTCTCCGGCGGCTTACAACCAACTCAGGAGGCCATTACTTATATCATCATTCTTATAGGTCAGAAAATATTTTGCGAGAGCAGAAGGTATAGGACCCGGGCTGACCCCCCCTTCAGGTTCTCTCAATTTCCAAATCAGGGGGGGTCCTGACCAGGGATGCGGAGCCGAAGCCGGAGCCGGAGCCGGAGCCGGTCGGAGCCGACCATTCTGCCCGGAGCCGGAGCCGGAGCCGGAGCCGGAGCCGGAGCCGCCGAAACACTTTTGATCGGAGCCGGAGCCGGAGCCGTCAGAAAGGGTCCGGCTCCGGCTCCCAAAGAGGTCTAAAATTACCAAAAGTCAAACGTGAAATGGCCACATTTTACCTCGTGAGATGTCGCATGGAAACACATTTATTTACCTGAAATATTACACTTTCTCAATATGTTATGTATATCGAGATTAGTGAAATATCAACTAGGGTGTTCCGTAGACGGTGTCATTCTCGGGTAGGGGATGCGCTCCGGCCATTTAGCATTTAGCATGGGCAGAAATTGGCAACAAATGAAAGCATTGGCGGACACTGGCAGATCCATGGTGGAGGGGGGTAAAAGGCATTGGCCCCCAAACCGCCCAAATTTTTGGAGATTTTTGCCGATTTTCTTAAAAAACCATATGTTTTTCACGATTTACCCCATACCGTCGGCCTGCATCCGCCCCTGTTGGCAGACGCAAGGGGAGACCATTCCGGCCATGGCCTGCAAAGCCCTGGAAGGGGGCAGACTATCTTTTGGCCCTCCAAAGGCCGATTTTTTTAAAAGTGTTTACACTAGGTCTGTCGAGCAATACAATATTTGTAGGAGAGCTATCATGTACTCGGAGAAGTAGTTTATACTAGGTCTGTCGAGAACCAAGGGCAAAAGGCGCAGAAAACAGCATCCTCGTCACTCGATGCGGCACTAGCCGACTTCAAAAACCTGGGTCGCCTAAAGAGGGCAACCTTATGGGACATCTTAGATAGATATCCAGCCATCATCCAGCCGGTTAGCCTGGTAATGGCCGCGCTACCAGTTACTCAGGTGTCCGTGGAGAGGTTGTTCTCCGCGATGAAGCTGCTGCTTACTGATCTCAGGTCCAGACCAAGAGCAGACATATTGGAGCAATGCTGCTGCTCCGCTCCAACCGCGAAAGCCCAGGAGAATAGTGTGACTTGAGCGTGTCAATTAGAGCACACATTTTAATCAAGTGCGTGCGAGATATCCAAACTAGAAAATTATATGCTGTTTGGTGCTCATGAAGTCAGGTAAACTGCAGGTAGGTTTCTTTGGTGCCTACCTAGGTCAATTTTATCAAATCAAGCTTAACAAAATTGTGATGATTCCACCAAAGTTTCCATTGAGCAGGTGAATGTGGTGATGCTCATTGATCTGCTTCAATCTTTCTAGGATTTGCTGGATGATGGTTGTGGTATTAGGAGGTACTTGTCCTCTGGCTGAGTACGTATATTTGGTTGCAGGCATTGGATATATTGAAATTATTTGTATTCTTTTAACAAAATGTAAATTAAATGTATCCTTCAAGTAGTTTAAGTCTCAGCGTGGTGACTGCTACAGTCCAATGGTGGTTGTCTGCTATCTTAGCAATGATAATCTAAGCAATTATTGATCATAGCAAGCAGTTGCAGTAAGGGTACTAGACTCTGACAACACATATTATTTTGTCATGTCTTTTTGTATTATGTATTTGATAATATTTTTGACTGATTAATATGCGCAGCTAATGGACACATGCTTGTATTACAGCACATACAATTTGTAATCACTGCACAGATACTTAACCTTTCGCTGTTTGGTGCTAAGAGTATACTACATGTAATTCATTAGTCTCCATATCTCAGCAAATTTAAATCCTTTCATGCTTCAACTTTTTCAAGGTAAATTTTTACTCACAAAGACATATTTTCTGGGAGCAATTGAAAGCCTCAGTTCACGCAAAAGTGTATTTCACTTCAGGTAGCCACGTTGGTCGCATCAAGGATATGTGGGTAGCCAACCTGAGATGTTCTTGACCTCTGGAAGTGCCACGGGTATAATTTTTCTTACTTTAGATGGGGTTTTCAACAGATTTCAACAGTTTTCGGCACCTCCAGGTACCTCCAGGTAGGTGTGTATCCTTTGCCGAACACTGAGCTCTGCCTGGTATCTGTTTTAGTTTCTCAATTTCTCAAATATTGCCGGTGAAAGCTAATCCGAAGATTTGTTAAGGCAAATAATGCAAATATGTTATCTTGCCTGATCGTGCGTAGCAGTGACGTGGGCCATTGTCATGCTTCCCCAGCGGTGACCTGACATGACATGCACTGAGAGTGGCCAGAACCCCGCATCACCCGTAACCGGTCGCGGCCCGTGGCCGGTACAGTGTCTGACAAAGCCGGACCACCACTCAGCGCCGACGTGACCGGATTTTTACAATTGCATAGCACAAAGGTTGACTATTTGAGATGCATGTTATGCTAAGACGACCATGGAATGGGAAAATTCTGAATAGTCAATGTTTTGAAAATTGTTGTGGCTAAGCCATTAGCACAGCGCAATGATACATTTGGCGTATTTCAAGTGAGAGTACGGAAAGAACATTTGCCACGAGTTGACCGGCACTTCAGTAAGGGCTAACCTCCAGCGCCGAGAAGCCGACTCTGCGCCTTGCGCGCAATATACGTGTTTCGAATCATTGAAAGGGTAAATATTCAAAATCCAAACGCGAACTATGTCAAAATCCAACAGCACTATGTCGGTGACGAGGAAGTTAGAACGATTCTTGTGTGCATTTGAACAACACAAAATAAAAAATTGTTCAAAAAGCCCTCGAGGAACATATATAACTTTTCATATATCTGGAATCAGCATGATCTCAGCTTTCCAATGATGTAAATTTTACTCATTGGGGCAAACATTGCCTTCCAACGAACCGTGTTCTGTTTGCCATAACAGTGCAGTGCAGTTTGCCATACAAATACACTGCAGTATAGGTTGGTCCAGTTTTGAGGTTCACTGGCCTTTGGCATCTGGGCAAGAGCGTTCGTTCATCCAGTCGCCATTTTTCATTCGTACAAATACATAATCACTTTGTATCTGATGGACTTTCACGCCCTTGAGAACGTGTCGATCACATTTTGGATATAGGTGCATTGCCGGAGCCGGAGCCGGAGCCGGAGCCGGTCGGAGCCGACTATTTTTCCCGGAGCCGGAGCCGCAGCCGGAGCCGTTAGGACACTTGAACCCGGAGCCGGAGCCGAAACCATAGCCCCGGACCGGAGCCGGAGCCGGAGCCGTCCAAAATTTTCTCGGCTCCGCATCCCTGGTCCTGACTCCCCCCCAACCCCCCAGGATCTCCACCCATGGTCATTACGGTACCCAGGAACGATATCAGTATTCTCCACACACGATGCTAGACTTGTAGAAACCAAAAAGAAATCGAGTCGGGATTGTTTGATTACTGGTTCATAGCGTCTCCATGTAAAACGCTTTACATTAGGGTTGCGCACTCTAAAGATATCCTCCAGCTCATGTTTCTGAGCCATGTTCTGCAAGGCACGTTTTGCTCTTGGATTCTTTTCCCGAGAATAGTTTTGAGTGTCCAATACTTGATCCATAACCAGATTAAAGTCACCTACTATTATTTGAGATCAGAGGTAGTATGTTTTCGTTTTTGCCAATGATCAGACTACTAAGATATTTGTAGAAGTCTGGTGAGTCATCATTGGGCCCACAACAAACCAACAGAAACACGGTATCGGCTACATAATTTTACAGAAAATAAAATTGCCGTTGGGATCCAGTCAAATTCCGAAATTGTTAACTCTTGGATTTTCTCAATCAAAATTGCAACTCCACGGGAGTTGCTCGTATGTGCAGCAATAATTGCATGATTACCCCAAGCATTTCTGAAATATTTCTCTTTCCCTTTAGAAAAATGGATATCTTGCAAACAGATCAAGTACTCGTTATGTTTTCGTAGTTCAATAAATACATCCTTTCGCTTTTTCAAATCACCCAATCCCCTACAGTTTAACGGTAAAATTCTACATCGTGTCATGACCTAGGTTTTTAAATGTAAAAGCAGTTGCAAACCAAGAAAAAGTACAAAGAAGAAATTAACTATATCCAGGACAGTACCAAGGTAGAGTAAGGACAAATGACTCCAGCCTACCGTAAGTAACAGTGTGAAAACAGCCTGAAGCTTGTGGTGCGCGAGACCATCGAGTCACATTTAGGGATCACGCAACAGATCACGAAGCGTTTCAAAGTCTGGCGCTCTGATCTTGCGACCATGCTGCCTTAGCTTACAAAACATTTCACCGTCCTTGGAGAATACACAATGTAATCGCTTCTCAGCTTTTTTCTTGCGAAGCTCCATGAACACAGCATGGCGGTATGCCGTCAGATTTTCGTTTACAAAGAGCTTCTTTGACGCTACGTCACTGCCCTCATCCTGGATCAGCTTCGATTTGAACCGCTCCTCATAGAGCCTATGACGAACTGAATGTTTGGCTGCTGTCTCAAAGCGGACGACGATCCGGTGGTTGGCCTCCCGACGGCCGGGTGTCAGTCACATCCTCCCGCGACACTGGAACATCGGGCATACAGCGGCCGAGAAACGTGGCCGCTGTGCCCACGACGTCCTCGTTCCAGCGCTGGGTGGGTGGGAGGGGGAACGGCGTCTCCAGCAAAGATCAAGTCCGGACGTCTCTGTGCGGCATCAACGTCATCGAGCTGCTCCTCTAACTTCGAGATCCGCTTGTCACGATCGTAGATGCGCCCCTCCAGTTCATTGAAGAAGTAATCAAGAGCCGAAACATGCTGCCTTGGCTGAATGCGCATCTCAAACGACTAAGCAAAACACGTGATCGGCTGTTCAAACAAGCGCGCTCCCAGGAAAACAAAAATAGGGACAATTTAAACGACCATTGGACCAAACCGAGACAATGTAGAAGCAGCGTGACTAAGATGACGCGAGATTTAAAAGCTAAATTCCTCAGGCAACATACTTCTTCTCTATTAGAAAGTCGTCAAAACCCTAAAAAATATCACCAAACGATTCGTCGGATGACAGGAAAAACAAAAGATGATTGCAACCCTCCCTTACAAAATAACAGCGGAGAGCTCGTTACAGAAGACACAGCCAGGGGTGGAAAAACCCACCAATTCGCCAAGCAGGGATTGCGACAGAACTTGGCTAGTGAAAATATTCTGTGCGACAGATAACGTCTACTTAATCGGAACTCCAGCAGCCGCCGAGAAAACAAAAAAGCAAGCTTTTTCCTGAGAGTCCCCAGGGAGCCGGGTCCTTACCCTGCTAAAAACCTCGATACACAGATCCAGGAGGCAAGGGGCCACTTGACACCCCCCCCACATTCCCATAAACTCTTGCCTCCATCTGAAATGGTCACGGGCCCCTGAAATGTGGATGGCGCCACCTAAACTGCCCCTCCCACTCCCTACCCTTCAGTATACAGGTACCGCGTCCCCACAATAGGTTTTTCCGTACAAACAGGCTTCCTCATGGCTCCGATGGCGCCTCAGCTTATACGCTCCTTTTTTCACGCGATCGGAAATCCTAGACCCGCCTATGTCACGTTAGACGATTCAATAGATCAGATTTTCTGGCGAATGAGATAGGTAATCACAATTATCTAATTAGTAGTCACGTTCCTTTGCTGTTTTTCTACGGCAGCACTGCGGAGTTCAATGACCCCAGACAGTGTGGATTGGACAGCGAGAATCGGCGACAGTGGCCTTGGGCGACAGCCAGACTTGCTGGATATACAGGGCCCGGCCAGTCCCGACGGTTAATCTGAACCATTGAAATCCCTATTCACCAGGGGCGCCGCCACGGAATTTGTACAGGGGGAAATACACAGGCTGATGCTGACCGGAGAAAGCAAATTTGGTGCGTATTCGGTAGGCAGCATTAATAACAATGAATCCAAAGTTTGGGAGGGGGAACGTCCCCCTTGGTTGGCCAACGGGGGGACACTTCCCCCGTCCCCCGCTTTTTAGCGCCCATGCTGTTCACCGTCGAAAACAATAGGTTTGCTCCAGACTCTCTTATGAAAATCTGAGAGCCCTTGGTGCCAGACTTTTTCAGGAAATTTTAAAGGCCTTGGGAAATACCTACTGGCCCCTTGAAAAATTCCCAAGATAAATGACGTCGAGAAATGTAACGAAGGGCCTCGTTCTTTGATATGACAATTATGACCCACATGTTACAATCCCTTGCGCCATTTGTCTCGGGTAATTTTTGGAAAAAACATCTGGCACTAAAAGCTCTTGGATTTTCGTCACGAGGGTCTGGAACATACCTCAAGCTCTAGCGGTGTCTGTCAAATTTCCTTTGCATAATGCCGTATGTCGTTTGTAAAGGTATCTTGGTTTGTGTGGAAAATATGATGGAATATTGCTGTCGGCTAAAGGACGCTCTATGCCAATCACCGTCACCAGCGATTAACAGGTGTTTTATACCGATAACTGATAGTTGAAGGTAACATGAACCGAAAATTAGTGGACTGTATTTATGACACTGAAATTTGTGCTTGGGTCGGATCAACCGCTGAAATTCGTACTTTCTGTAATTTGCAGTATTTTAATACGACGATAGATTCAGTTTAAGTTATATGTTATTTCCCGATTTTAGTCAACGATCGTTATATTAATAGATGGAGATAGCCCTCTAGTTTATGCTGTATTTGGCACAATGGATCAGGCGATGAACATTTACAGTAGGCTTGACTGATTAATACAATGCACCGATCGAATTACATACAACACAGCTTGAAATAATATGGCTAGGTCCCTTCCCCGGTTAAATCTTTTGTTGGGTGGCAGACAAGGTAAGAACCCCACTCCCTCCCCCGCGCCACCGCTTGCGTGCTTAGGAACGGTACGGGTAAACCGATCCTGCAAGCTGCCCCGACAAGTGCAAAGGCACGGCCCAAATATGCCAAGCCCGTCGGGGTGTGACGCGGGAGGAGAGGAGCTGGGCTCCGGGCTGGCCTCCCCTGTCTGAAATCCTCGGTTTGTGGGACGGTACGAGTAAACCGACCCACGATTCTCTCAGACAGGGCAAGTTGTAATTTTGAGGACTGGTATGCGCTGAGCCACCCGGACCGACCCTTACCTGCCATGCGATTCAGCTCGAATGCCACAGCGGGGACTGCCCGCCCCGGCCATGACTGCGCAGGGTCACGTGCTCGGCCCGCCTCGGGCGCCCGGCCGGCCGGCCTCCGCCAACCAGCGGCCGGCTGGTCACGGCCGCACCGCTTCAATGCGTTTACATTAGCTACAGCATATTCAAAAAACAAATAGTACTAAATAGGTAAACTGAACGGCAATTCTGACATTCTCCCCACCTCAAAACGTACGTGATTTCGACAAAATTAACATAAAAAACACGCCCTGACCAGATCACTGACTTCCACTTCACTTACATCGCAGCCGTACGGAGTCGCAGCCACACTGGCATCACCTCCGCGATCTTCGCGTAACCTGCAGGCGACAGGTGGACTCCATCTCTGGCGAACCACTCGGAGCATTCCACGGGGAATGCGTGTCGCCCGAACCGTTTCCTCGTCAGCTGCCTTCCGAGCTGAACGAGGTGTGAGGCTTCAGGAGGGAGCACCTTCCTCAGAGTCCTTTCTAGATGGTAGCTGGCGCTAGACTCCCAAGTACCATCAGCCATCTCCCAGGCGATGCGCGGCAAGGGGCCGAGTATCAGGGGCTTGGGAGTGTATCGTACACACTCCCGGACCACCTGACGCGCAACTTGACCGATTCCGTTCAGATGGGTTCGATCGGTGATCCCGGTGACGGCTGAGCGCGGGTAAACATCATTCCCCGATAGCCACAGCACGATGTGTCCCGGCTCCAGCCCGATCGCAGTCGCCGACCGCTGCTAGGAAGCGATCTGCTGCGGCAGTTCACGTTGAACCCTGTTCCAGTTTAAAGTCTCAAATTTTATGCCAAAGTTCAAACCCGGAGGACCATTGAAACTTCACTCAGTGCTTGATATCTATTTTTGAGTTAGAGCAAAACAGTTAGGAGCAGCACAGCAGAGTTAGCCACCGAGGCTAACGATGGGATTGGCCACAATGCCAAATCCCCAGGAGTGACCAGCACTCAGATGCTGGGACGACGTGAGGCCGTGATCCGCACGCGCCCACTGTCCACGGATCACTGTCCATGCCTCCGTCATGAGGCGTGGACGACGCAGGACTACCATCACCACATGGTGCGTAGCTCATGCTCTAAGACCCAAAAAAGGCAAGTTCACAGAGAGCAAACACGTAAACCGAAATTCCTGAGAATAATGTAAACAATTGGAAAGATAAATCCATAAACAAATAACGACGATTCGTAGAAACACTACCCAAAAATATAAAGTAACAGACAAGGTTTTAGACTAAAGAAATGGCGGCCCCATACCCACACCGTCCGTACATCTGCCGCCCAGATGTGCTCCCGAGAGCCTCACAGTGGACCGGCACAGCAGGGCGGGGGCAGCTGCAGGCAGAAAATGAAACCAAGCACTTGTGTTATAAGAAAACGTTCCAGAAGACTAAATATTTACAAACTAAGATTTTGTTCGGCACTAGCGGCCCCTATAATTCAACATTTGAATTATACAAAAACGAGAACAAAATAGTGACAATATGACTAGTCACTCCTCAATAGCCATACAGTACAATCACCACACGAGTTCGACACTACGCACTATTTTCCTCTAGGACACAGAGTCGTGCTACCGGTCGGGTATACACCCCACTGCTGGTTCTCACTTCCACGGCCCTCACACGCCCATCCGCACCAGGAATGGTCCGCACGACACGTGCCATAGGCCAGTGGCCTCGCGCCTCATTTTCATCGACCATGAGCACAAGGTCACCGACACGCATGTTTGGCGCTTCGCCAGTCCACTTCCTGCGTAAGGTCAGTTTGGGGAGATAGTCCGCACGCCAGCGTTTCCGGAAGCTGTCCGTCAGTCTTTGCGCAAAGCGCCAGCGCCGACGTGAGCACATGTCCCCCTCAGTGAACACTCCTGGTGCCACACAAACATCGGCACCGCCCGTCAAAAAGTGGCTTGGCGTCAGCGCACTGTAGTCGTCCGGGTCGGTGCTCACGTGCGTGAGTGGCCGTGAGTTCACGATCCGCTCAGCCTCGCACATCACTGTTCTCAGAACCTCATCACTGGTGGGCTGCCGCAACAGCACCGACAGCACACACTTGACACTTTTTACTAAGCGTTCAAAGACGCCCCCAAAGTGGGGGAGCAGAGGGAGGATTGAAGTGCCATTCAATCCCTCTCTGAGACAGTTCATCAGCGACTCGCTGGGTGTCAATGTCTCTGAGGTTCTGACGTAGCTCTCGCTCTCCCGCACGCAGATTAGTGCCGTTATCGCTCCAAACTGCGTGCACCGCGCCTCGTCTGGCCATCATGCGGCGCAGCGCCATAATAAAGCTGTCAGCGTCCAGCGTGTCAGCGATCTCGATGTGCACGGCACGGGTGGCGAGACAAGTCATGAGGCAGCCGTATCGCTTCTCGGTTTTGCGAAAGCGTTTCACGAGGAGAGGTCCAAAAAAGTCCACACCAATATTCCAGAAAGCTTTCTGGTGTGACGTCACACGCGCGGTGGGCAGATCGGACATTCTTGGGGGAGCTGGCTGGACACGTCTCCTCCAGCAGACGGCACATGAACTCGTCCACTTCTTGACGGCAGCTCTCCCTTTGAGTGGCCAAAATCTCTCACGCAGTGCACTGAGAGTATGCTCTGGCCCGGGGTGGGCCAGCCGTTGGTGTTGCCGCACGATAAGCAGGCGTGTCACGTCATGGTTCGGTGGAAGCACGATTTGATGCCGACTTTCCTCGGTCAGATTAGCATGTTTCAGGCGACCTCCCACGCGAATTAGCCCATCTCCGTCCAGGTATGGTGATAGTTGGAGAATGCGGCTCTGGCGGGAGATGCTTCTGCCTGCCTTCAGTGCAGCAATCTCTTCGGAAAAAACATCCGACTGAGCCCTTTTCAACCAGAGCGTTTCGGCGGCAGTGATTTCTGCAGCAGACAGCGGCCCCCTGACACGGTTTGCACTGTCCACCCGGCAGTTTTTTGCGAACCTGCGTAGCCACGCTGTGACCCGAAACAGACGCAGAGCAGATGAGTACCTGGCAGGATCTGTCGGGTCAGCGCTATGTTCGTTTGACCTCTGCTGGGTCACATTCACCGCCTGCTTGACCTCTAAGTCAATGACAAGATCACTGCCTGTTTCACACATGTCAGCAGGCCAGGCTTCTTCCGGCTGCCACAGGAACGCAGGTCCTTGTACCCAGTCACTGTCAGGCTGCAGTTCACTGGCTTTACACCCACGCGAGCAGATATCTGCGACATTTAGCGGGCCCGGTACGTGCCGCCAGTCGCTACTATCAGAAGAGTCCTGTATCTCCGCCACCCTGTTCGCTACGAACGTGTGGAAGCGTCCACTTTCACTTTTGATCCAGCGCAGAACAGTCCGTGAGTCAGTCCAGAAGTGTGTGGAGTCGATGTCCCAGCTGTGCTCCCTCCGCACCAGATTTGCGACACGCACAGCCATTACTGCCGCCTGTAGCTCCAGTCGGGGAATGGTCAGCTGTTTCAGCGGGGCGACCCTGCCCTTGGCGGCGACGAATGAGCACCAGATGCGCCCGTCCTCATACTGGAGCCGAAAGTAGGCCACCGCTCCGAAAGCCTTAATGCTGGCGTCGGCAAACACGTGCAGTTGACACGCAGTGGGTCGGGTCGGGTCTGGCCGGTAGCAACGGGGAATGCTGAACAGCTTGAGGTCACTGACCTCTTCCAGCCAGCAGTTCCACTCATCAACTAGAGATTCATCAGAGATCTCATCGTCCCAGCTGTATCCACCAGACCATAGGTGTTGCAGCAGAGACTTAGCACGCACGATAAACGGGCTCAGAAACCCGATCGGGTCGAATATTGTTGACACTCGTCTCAATATTTCGCGTTTCGTGCATACGCTGCTGTCCATATCGTCCACTTCGAAGACGAAAGTATCCTCACGCACTTTCCAGTGAACACCGAGTGCTCTCATCACTGGTGCGTTGTCACTCAGGCCTAGGTCACGGCTTTCCGGATCACCGTCCATTGATCGATGAGGAACGACCCACTTCGTGATATTAAAGCCACCTCGACTCAGCATGTCTGTCATCGAGCGCCTCATCTCGTCTGCCTCCTCTTCGGTTTCCAGAGACATGTAGAAATCATCAACATAGAATCGTTTGAGAGCCGCTGCGGCTGCCGCGGGGAAGTCCTGCGCGTTATCGTCAGCGCATTTACGAAGCGCGAAGTTCGCAGCGCATGATGATGAAGCGGCCCCGAAAACATGCACTTTCATCTGGTACGTATCGGGTTCCTTTTCACGGTCCTTGCCTCGCCATAGGAAGCGCAGCGCTGGCTGGTGCGATTCAGTGACACCCACACTGTGATACATAGCCTTGATATCGGCAGAGATAGGCACTGGACCTTGTCTAAATCGCATCACCACCCCGACCAGGCTGTTTACCAGGTCAGGCCCGGTCAACAGTTTCTCATTTAGAGATGTACCGCGGTAGCTGGCAGCTGCATCAAACACGACACGCACTTGACCCGGCTTTTTTGGGCTGGTGACACCGTGGTGTGGCAGATGCCACACTGACCCATCGTTCACTGTGTCACCAGGACAGACCTTGGACGCGAGGCCGTCCTTAATATACCCTTCTATAGTTTCAGAGTACATTTCCAACAAGTCCGGATCCTTATCCAGCTTCCGCTCTGTATGCTTCAGACGAGTCAGAGCGGCAGCGCGGTTGTCGGGAAGCCAGGTGTTCTCATCCTTCCACAGCAGGTCTGTGTGGTATTTTCCACCCTTCAGCACAGTGCTGGCTTCCAGCACAGCCAGAGCGCGCTTGTCGTTCAACGAGCGGCTCATCTCGCTATCATATTTGGCGCCGAAGTCCTCCGTCCGCCAAAACTGTTCAACTTGGCGCTCCAATGCGCCCACCGCAGTGCTTACGTGAAGCACCTGCGTCACATCACTGGAGTGTCTATAGGTGCTAGGAAGCCTGCCCGCCACTGTCCATCCCAGCAAAGTTCTCACAGCAGAAGGTGTGCCTGGTGGACCGGTTCTCACCTCCCGAGGGACTATCAGCTGGAAATAGTCCGCACCCAGGAGGATCCCAACTGGATCCGAGTCAGTGGCTGACAGCGGCAGGTCAGTCATGTGTGGCCATTTTTCTTTCTCCATCGGCCAGTTGACCTTCTCTGAGTGGATGGCCAGCTGTGGCACTGTGCGGACGCCCGCCACAGTATAGCGCTCCGCACTAGTCGACTCGATGGCGAAAGTGACGGCATGGGACTTCTGAGACGTCGTCTCATGAATCGTGCTGAGTTGCAGGGTCTCAGCAGACCCCATCGGCAGTCCGATTTCAAGCGCCAGGCCTTCTTTGATCAGGGACACTTGGGATCCAAGGTCGAGAAGAGCGTTCACCTTCTTCGATCCAGAAGGTCCATAGACAGTCAGCGGTAGCACCTGGAGGAGCACCTCCCCCTTGTTGCACGCGTGCGACACTTGTGCTCGACCCGCTGACTGCATGCTGTCACACAAACCCTCAGGCTGTTTGTCTGTGTTCGGGCGCGCAAACGCCGCACCATGAAGCAGTCGGTGGTGGCGTTTACCACACCCGGTTACATCGCAGTTCGGCGCGTCCGCACATTTTGCCGCGACATGTCCGTCCGACACCATACACTTAAAACAAACACTGCTGTGTTTGAGTAGTGCTACACGCGCATCCAACCCCAGGGCCGCAAACTTCCTGCATTTGTCCAGCTTGTGGCCCGGGGTAGCACAGCACCGACACAGAGTTTTGGCATCACTACTGGTGACTGCCGCTGCCGCGTTTACACCACGGCGCTCACTGACGAGTTTATGATCCTTCGCTCGGCGAGGAGGCGGCGGGGGCGGCCCCGTCACGGCTTCAGTGGCAGTCCTTCCAGAAGTCAGCGAAAGGCCATAAACTTGACGCGCTGCGTCGACTTGGCGTCGCAGGAACGCGTCCAGGGCTATCAGCGTCGGGGGCTCGGGAAGGCGCACGGCCTCTTCGCCCCATTTCCAGGCGACACTGCGTGGCAGCTTGCTGACCACCTGACGCAGATTTACTGTGGCAGCCAGGTCCGCGTCATACCTGAGGTGCTGCAGGACGCTGACGGCAGTGTGCAGCCTGGAAGACAATCTCTGGAGTGCCTCGACGTCAGACTCTTTTATAGGCGGAAGAGTTAGGACGCGGTCCAGGTTTGTCTGCACGATGGTGGCTGGATCTCCGAAACGGTATTCCAGCTCACGGAGGATTTCTGCGTAGAGCTGGCCGTCACAAAGCAATCCTCCCACTGCCTCCCTCGCATCGCCCGTGAGGGAGGTCTGCAGATGAGCCAGCTTTTCCGCGTCACTCAGATCTGTCCTGTTGTGCACTACAGATCTGAATATGGAACTCCACTGTGGCCAGTTAAGTGGAGAACCATCAAATTTGCCCAGGTGCAGTGGCGGCAGTGCTGACCTGGTTGACTGCCAATTATCCAACCTTCTATCACACGGAGCCGGTGCTGACTCCGTTGGAAGCTGGTTAATCCAGGTGTGAGTCCGGCCAACAATGCTGGACTCATGAGCCGGGGTCGGCTTAGCTGGAGGAGGGGCACAACCTCGTGGAGGTGACGGGTCGTCATCACTATCCAGGATTTCCTTCTCATCTGCCAGCAGTTGAAGACGCAGGTCACAGACCTCGGCGCGGTCGGCAGCCGCGCGAGCGTCAGCACGGGCCTGAGCAGCAGCGAGTTCAGCACGCTCACTGGCAGCACGCGCTGCCTGCTGAGCCTCAAGCTTGGCCACGGCGGCATCGATCCGCGCCTGGCTGCGTTGAGAAGATATCGAAGCATTACTTCTGGTATGAAGACTATGATGACTCATGATGCACAGTCACAGATTCACTAGTTCATACTATCCGGCCCGGAGACGACCAATTTGTTCCAGTTTAAAGTCTCAAATTTTATGCCAAAGTTCAAACCCGGAGGACCATTGAAACTTCACTCAGTGCTTGATATCTATTTTTGAGTTAGAGCAAAACAGTTAGGAGCAGCACAGCAGAGTTAGCCACCGAGGCTAACGATGGGATTGGCCACAATGCCAAATCCCCAGGAGTGACCAGCACTCAGATGCTGGGACGACGTGAGGCCGTGATCCGCACGCGCCCACTGTCCACGGATCACTGTCCATGCCTCCGTCATGAGGCGTGGACGACGCAGGACTACCATCACCACATGGTGCGTAGCTCATGCTCTAAGACCCAAAAAGGCAAGTTCACAGAGAGCAAACACGTAAACCGAAATTCCTGAGAATAATGTAAACAATTGGAAAGATAAATCCATAAACAAATAACGACGATTCGTAGAAACACTACCCAAAAATATAAAGTAACAGACAAGGTTTTAGACTAAAGAAATGGCGGCCCCATACCCACACCGTCCGTACATCTGCCGCCCAGATGTGCTCCCGAGAGCCTCACAGTGGACCGGCACAGCAGGGCGGGGGCAGCTGCAGGCAGAAAATGAAACCAAGCACTTGTGTTATAAGAAAACGTTCCAGAAGACTAAATATTTACAAACTATGATTTTGTTCGGCACAAACCCGTTCCCAGGTGTTTCCACCGGTGGCTCTGTTTAGGACCTCATCGGCGGCGAACCTCGAGAGCAGGCCGGCGTCTCGCGCAACGGAGTCCCCGAGGAGTAAATGGAGCTTCCCTCGGCAGGGAACCCGTTGTTCAGCCTCAGGGAGGACCTGCTCTCGGAACCAGGCCTCCGCCTCGAGATCGCGAATCTGGAGCGCCATGGAGTCGGCTCTGTGACGTAGCTACACGATTATTACAACAAGTTCGTTCGATAACACATTTATAAGAACACTTAGCCGCATTTATCACCTATGTCAAAAAACAAAAGAAACTGGTCAGTCCCTTTCGTTTATGAGTGCTAAAGGTTATTCTGAGTAATGCTCGATATGCATTTTCTAGGCATGAAAACACATCAACACTCCTCCGATGCTTCCGATTGATATAGTTTTGACAGGGGTCGTCTTGTTCTTTTTCCCTTTAGTTCTAGTACTGCTGCTCTGCAATGCCCATCAGGACCGTTTATCTGTGAGATGATTCGGGCCATGGGCCACCTCCCCCTGGGGCCTTCACCATGAACTAGAACCACATCTCCCTCCGACGGGCAACGATTGGGACGTCCTCGTGGAGAGAGGGTCCACGAGCGAAGCATGCTGATGTATTCCCGAGTCCACCTCAGGATGAGGTGCTCACAAACCCGACGCCTGTGTCGCCAGGCCCGGTTAATGGAGTCACAATGGAAGTGAGAAGGCGACAAGATTCCACGAATTGATGTCACGCCAAACAACAGATGAGCTGGCGTTATGAGCTCACTGTCAACTGATGTTAAGGGACGGAGATTCAGATGGAAAGCCAGCTCATACTAGGTGGTAGCTAGATCATCGAATGCGAGGTTGCAGAGATGGAGGGTGATTTTGAGGCATTTTTTAGTTATCCCCACCATTCTTTCCCAGAACCCTCCCCACCATGGTGCTGCCTCGGGGATGAAACGCCACTTTACAGAACGGGGCAGGTGGGTAAGTAGAGCTCTGAAAGTCTTTGCATTGTCACTGTATATAAGGTCTGGGGTTCCCCTCAACGCAAAGAACCGGCGAAGGGCCAGCTTAACATCTTCTATGCTCTGGGATTTCACTAATTCGAGATGGACTGCTCGAGATGTGGCACAAGTTATGAGCAGAACCCAAACCTTACTTCCTTCATCAACCATCAGAGGGCCAAAGAAATCCGCCCCTACCTTTGCAAAGGGACCGCTCGGCTCTGTTCGGAAGGGCGGTAGAGATCCCTCAGGGGATCGATAGCTCAGCCCCCTATACCTCTTACAGCGGTAGCAGGTGTTCAGCACCCGATTTACGGTTCTCCGCCTTACCATGTAGTCCGATGTTAGGAGAGCTAACGTCGCCCGGGTACCCTGATGGAAACATCTGCGATGAGCATCATCAATGATGAGGGTGGTGATATGCGCAAACTCAGGAAGTATAGGCACCTCTGGCTCATTTGTACGTGGGATTGAGCAGAGAACGCCGTCTTGGTCCAGCTTAGAATGTAGTTTTGATAGCTTGGAGCCAGTTGGAAGACTTCCACTAGACTTTAAAGCCTTAATCTCATCTGAGAAGGCTCTTGATTGCGCATCTCGAATCCATATCTTTAATGACTCCTGGCGTTCTTCGGGTGTTAGTGGTCTGTTTCTTCTGTCAGACTTGATATGCCTGGCGTTGTGTAGGAATCGAAAAATCCATGCTGTCCTATCGATCGCTTTGGTTATGGACGAACAGCTTAATATGTCGAACAAGCGAGGGGCGGAAGAATCAACCAGAGCCGGAGTTGTGGTTGACGTGGCTACAAGGGAGGTTTTGTCCTTCTTGCATTCTTTCTCAGCATCATCGGACAGAGTTAAAGAATGCGGATGAGAGTATGACTCGGTTTCGTCCGTGAGGAACGAGGGACCGTACCACCACTTCGAACAGTCATTAAGGGTGGAGAGAGCTACACCTCTTGTACCCAAGTCCGCTGGGTTGTCGGTGCCCTTCACGTGACACCACTGGCTGGCATGGGTAAGCTCTAGGATGGCACTCACTCTGTTCTGTACGAACATCTTTCGTGGTCTGCTGTTCTGAATCCAGTAAAAAACATCGGTGGAGTCCGTCCAGAACGTCACGTTCTTCGCCTCCTCATGCAGCGTTTTCAGGATGAAAGACATAAGGCGCGCACCTATCAAAGCGCCCATAAGCTCCAGCCTTGGAATCGTGAGGTGAGGGTTCACTGGTGGTAGTCGACTCTTGGCCATCACGAGCTGGGACTCCCCACCGTGGACGGCATAGACTACCGCGCAATAGGCTCGTTCCGAAGCGTCACAGAAGACGTGGAATGAGAGATCAGACACCATACGTGTCCTAGTGAATGATTGAGGGAACCACACGCGTTGGTTAGCAGATTCCCTCCACCAGGAATTGACTTCACGCTGGATATATGGGCTGAGAGGATCATCCCACTTCGCGTAGGACATCGCTGTCCAAGTGCATTGAAAGATGATTTTGCCTCCGATAACCCAGGGGGTCGCTATCCCCAAGGGATCAAAGGGCCTTGAAACTGCGGATCACAACTCGCACTTGCTTCTTGGACAGGGTATATCAGGCACCACGACCGCCAACTGGTCGGTCTCCGTATTCCATGGCATGCCCAAAACCTTGATATCAAGGGGAGGGTCACCTGTGATATGAACCTTGTGCAGTTCCATTCCGGCTTCTGAGAAGATTTCCTGGACTCTGGCGGATCCTTCTTCGGCTTGCTTTCTCGAACTGAAGGCGATGCAGATATCATCCATACAACTGCCGTTTCGTATGCTTTCACACAACACTGGGTCTGTACATTTATACTTGCCCAAGTGTGTGTTTACTGTCCTAAGTAGCATGTACGGTGAGCAGCTGAGTCCAAACGGTACCCGAGCGAACCTCAGGTGCAGGCTAGACCAGAAGAATTGGAGGAATTTTCTATCTTCCCTTAAGACACCCACTTTATGGAAGGCGGCTTTAATGTCAGCCTGAGTGCCGATCGGTCCGAAACGAAAGTTTAGAACAACGGCCGGAAGCAGGCGGAGCAGATTTTCTCCAGGATCCAAGAAGTCGTTCAAGCTCTTCCCCTGGCTGTCTTTCGCTGATCCATCAAATACTATTCGTAGCTTCTGATTTCGGTAGACGCCGTGGTGAGGAAGGAAAAACTCCTCAGACGAGGATGTCTTGGGAGTTATCCCAAGATCCTCAACGCTCCTGCTAGCGTTTTCCTCTTCCCGTTCTTTTGGAGTGGCTGATGAGAGGTTTGGTGAAGGCCCGCTTTCGTCTACTGAAACAGGTTCTATGATAGAGCTTGTCAGAATTTCCCTTATTTTTGAATCTTACTGAGCGGTTTTCTCTGGGTCCAGCTTCCCTGCCATCCTAGATGTCCTTGTCTTCGTGGCTTGAAGATTGGACTTAGGACGGCTGTTCGAGTTCCATATCAGAGGCAGCATATAACGCTCCACTTCCTCGCTCCACTCTGGTTCCGAAAGCTGCTGGTCAGATATTGATGACTCTTTCGAGTTGATTCCGATGGTTTCAAGGTCCCACATTTGCTCCACTTTACAGAGGTGATAGGCTTGCCGTTGATGGCGCTGTTGATCTAGTAGTTGCCCCGTACGCCCGTGAATTACGTAACCGAACACGGTATCGATAGCACGTAGCCCATCGCTGATATCCTGTTGCTCCCATAAGATGACATCATAGAGATGATCGATGCCGATTAGCACGTCGATTTGTCCACCTGAGAAGTCATCTGCCAACCTCTCCAGTTTCCCAAGGGAAGCTGGAGGAGGGCTCGGCATTGACAGCTGAGAGCACAGCCGGTCTGTGCTTTACAATTCCAGGTCGACCTGGGCATCTTCAAAGCGACTTTGAAGGCTTACCCGGACCTTATTGTAGAGGCGAGGTGCCTCCACCTTCTCCTGGAAGCCGATGCAGGCGAACGTGCCGGTTTGTGATGTAGGAAGCCCCAGCTCCTTCACCACCGAGCTCTTTATATAGGATGAGTCAGACCCACCATCAAGGAGAGCTCGCACCATGCGATCTCCTTTAGGACCAGTTGCTTTCACCAAGGCGGTCTGGTAAAAGCAGCCGTCATGGTTCTGCCCCGTAACATTGCAGCGATGGCTTAGTCGAGATTCTGGCACAGGCCCCTCAGGTGAGCGTGTACCAGCTGACGATGTTGTAGTCCGAGCCGTTCATTGTGAGCCTGGGCGGGGAGTGAAAGCTGTCGCTGTAGGGGACAACCCTGTGCCCCTTTGATCCTGATGCAGGCCTTGCTTCTGCTCATGAAGTGAGTCATGGTGACGACCATTACACTTTGAACAGCTGCGACTGGTGCAGTCTTTGGCGTGATGTCGCGGACCTAAACACTGGAAGTAGACACCAGCCTTTCTAACAGCTTGTCGACGAGCCTCCACTGACATCTGCTGGTATTTGATGCACTTCCCGAGGCCATGTTGTCCGGAATTACAGGCGGCACAGGACCAAGCTGGTGCCTTTTGAGTGGATCTGGGTTCAACGGAAGCGAACTTTCTTGTTGGACGCTCAGTGTTCCAGTTGTTGAACGCAGAGCAGTAGCTGCCGTTGAACCTGAGGCAGGATGGGCCTTCATAGCTTCCTTGATATCCAGCTCTTCTTGCAGGAATTGGAGGAAGCTTTCAAAGTTGTTGTCTTTCTTCCTGGCCCACTGTGTCCTCCAGTCTTCAGGCAGCTTTGCTTCCACCATCGGCAACAACAGGTTTGAAAAACTATCGGTAGTTACACCGAGAGTTGACAGAGCCCGTGTGTGAGCAGTCAGATGGTCAGTGAGGTTCCGTATACCTCTGATGTTGTTGCTGGATACTGTGGGAAGTTCGAGCATGGCCATCATGAGGTTCCTCTTCCGAAGGTCATCTTTCTTGAACCTCTGCTGAAGCACCTCGATTGCGGTGCTGTAACCCTCAGCCGAGACTGGGATTCCTTCTATCGCTTGTTGGGCGGCACCAGCTAGATGCGATTTCAGTACTACGAACTTTTGAACGTTGTCGTAGTTGGAATTTTCATGAACTGTAATTAAAAACAAATCCCAGAATTCCGGCCATTTCATGATGTCGCCATTGAAGGTAAGAATTTTTACAGTCAGAGATGATTTTAGATCCTGCGTGACCGGTGCAGCTGTTTCGGACTTCACAAACGCTGGAGTCTCGATCGACTTTCCAACCTGGTAAGGATCCGCGATGCCAAAAATATTTCGGCTTCTAACATCTCGTCGTAGCTGGATTCCTCTTCAATTCCATCTTCCTCTAGTGCAGCCTGGATGACTGCGATCTCCGACCTAACCTTTTTTAGGAAGTGGATTTTCAATGCCAAATCATCCTGATCCACCGACCTGACGTCTGCAGTGCGGTATTCGCGTATATCATTGCAAAGCTTGGAAGCCCTATTTCTAAGTTTGGCTCTTGTTTTTAGCTGCTCTTCCATGCTGCTTAGTGAAACAAGGCAAAACAAAAACCACAGAAAGACAATCCGGCCCTCGGAGGACTATGTGGAAAATATGATAGAATATTGCTGTCGGTTAAAGGACGCTCTATGCCAATCACCGCCACCAGCGATTATCAGGTGTTTTATACCGATAACTGATAGTTGAAGGTAGCATGAACCGAAAATTAGTGGACTGTATTTATGACACTGAAATTTGTGTTTGGGTCGGATCAATCGCTGAAATTCGTACTTTCTGTAATTTGCAGTATTTTAATACGACGATAGATTCAGTTTAAGCTATATGTTATTTCCCGATTTTAGTCAACGATCGTTATATTAATAGATGCAGATAGCCCTCTAGTTTATGCTGCATTTGGCACGGTGGATCAGGCGATGAACATTTACAGTAGGCTTGACTGATTAATACAATGCACCGATCGAATTACATACAACACAGCTTGAAATAATATGGCTAGGTCCCTTCCCCGGTTAAATCTTTTGTTGGGTGGCAGACAAGGTAAGAACCCCACTCCCCTCCCCGCGCCACCGCTTGCGTGCTTAGGAACGGTACGGGTAAACCGTTCCTGCAAGCTGCCCCGACAAGTGCAAAGGCACAACCCAAATATGCCAAGCCCGTCGGGATGTGACGCGGGAGGAGAGGAGCTGGGCTCAGGCTGGCCTCCCCTGTCTGAAATCCTCGGTTTGTGGGACGGTACGAGTAAACCGACCCACGATTCTCTCAGACAGGGCAAGTTGTAATTTTGAGGACTGGTATGCGCTGAGCCACCCGGACCGACCCTTACCTGCCAAGCGATTCAGCTCGAATGCCACAGCGGGGACTGCCCGCCCCGGCCATGACCGCGCAGGGTCACGTCCTCGGCCCGCCTCGGGCGCCCGGCCGGCCGGCCTCCGCCAACCAGCGGCCGGCTGGTCACGGCCGCACCGCTTCAATGCGTTTACATTAGCTACAGCATATTCAAAAAACAAATAGTACTAAATAGGTAAACTGAACGGCAATTCTGACATTCTCCCCACCTCAAAACGTACGTGATTTCGACAAAATTAACATAAAAAACACGCCCTGACCAGATCACTGACTTCCACTTCACTTACATCGCAGCCGTACGGAGTCGCAGCCACACTGGCATCACCTCCGCGATCTTTGCGTAACCTGCAGGCGACAGGTGGACTCCATCTCTGGCGAACCACTCGGAGCATTCCACGGGGAATGCGTGTCGCCCGAACCGTTTCCTCGTCAGCTGCCTTCCGAGCTGAACGAGGTGTGAGGCTTCAGGAGGGAGCACCTTCCTCAGAGTCCTTTCTAGATGGTAGCTGGCGCTAGACTCCCAAGTACCATCAGCCATCTCCCAGGCGATGCGCGGCAAGGGGCCGAGTATCAGGGGCTTGGGAGTGTATCGTACACACTCCCGGACCACCTGACGCGCAACTTGACCGATTCCGTTCAGATGGGTTCGATCGGTGATCCCGGTGACGGCTGAGCGCGGGTAAACATCATTCCCCGATAGCCACAGCACGATGTGTCCCGGCTCCAGCCCGATCGCAGTCGCCGACCGCTGCTAGGAAGCGATCTGCTGCGGCAGTTCACGTTGAACCCGTTCCCAGGTGTTTCCACCGGTGGCTCTGTTTAGGACCTCATCGGCGGCGAACCTCGAGAGCAGGCCGGCGTCTCGCGCAACGGAGTCCCCGAGGAGTAAATGGAGCTTCCCTCGGCAGGGAACCCGTTGTTCAGCCTCAGGGAGGACCTGCTCTCGGAACCAGGCCTCCGCCTCGAGATCGCGAATCTGGAGCGCCATGGAGTCGGCTCTGTGACGTAGCTACACGATTATTACAACAAGTTCGTTCGATAACACATTTATAAGAACACTTAGCCGCATTTATCACCTATGTCAAAAAACAAAAGAAACTGGTCAGTCCCTTTCGTTTATGAGTGCTAAAGGTTATTCTGAGTAATGCTCGATATGCATTTTCTAGGCATGAAAACACATCAACACTCCTCCGATGCTTCCGATTGATATAGTTTTGACAGGGGTCGTCTTGTTCTTTTTCCCTTTAGTTCTAGTACTGCTGCTCTGCAATGCCCATCAGGACCGTTTATCAGTGAGATGATTCGGGCCATGGGCCACCTCCCCCTGGGGCCTTCACCATGAACTAGAACCACATCTCCCTCCGACGGGCAACGATTGGGACGTCCTCGTGGAGAGAGGGTCCACGAGCGAAGCATGCTGATGTATTCCCGAGTCCACCTCAGGATGAGGTGCTCACAAACCCGACGCCTGTGTCGCCAGGCCCGGTTAATGGAGTCACAATGGAAGTGAGAAGGCGACAAGATTCCACGAATTGATGTCACGCCAAACAACAGATGAGCTGGCGTTATGAGCTCACTGTCAACTGATGTTAAGGGACGGAGATTCAGATGGAAAGCCAGCTCATACTAAGTGGTAGCTAGATCATCGAATGCGAGGTTGCAGAGATGGAGGGTGATTTTGAGGCATTTTTTAGTTATCCCCACCATTCTTTCCCAGAACCCTCCCCACCATGGTGCTGCCTCGGGGATGAAACGCCACTTTACAGAACGGGGCAGGTGGGTAAGTAGAGCTCTGAAAGTCTTTGCATTGTCACTGTATATAAGGTCTGGGGTTCCCCTCAACGCAAAGAACCGGCGAAGGGCCAGCTTAACATCCTCTATGCTCTGGGATTTCACTAATTCAAGATGGACTGCTCGAGATGTGGCACAAGTTATGAGCAGAACCCAAACCTTACTTCCTTCATCAACCATCAGAGGGCCAAAGAAATCCGCCCCTACCTTTGCAAAGGGACCGCTCGGCTCTGTTCGGAAGGGCGGTAGAGATCCCTCAGGGGATCGATAGCTCAGCCCCTATACCTCTTACAGCGGTAGCAGGTGTTCAGCACCCGATTTACGGTTCTCCGCCTTACCATGTAGTCCGATGTTAGGAGAGCTAACGTCGCCCGGGTACCCTGATGGAAACATCTGCGATGAGCATCATCAATGATGAGGGTGGTGATATGCGCAAACTCAGGAAGTATAGGCACCTCTGGCTCATTTGTACGTGGGATTGAGCAGAGAACGCCGTCTTGGTCCAGCTTAGGATGTAGTTTTGATAGCTTGGAGCCAGTTGGAAGACTTCCACTAGACTTTAAAGCCTTAATCTCATCTGAGAAGGCTCTTGATTGCGCATCTCGAATCCATATCTTCAAGGACTCCTGGCGTTCTTCGGGTGTTAGTGGTCCGTTTCTTCTGTCAGACTTGATATGCCTGGCGTTGTATAGGAATCGGAGAATCCATGCTGTCCTATCGATCGCTTTGGTGTCTGCATTGCGGTATTCGCGTATCTCATTGCAAAGCTTGGAAGCCCTATTTCTAAGTTAGGCTCTTGCTTTTAGCTGCTCTTCCATGCTGCTTAGTGAAACAAGGCAAAACAAAAACCACAGAAAGACAATCCGGCCCTCGGAGGACTATGTGGAAAATATGATAGAATATTGCTGTCGGTTAAAGGACGCTCTATGCCAATCACCGTCACCAGCGATTATCAGGTGTTTTATACCGATAACTGATAGTTGACGGTAACATGAACCTAAAATTAGTGGACTGTATTTATGACACTGAAATTTGTGTTTGGGTCGGATCAATCGCTGAAATTCGTACTTTCTCTAATTTGCAGTATTTTAATACGACGATAGATTCAGTTTAAGCTATATGTTATTTCCCGATTTTAGTCAACGATTGTTATATTAATAGATGCAGATAGCCCTCTAGTTTATGCTGTATTTGGCACGGTGGATCAGGCGATGAACATTTACAGTAGGCTTGACTGATTAATACAATGCACCGATCGAATTACATACAACACAGCTTGAAATAATATGGCTAGGTCCCTTCCCCGGTTAAATCTTTTGTTGGGTGGCAGACAAGGTAAGAACCCCACTCCCTCCCCCGCGCCACCGCTTGCGTGCTTAGGAACGGTACGGGTAAACCGATCCTGCAAGCTGCCCCGACAAGTGCAAAGGCACGGCCCAAATATGCCAAGCCCGTCGGGGTGTGACGCGGGAGGAGAGGAGCTGGGCTCCGGGCTGGCCTCCCCTGTCTGAAATCCTCGGTTTGTGGGACGGTACGAGTAAACCGACCCACGATTCTCTCAGACAGGGCAAGTTGTAATTTTGAGGACTGGTATGCGCTGAGCCACCCGGACCGACCCTTACCTGCCATGCGATTCAGCTCGAATGCCACAGCGGGGACTGCCCGCCCCGGCCATGACCGCGCAGGGTCACGTGCTCGGCCCGCCTCGGGCGCCCGGCCGGCCGGCCTCCGCCAACCAGCGGCCGGCTGGTCACGGCCGCGCCGCTTCAATGCGTTCACATTAGCTACAGCATATTCAAAAGAAAAATAGTACTAAATAGGTAAACTGAACGGCAATTCTGACAGTTTGTAAATGTCTATGTGATTCATTTCGAGAAGGCTGGCATGTGCAAATTACTTTAGCGCAATGCCCATAATAGCAGAAGACTGGAAAATACCGCTTTGGGTCCCAGTGTTGAACGGAACTTGCTAAAAAAAGCTCAAAATAGAATGCGGCTTGTTCGCCTTCATACATGTATGTATATCCTATCAACAATAATGTGCGGCCGCACACTGTTAAATGAAGGAAGATAATGGATGGGAGGACAATTCTAAGTTTCCTTACCTGCCCCAAAAATGGTAAAAGCTGCCCCAAACTGGTTGTTCTTCCGTAAGGCTGCCCCAATGAGCTCGTCAAAACCTGCCATGCCGATTCGGCCATGACCTCCAAAGCAATGGGAGGGTTCAAACTCTCCTATGGCCTGTTTTCTAGCCAACTAGTGTTTCATAATTGATCAATTGGGGAAATGTCCATCAGTAAAACTATTTTGATTGCTTTTGACCATTTGCAAGGTATCTCTAATTGAAATTTATTGGCTGCACCAGATAAATTTGGCCCATGGACTCTGTCTGTCAGTTCTTTCTGTAGAAAGTATACTCAAGTATACTTGACCTATTCTCACATGCATGGGCTCGGCTTCCCCCTAAGAAACCTGCTGGGCCTGCACCTGTTTGGGCAGCATTTGATACTCCTGGTCTTGGAGAGTTGCCATGCTGGAAATTGTGCCAATCAAACTCAATAACCACTTGACCCAATAATGGGTTACTTGACCCATCTTCGTTCTTAAATGTGGGAATTCTCAAGACCTGTTTAAAAAAAATATGACACCTTCTTCATATGACATGAACTGAGAAAGCCATGTTATACAACATGCCAAGACATCACTTCAGTACCATTTCATTTGTTCAAGGTTTTACTGTTTTCAGAAAAAATGAAGAATTTTTTCCTGTTGACCCTGTCCTCCTTGGTCATGTTAACACTTTATGACACAATCTTAGGCAAGTTACCTATGTTATGCTCAACCCTGCTACACGTGCTGAGGGAAAAAAGTTTTCTTTTTTGGTCATCTTTAAAACCCACATGCTAAACATACTATTGGTACTGTTGATTGTACATGGGTATATATAACCTGCTTATTGACTGTGTTTAAGCTCAAAATTTGTTCAAATATTTTAAAAAAGAAAAGAAATGATATATGTTGCTTTGGTTCCTAATGGTAACCTCTTTTAGCTAAACACATTTGCTTGTATTCATATTCATTATTGGCACAAATCAAATAGGTAAATATCATTGCCAGCTCATGGACCAATTTGATATCACAATAATTTGGATATTTTTCATTACTAACAGAGGAAAATTAACCCAAACAAAATATAACAAAATATTAGTTCTATCAATGTCATATAAACCCTGGCAGTTGATGCATGGTTAAACCCGAACAATCATTTTTATTGAAATAGCAGTCTTATCATTTTTTGCAGATATAGGCCAAATCCATTATTTTCAGTATAGATTGTCCTTGTAAGCACAACAATTTTGAATAGTTTCAAGGTGCCATCTTCTTTTAGAAAAAAGAAACTCAACATGCCACTAGGAAATAAAATGGGCTGCCCCTGTCGTTGTTTAGCTATCAGTTGTAAAATTTTGAAAAGCTTCACTTGAATAATGAAACCAGTTGTTGAATTTCCTTTGAATATTTGTTTCAAACTCACAAAGCTGCTCATTAGAAATGTGTTTTAAACATAATTCCAAATGTCAGTGAACCATATGTGTAACAAATATAGCAGAATATCAGTCTTAGTGACTATAGCATGCTAAGGAACTTGGCTTAACGGGAGTTTTAGACAGATCTACGACCAACTTTTCAAGCTTTGTATGTTGTGTTGTACCAGCATGCAACTTATCCCTGGTGCGACAGTTTTGGTCATATGAATTTTGGTTGGCGACAGTTTTGACATTTTTCCTTCCCTGGACACAGCAAAAGCCGAAATTCTGAACAAGTACTTCCTGTCGCAGACACACTCACCTGATGGTGATACTCGACAAATTAAACAAACCCCGACTCCCGCTGTACCACAAATGTTAAAACCAGTTATTACATAAAGGGATATTCTGACAACAATCAACGGACTAAATAAAAAAATCTACGGGCCCTGATGCAATTCCGGTCAAAATTATTAAATTAACCATGGTAATAATATCTGAACCCTTAGCCCAACTATTTGATAAGTTGATTCAACAAGGTAAATTCCCAAAATCATGGAAGATAGCAAATGTTAAGCCCATTTATAAAAACAAAGGTAACCCCGCCTATGCAGTCAATTATACACCAATTAGTTTGCTTTGCTCTTAATTCAAAGTTTTTGAGAAAAAAAATCAAGAAAATATTCGGCCATTTAACGCAAAGACAGAGCGGGTACAGGCCAGGACACAGCACACACCTTTTACCTCACCCACACCGTGTACGACACGTTGGACAAAGGACAAGACCAAATTTATATGTATTTATGTAATGTAAAAAATGTATTTAGACATATCACGCTATTTCGAGAAAATTTGGCACAAGGGACTATTATTCAAATGTGAACGAGAATTTGGACTGACTGATCTTTTACCATGGTTACGTTTCTATCTGACTGATCGAAAACAGTCTGTATTCATTAATGATTCTAAATCCTCACTGTCATCTTTAACCGTCAAATGTCCACAGGGTTCTGTGCTGGGCCCCCTGCTCACGTTATTATACTTAAATGGCTTATCAGGAAAAACAAACAATGAAATGACGTTTTTACAGACGACACTTGTCTTTTTGGTAGCCACAACATGCAAAATCTTCACACTAGGCAAGTATCCCTCCAAAACGGCCTAAATATAATTCAACAATATGGTCAGGATTGGCTTATCACGTTGAACGGCTCAAAAAACAATACAACAAACATTTTCCTACCGGAGACAAAAACCATTCCAAAACTATTTTTGACGGTCTATTCATTCCGGTCACCGCTAAACACAAGCATCTGGGAATGACATTTCCCAATGATTTGAGATTCCATGAACATTTTAACGATATAGTTAAAAAAGTCAATATGACGCTTGGCCCACTGTACCCAGTTGCCCCCTACTTGTCCAGGTCACCCAACTACAGATTTACCTTACTTACGTAATGCCCTACTTTGACTACGGAGACATTACATATTTATGACAGACTATTGACTTTACATGACAGCCAGAGACTCGAGAGACTTCAAAACAGATCAGCACGACTAATAACATCCATTCCCTTCAGAACGCCTACCGGGAAGCTGATGCAGTATTTGGGTTTGAACTCTTCGAAATCTAGAAGAGAATTGCATACAATTAAATTTTTCAACAACTGTACTCAGGCAACACCCCCACCTACGTAAGCGCAATATTACCAAACACTAGGGACAACACAGTAAACAGAATATTACGTACATCGCGCCAAAGAACGGAGATTCATTTTCGAACGGTAAAATTTAGCCACTTATTCCTACCTAGCGGAGTCAAATCATTTAACAAGCTCCCGAATCGGATGAAAGAAATCAACTCTCCTAGAGTCTTCGTGAAACACGTAAGATATCACTTCAAAGTTAACCAACCTCCGTTATACTATTCATTAGGATCCAAAATTCAGAACTCTTGCTTAACACAGCTAAGACTTGGGATTTCGAAACTAAATGTTCACGCCTACCAAAATCAAAATTCGGACTCCCCTCCTGCTTGTGCGGATATCAAAATGAAAATACAGAACATTATTTTCTGCAATGTCCTCGTTTTGATCCTCAAAGAACTTTTATGGAAAACAGCATATCCCCGATATTAGATTGTTCTTTCAGAAACATGCATCGTAAAAACAAAATTGGCATAATAATCCATGGTCGAAATCTCCCTCCAGGCAAGGACAGGGCAGTAGCTCACGCAGTTTTTTTCAATTTGTTCATGGCACAAAGAGGATCGTTATTTAAAGGGAATGTGGCACCTTCATAACGTGATTTTAACTGAGATAACCAAGTTGTAAAGTAAGTCGGAAAACCCAGTACTCTCTATATCACTTGTCTTGGAACTCGATATTCCGTAGAAAAAACTAAAACCTACCTGACACCAACCCCTCATCAACCCCTCGCCGGGCGGCCATTGTTGTGAGCTGCTGGTGTGACGACATATACTGACGTCACGATGAGCATCAGCCAATCGAAGCCCTTGAAGCGTTTCAAGTATGGTAGTGGTTGCCAGGTCGTGAGATCATCCACAGGCTGATATTTATGTCTTTTTCTAGAGGAGTATTTAAGAAATCAAAGTATTGAGCTTATTGTACATTTCTCAGAGAAATCATGAGTGGTTTCATTATTTTCGGCTAAAAGTACGCCTAATTGCGCTAAATTCCAGGATTCAACCAAGGTGCCAGATTCCCTTTAACAAGAGACATTAAATTCATCATGTTATAGCCAGTGCTCGATGTGGTATAGTAAGCCGTACTTTAAGTGGCGTGTGTCGCGGCGGTGCGGTGGCCTCTCTGGCGGCGCTGAGATGGCACCATGATTGTTTGGCGTGGGATGCCTAGATTTAAGCGCTACGGCGCTTTTGTGTTCCTCGTAGCAGCCTTTGTGTGTGTTTGTTTTCCGAACCATTAAATAAGTATTATGGAAATTATTATGGACTCGCTTCTGAATTTGGGCTGAGCCGAGTCGGATCGCCATTTCTAACACGAGGAGTCAAGTCAGAATCAGAGTCGGCTTTTAAGCTTTGAGTCAGAGTTGAGTTGACTCAAGAAAATTTGAGTCATCAAAAAGTCTGCCTGGTAGGCCTCCTGAGGGATCAGAATTCAGGAGGTTTAGGAAAAATTAGGGGTTATTGGGGCCTATGATGATCTACGTTACAGCCAATTTCCATTGAAACATGTCAATATTTTCAAGATCAAACGAGGTCGTAAATGGCAACCCTCAGGACACTGATATTGACCTATCGGATACTTCCGGCGCGTCAAGATTGGAGCAACGGAAAGTGACGCGCCAGGAGGACCTCCGTTAGACGTCGGGCGCGCTCGGCGTCTAGGCTGCCTCCCGTGCCCCCAGCCCCTTGATTGATTGGTTAAGACTTTTGATTAAGCGTTCTGTGCATGCCACCTCTGCTCACCTTAAAAGAAGTGTGTCGGAGAATTTAGCATTTTTAGGTGGGGGGTGAGTGACGTTAATCTCTCAAAACAATGGAGAGGTTATTCCAAGTAATGGGTCGCAACATGTTTTCAACTCACGGGTGAATGACCATGGCAACGACAGAAAAGCTGAGCCAGGGGAGTTAATTTAGAATTTTGGACTCGCTGAGAGCGTGAAGACGAACGCCACCGCCAAGGTTGAGGAGCTTGAAATTTAAATTTAGAATTTTGGTGCATGTTTCCTAGTGTCAGCTTTGCCTATGCTACTCGAGTTCCCCCCTATAAACAAGCATTTTTGGTTATTTAGAGACTGCTGCTAAGCACCCGGCTAGGGTGGCACGGGCTCTTTAACCCCCCGGGCGACGACCACCAGGGCAAAGACCCCCACATCTCAAAAACAAAGAGCTAAAAAACAAAAGGCAACAAAGCTCTTCAAAAAACAAAAACTGGTCATTTTCTTGCAGGCAATATCAAGGTCACCAGAGGTCAAAATAGTCAAAACCTAATAAGGTGTACTAAAAAACCACCTATATCTCAGAAACTATATAGCAAAACATTTTCAACACCATCAAAGCTCTGAGATGCGCTTCATACAGTGGCATTCATTTCGTGTCAGGTCAAAGCCTAGTGAGCACAGGTCCAAATA
Organism: Lepas anatifera; assembly: GCA_034440635.1. Lineage (NCBI taxonomy): Eukaryota > Metazoa > Arthropoda > Thecostraca > Lepadidae > Lepas > Lepas anatifera. The sequence continues at coordinate 365,947 of JAOTON010002128.1, read as the reverse complement.
TGGGCATATTCTGGGAATGTCCATAGCCACCCATGCATAAGGGCGTTTACTTTTCGCTAATAGCTTCCAAACCAAACAAGATACACCATAGTTTATGCACCATGCAACCTCTCGTCAATACGAATCGAAATATAGATATACAGCCAGGCCAAATTAAAATTGACCTGACCCAGGTCAACGGTCTGACCGAACTGACCGTATAGTCAATATATACATTACTTCCAGTACTATACAAACACTTGGTACAAAATAAAAGCTCTATCTTAGTTTATTTAAAATTTATAAAAAAACACCAAAATGCTTATTGACCTAAGGACCTTTAAAGGCACAAGTCAAAATACAGCTCAAAATGGGCAAACAAGTCGCAACCGATGTTAAGTTGATTCCATCCATACTACTGAGAAAAGCTCATTCGTATTTCCCCATGCATGTCAATGGGAGGTCATGCCTCACATACCTAGGCACCAATATCAAAATCCGAACAAATGTTAGCCCGGTGGGCCCAAGATGTGGTATAGTTCATCTGATCGATAAACCTTCTTTAGTTATGCCGTCCTAAGTATTTTTGAGGTGAGGTCACTCACCTGACCGGGACCACCTGATATGACCAGCCAAAATTTTCAGAAAGATTAAAATAAAGGAACACAGACCAGTTGCCCGCGCGCCCCGTTTTGGTCCTCAAAAACCCAGGGGGTCAAAAGACCCCCACCCGGGCGAAGGTTAACTTGGAGCCAGGTGAGGCTACAGCCATAGGCGGTGGAACGGTGGGGGTGGGGGGCACCGGCCACCGTGCCGCTCTTGGACGAACCATCATTGAGGTGCCCCCTTTAAACCGGCGACGATAGCAATGAAGTGACGCTTGGCCCAGGCTTTTCGGAAAGAACCGTTAAGTTTGTAAGATTTTTCAAAGACCCACAGAGTCTGACAACAAATCAGGGGTATAGCCAGGATTTTCCTCAAGGGGAGGGGCGGATCCGAAAACGGCCCCTGAGATTCCGCCAGAAGGGCCCCAAAATATTTCGGCGAGCAAAAAAGACGTCCAGTGTAGCTTCTGCGTCAATTAATCTTAAGATGTCTTCTTAAACCAGAGTGCACCTAAGATATCACCATGACAAATCATGTGTACCTACCATATTGCTTTAGTACAATTGTGCTCAGAAAGCGAAAAAAGGTAAGCATTTCTTCCCCTTCGGGAGACACTTCTTTCAAAGATAGATATATTTCAGGGTGTTGCAAGTGAGGACCAAATTACGCGTAGAAAAGTTGTTTATTAGCCCATCTCTTCAAATCCCGAGTTCATAATAAAGCAAAAGCACAACGATTATTCTAAACTTTGGTGAAGTCTGAAATTCGAGGTATCAGCTCATACCATGATCAAGAGCTTCTCCAATCAATACAGTTCATGAAGATTCTGAGGAAAGACAGTGTTTGAATATGTGTTCACCGTGTTTTTGTTATCTTATGCATCCAGGATTCAAGGATATAGGCCAATTAACAACTTAAGTTCGATGCCTGGTGCCTGCCATCTGTGGTGATGATCCAACTTGAGCGTTTTACCCACAGCAGCAGCCCATCGCGCAAAACCCTCGCTCACGGCACTTTTCCCCTAGCGACCTGGACCTCAGTTGGATGGCTCTCGGACGTTCGCAGAGTTCTGACAGCATTCTGTTTGACCTGCACGCACCGGTAGTTCACCATGACAGCCCCCAGACCGGCTACCATACTGACTTCCGCTGGAACCAGTCGGAGGCTGGTTGGTGCCACATTAAGTATACCTGTGTTAAGGAAGTATCGGCCGAGAGAGCTAATAAGACAAAAGCGTACCTGCTTCGTTACGCCGCCAGAAATGCTGTTCAGTAGGCCAAGGGCGCAGCCAGAGCTTTAGTATGGGGGACACACCAACTTTGAGGGGCACCCCAGGGAAAAAGGGCACTTTTTAACGTAACCTAAAAAACTTACTGTATCTTTGTTTATATCATTTTTGGGCATCTTTGGTTCAATAAAAATGCAAATAAATCATTGACGGAGAAGGAAAACTCAATTAAAACCGAAAAAAGAAAACAATATCACCAAAATGTCATGGAAGTAGCCAAAATTGACAGCATTCTGTTTGACCTGCACGCACCGGTAGTTCACCATGACAGCCCCCAGACCGGCTACCATACTGACTTCCGCTGGAACCAGTCGGAGGCTGGTTGGTGCCACATTAAGTATACCTGTGTTAAGGACGTATCGGCCGAGAGAGCTAATAAGACAAAAGCGTACCTGCTTCGTTACGCCGCCAGAAATGCTGTTCAGTAGGCCAAGGGCGCAGCCAGAGCTTTAGTATGGGGGACACACCAACTTTGAGGGGCACCCCGGGGAAAAGGGCACTTCTTAACGTAACCTAAAAAACTTACTGTATCTTTGTTTATATCATTTTTGGGCATCTTTGGTTCAATAAAAATGCAAATAAATCATTGACGGAGAAGGAAAACTCAATTAAAACCGAAAAAGAAAACAATATCACCAAAATGTCATGGAAGTAGCCAAAATACGACTGTTTTGGATATATTTTAGGGAAAATCAGCCAACTCATGCAAGTGCTTAACATTAGAGAAATCAGGGGGCATGTGATATCAGTTACCATGTGCAAGTTGCATATTGGAGTCGAAAATTCATTTATCTTGCCCACTGGTTTTGTCGTGACGAGTGAGCCCTGGCTGAACGCGGATTAAGTTCCTTGCCTCCCACAATGGCCGTGGGACAAGGAGTGACTTAGTGTCTTTGGAAGAACACAATTTTTACTGCCGGAATAATTTGGGAGATACCTTTTGAACGCGTTTATTAACACGCGCCCCGCTGGGGTCCCTTGCATGACGCGCCCCGCTGGGGGGCGTTTTTCGCTCCCCTCCGCATCTCGTTCTCCACGAAAGCTAAAGGAAAATTACGGGCGGTGTTCAACGCTCCTGACAAGACGAAGAGATTTTATACGAAGAATTATTATGTCAGGTCAATATTGAGGTCAGCATAGGTCAAAGAAGGTTACATAGACTTACAACAGAGCAGTGTACGTTTCTCTCTATATATCTGCCCTCAGGGGAGCTAGAGCAAATATTTATGCATCATTGGATTCCTCTCATCGCGGCGAATCGAACGCTCTATGATAGGACCTTTCTAGGTCAAATAGTGAAAATGACCTGACCTTGAGCTAGGTCAGAGTCACAGAGTGACCTGGTATGGTCATGTTGCATATCAATCGACTCCCCGTGACAATATAAGCACAATGCAAGCAAAATGGGAGCTTTATCTCAATTCAATGAGAAGTTATTGATAAACAATGACTCTCTGCTCCCGTGACCTGAAAGGTCAGATGCTCAAAAAATCAACTTTATGGTCAAGATCGTAGTAAGAATAGACAGTTTGAGGATTTTCAGTTTTATCTATTCAACATTTACTGAAAACGAGTCCATTCTATTTTTCACCGTAGACTTATAATGGGGTGACCAAAAAATTGACCCCACCTAAGGTCCACAATATCAAAATTCTGAGAGAGCAGATTTGTAGACCCTAATGACCTTATCATGTTGTCGAAGTTTCAAACTGATGGGTTCGTTAATGTTCCCTGGGCGCTCCTTCAAAACTGTAATTTTAGGTTTTGAGGTCGGTTCACTTGACCCTGAATAGCTCCTTGACCTGACATGACCTTAACTACAAAATTTGATCAGATGTGTAAAATTAATCAGGGATAAGGTACTGCAAGTTTTGGTGTTCTGCAACTCTTCGTCTTTGAGCTATCTGGGGAAAACCAGGAGGAGGGCGAATTTCGCCCCCCTCCCAGCGGGGCGCGTGTTAAGTTTCATATTTTAAAGGATCGGTCCCAGTTAAGAGTAAAGAAAATGTGAACAGGTCGGTGGTTTGGATGGGTATGATGGGACAGGACTGAAAATTGTGAAAACTAGTTCTTCATTTGAATTAATAAGCAGAAATCCTGGTTTAGGGTACTGTGCTCTGAGCTCAGGCCCACATGCCTTTTTATCATCCCTTCCCAGAATCCACCAGTATAATAAACACTTTATATAACCAGGGGTGCCTAGGCATCACAAACCGTTTAGAGATTACTCATTCCTAGTTAGCTCCGTTTTGCAAGGGGAGTTTCCATCGTGTTCTTATTCCCCATCTATTCACGGCCAGCTCTGGGGCTCCCAAGTGTGGATCAGAGGCCTCCAGAGCAGCTTCCCCCATCTTCCAGTTGTTCCCCCAGGGAATAGACTATCTCAGTGACCCCGCCCCGAGATGATGGGAGTTGGCCTTGTGTTCTTATTATCTGTCTATTCAAGACTACCTCAGGGGCCCCTGATTTAGATCAGGGCCCAAGAGCAGCTTATGCTTCACCCAGGGACTAAACTAGCTCATTGGTCCCAGAGATGAGGTCATCAGACAAGCTCAATGGGCCAAAGATAAGCTCATAGGGCCTTAAACCAGTTCAAGAAGCCCCAGAGCAGTTTAAGGCGCAAGATCACCTCAGGGGGCCTCAAGCCAACGTAAGGGGCTCTCACAAGCTTATCGCGCAGACCAGCTCAGGGTACCCTCAGAACCCAGATCCTCTCTTGGGCCCCAGATCAGCTCTTGGGGCCCCAGGCTAGTTCAGGGGCCTCAAGTCAGGTCAGGGGGCAAGATCAAGTCAGGGGCACTAAATAAGCTCAGTGATCCCTAACCAGCTCGGGGCCCAATCAGTTCAAAAGCCCCAGAGCTGCTCAGGGAACACCAGATGCCCATAGGGCACCAGATCAGCTTCGGGTACAAACAATCAGATCAGTGGTCCCCGACCAGCTCGGGAATGCCAGATCACGTAAGGAGACACTTAATCAGTTCAGGAGCCCCATGCCATCTCAGGGGCCCTCATCAGCCTCTGTGGGCCCAGCTCAGCTCAGGGCTTTAGAGCTGCTCATGAAATCACGTAAGGAGGCCCAGGTCGGCTTAAAGGGCACCAGATTAGCTCAGGGGGCACCAGACTAGCTCAGATGGCATCAGATGGGCTCGGGAGGCACCAGATCAACTCAGGGGCATTAGTGCAGCTCAGGTGGCACCAGATCAATCCGCTCGGGGGCCCAGATCAGCTCCCAGCCCCCAGACTATGGCAGGGGCCTACATCACCTCAGGGAGCAACATAACAGCTCGGGGGACACGAGATGGGCTCAGGGCCCACCAAACCAGCTCAGGGGGACACCAGACCATCTAAGGAGACATCAATAATCATCTGAGGGGGCACCTAATCAGCTGAAGAGGCACCATATTGACTCATGAGACAGTATATAAACTTTGGGAGGCATGATATCAGCTTGGGGGCCAGAATCAGCTCAAGGGGCGCTAATTCAGCTATTAGGGCACTAAGCAAGACCAAAGGCATTAGACTGACTCAGAGGGCATTGTATAGGTTCAGAAGGCACAATTTGTTGCTCAGTGGGGCACTCGATTGACTCAGGGGCACCAGATCAGCTTATAGGGCAAGTAATCAGCTCAAAGGGCCAAGACCAGCTCAGAGGCCACGAGATGAGCTCAAGCAGCACCAGGTTAGCTTCACCCATACGATTATTGGCGACGATGAGGCATTAGGTGGACATATACTAGGTGCCCATACTCTTTCCGGGTGCTTGGAAAGGCGACAGAATGCCTTAGCTGACCAAAAAGGTATTAAATTGTGCAACAATAGTTTCAATCGCTACATGCGGTCCAGCTACATCTAGGTTCAACGGCGTAGGGCACTAAATTTTGAGCGGCACGGCCCAAATTGGGTACACCGCCTGGAAAACAAAAGGGCACCTCGGCAGTGATGGGGGCACGTGCCCTCTGTGCCCCCCTGGCTGCACCCCTGGACATTAAATAAACTGTGGGAGGCATTAAATAAGTTCAGGGGCCCGGAACAGCTCAAGGGACACTAAAACAGCTAAGAGGGCACCAAGCAAGCTCGGGAGGCATCAGACTAACTCAGAGAGCATTATATAGGTTCAGAAGGCACGATTATTTTCTCAGGGAGGGGGGCACCAGATTGACTACAATGGCATCAGATCAGCTCAGAGGACACATGATCAGCTCTAGGGGCCAAGACCATCGCTCAGGGGGCACCAGATGAGCTCAAGGGGCACCGGATTAGCTCCAACCGTACGATTATTGGCGAAGATGAGGCATTATCTGGAAACGGATTACGTGCCTATTCTCCTCCCGGGTGCTTGGAAAGGCAACAGAATGCCCTAAATGACCACAAAAGGCACTTAATTGTCAAACAATAGTTCAAATTGATAAATGCAGTCTAGTTCCATCTAGGCTCAACGGCGCAGGGCCCTAAATTTCGAGCGGCACGGCCCAAAGAAGGTACACCACCTGGCAATCAAAAGGGCATCCCGGCACCGATGGGGATGCACGTGCCTCCTGTTCCCCCCTGGCTGCGCCCCTGCGTTCAGTTCTTGTTAGAGTGATTTTCTTTCAATTTACAATGACAGAATTTGGCGTTAAATAAATCAAAATCTTGCAATACAATGATGGGACTAAGGTATGACATAATACAGGTTGGTCATTGACAACTTTTCTAGGAGGTCCTTTCACCTTCAAAGCGGTTCCTTCCGAACAAAAAAAACGATTAAATGGTATTTACTGGCAGACAAGGAGAGCTCAGCTGACCACTATGGGCCCAGCTGATCAGAGAGAGCTCTGCTGGTTCCAGAGAGTCTAATGGTCGCAAATTTTTCTATTGATATTTGCAGGCCTTCTATAACTAGTTACAGAGAACTATGCTGGATGCAGAGGACCACCAGGACGCTTCGAAGCTGTTTACGAAGTGTCCAGATGCCTATAAAAGGCCCTGCAATTGATGGCGGGGTCTACGGTCAATTGTGGGTCCAACTCATTTCCAAGAGTCCTATAGTTACACTTACCTACTTCTTTTGATAGTCATAGCAGGCCCTGCTGGCCACAAAGGGCCATGCTTACCTTGATGGCCTTGTCGCTTAACACCCGCCTCGGTGGGCCTCTGAGCCACCTTCGTCCTGGTGGGGTTTTCGAACACACCTCGAACTTGCTGCTATGCGCAGGGTCGTAGCCAGGATTTTGCCCAGGGGCGGGGGGGCAGTACCCCAAAAGAGCCGGTGCAACAGCGTCAAAAGGGCCCCAAAATATCGTTGAGAAAAAAACGTCGAGCGTAGTTTTTGCGTTGGCTAATCTAAAAAGTCGCTTTAAACCAGAACACAACTAGAATATCTGAACGGCGCCATGACAAACTACTTAATTACCTTGCACATTGCTTGAGAAACAGTCTCGTACTCAGAAAGCCAAGAAAGCCTTAAAATATTTTTTTCTTCGGGATAAACTTGTTTAAATTGTAGGTAGATTTCGGAGTGCACACCGGGGAGCATGATTGTACGTAGAAAAGTTGTTGATTAACATATCCCCTCAAATCCCAGCTGCATAATAAAGCAAAAACATAAATTTTTTTCTGAAATTCAGGGTCTCAGCTCATATTATAATCAGGAAATTTTCCAATCAATACATTTCATGAAGATCCTGAGGAAGGGCTGTGCCCTAACATATAATCACCAAGCGTGTTTTTGCTGTATTGTGCATCCAGGATTGGAGGATATAGGCAGGCCAATTAGCAACTCAAAATTTTCGCTGTCTATCGCCGGCCATCAGTGTTGATTAGACACCTACAGCGGCAGCCCATCGTGCAAAGCGCACGCTCGTGTCACTTTTCCCCTTTGAGACCTCGACCTGAGCTGGATGGCCCTCGGACATCCGCAGGCCTTTGGCCACCTTGTGTTTGACCTGTAGGCAGTGGCAGTACACCATGGCAGCTACCAGGATACACGAACAGTACACTAAGGACCAGCAGGACGCCCAAAATTTCCTTACAAGTTTCCACCTGTCAAAGGGCCTCTCCATTGATAGCGAGGTCTACAGTAAATTATGGGTTCAACTGGTTTCAAAGCTTCCTTTAGTTGCACATATTCTTCTGATAGCACAGTGGACCCTCTGGCTACAAAGGGCTATGCTAAACGCGGCGGCTTGTCCCTTACAAGGAGGGCCCGGCTGGTTCTGCCCATTCACAAAGGCCATGTGGGTTACAATGAGCCCTGATGGCTATAGGTGAAATGGGTTATAGGGAGCATTTTAACCATAAAACGTCTTGCAGGTCAAAACTGTCTGATGTTCAAAGAACTTTACAAGCTACAGATATCTGCTGTGGGCTTACAGGGCCAACAGGGCCCTCAGTATCGCCTTTAAGGGACCCAGCTGACAAGAGAGGTCCCTGATGACGACACAGAGTCCTATCGATCCTGCTGGTCCAAAGGCTCCTCTGTTAACGAGGGCCTTGATAGAGTAGGCTCTCTAGCCTAAAAGCGTTCCAACTTGCCCCAATCGTCTTCTCACATAAAGAGGGCTCACATGTTCCGACAGCGCCCTGCTGGCTATAGCTGGCCCTGCAAGCCCCAGTGGTCCCTGCTCCCCAAAAAGCCTTGCTGGCCATAGTGGCTTTATCGGTCAAGGAGGGCCCAGCTGACCAGAGAAGGTCAGCTGTCAGTTGAAGGCCCTACTGTCGAAAGAGGGCCTTCAAGGGTGTCAATGTTTCAGAGTACCCTCAGGGTTCCGATGGTAAAAAAACTTGGTCTGTCACGGAATTACGTACTGGAGAGGGCTACAGACGGCCCCGTTGGACATGAAGTTCCACTGAGGGCCACAGAGCATGATACGGGCGGGCCGCGCCTCGCGCTGTCCTCGAGAGGGCCCTTCGGGTCCTAAAGAGAATCGCCGTACCAGCCACTTCTCCTTGGTTACGCCTCTGTGGAGGGCTCAGCTGACCAGAAAGGCCCCTGTTAAAGATAGAATGCCCTGCAAAGAGCAGTTGGTTCTACAAGTTCAGAGGCTTCTCTAGTGGAAGAGAGGCCTGACCGTGACAATGGGCCCTGTGAGCTAAAACTTTCCCAACTAGCCACAATGACCTCATCACTGAAAGAGGCCCCAGCTGGTCAAACAGATCCCTGGCAGCTATAGACAGGGCCCTGACAGCCTGCGAGTCGCACTGGGCCCATGGTGCCCAAATGGTCTGAATAGCCATCGTGGCTTTGTCGGTTAACCCTTGCCCCGGTGGCGGGTACGAGCCACCTTCGCCATGGTGGGGGGGCTAAAAAAGACCCCCCCACGATCTCAAAAACTAAGAGAGCTAGAAAAAAGTGCAAAACGGCAATAGAAAGCTCTTCGAAAATGATATCGAAAATACTTCGGTCATTTTTCTTGTCAGGTCAATATCAAGGTCACCAGAGGTCAAAATAGGTCAAAATCGCTAATATGTGTACTAAGAAAACCTCCTATATCTCAGAAACTATGATAGCTAGAAACATTTTTTAACACCATTCGAAAGCTCTTGAGATGCGCTTTCATTACAGTGGCATTCATTTTCGTGTCAGGTCAAAGCCTAGGGAGCTACAGGTCACTAAATATTGGGCATATTCTTGGGAATGTCCATAGCCACCCATGCATAAGGGCGTTTACTTTTTCGCTAATAGCTTCCAAACCAAACAAGATACAGCCATAGTTTATGCACCATTGCAATCCTCTCGTCAATACGAATCGAATGATATATGATATTGCTATGCCAGGTCAAATTTAAGAATTTGACCTGACCCAGGTCAACGGTCTGACCCAACTTGACCTGGTATAGTCATGATGTATATAATTTGACTTCCAGTGACTATACAAACACTTTGATGACAAAATAATAGCTCTATCTTAGTTTATTCAAAATTTATAGAGAAAAACACCAAAAAATGCTTATTTGACCTAAGGTGACCTTTTAAAGGTCACAAGTCAAAAATTTTTGTATCAGCTTCAGAAATGGGCTAAGAGCAAGTCGCAACCGATGTTTGAAGTTGATTCCATCCATACTTACTGAGAAAAGCTCATTTCGTGATTTTCCCCATGCATTGTCAATGGGGAGGTCATGCTCTGCACACGACCTTAGGTCAGCAATATCAAAAATCCCGGAACAAATGTTGTAGCTCCTGGTGGGCCCAAGATGTGGTATGAGTTTCATCTTGATCGATTAACCCTTCTTTTAGTTATGCCGTCCTAAGTATTTTTTGAGATGAGGTCACTTCACCTGACCTGGTGACCTGACCTGATATGACCTTGAGCCAAAATTTTCAGGAAAGATGTAAAAATGATGAAGGAACAGCTAGACTAAGTTTGGCGGCGCTGCGCGCCGCCGTTTTTTGGTCACTTCGGAAAAACCCGAGGGGGGTCTAAAAGACCCCTCACCCGGGCGAAGGTTAAAGAGGGCCTGGCTCACTAGAACGAACCATTCTGAGGACGGTGGGCCCGGGTCCCCAGAGGTTTACAGGACATCTTTTTACAAACAGTTCTGATGGGTAAAAAGGCCCTGTTTGTTACAGAATAGAGTGATGAAGAGGACTTGAAGGGAATGTGGAACCCTTGTCGATTCCAGGACTTTACTGAAATTAGGGGAATTTTTAGCCGAAAACCATGAAACGTCCATGATTTCTTTGCAAAATGTACAATGAGCTCAATATTTTGATGTTTAAAAAGCTCATCTAGGGTGAACAATAAACCTCTGCCTATGGATGATGTCATGATCTGGCAACTACTAGCATATTCAACAGGCTTCAAGGGCTTCAATTGACCGATTACTCACCGTGACGTCAGCCCTGTCGTCATGCCAACAGATGAAAACTGTGACCGGAATGCTTAGGCACATTTGAGGTACATTTCAGGTAGGTTTTTAAGCTTTTCTCTGCGGAAATTTTGAGTTTCAAGGCAAATGATATACGGAGTACCGGGTTTTCCGGCATGCTTTACAGCTTGGCTACCTCAAATAAAATCACATTATTAAGGTGTCATCTTTTTCTTTAAGAGGGCTTTGCCTGGTATGAAATTTCACATTTGGCCACAGAGCAAAGTGCGGGAGGGCAGCGCTTCGCGCGGCCCGTGTCCTCAGGGGGCCCTTCGGTCCCTCAGGGGGGCGGCTGTCCCTGCCGCCCCCCTTGGCTACGCTCCTGCATATGCGGGATAGCGAAAAAAGCGAAAGCTGGAACATAGCCCGTAATAATTCATAAATAATTTACATCGCTCACTTCTTGAATCATGTTAATAATGAGGTCATGACAGGTCAAAAAGGTGGCATGTTAGAGAAGAGTTTCAGGACTCTGGCGCCTTTCAGAGTTCCAGAGATCAAGAACATCTCAGGTTGGCTACCCACATACCCTTAATGCAACCAACATGGCTACATGAAGTGAAGTGAAGTGAAATACATGAAGTGAAATAAACTTTTGCGTGAACTGAGACTTTAAACTGCTCCAAGAAAATATGTCTTAGTGAGTAAAAATTTACGCTCAAAAAGTGGAAGTATGAAAGGAATTAAATCTACTGTGATTTAGAGACTAATGAATTACATGTATTATACTCTTAGTACCAAACAGCAAAAGGTTAAGTATATGTGCAGTAATTACAAGTTGTGCGTGCTGTAATACAAACATGTGTCCATTAGCTGCGCATACCAATCAGTCAAAAATGTTATCAAATACCTAATACAAAAATACATGAAAAAATAATATGTGCCGTCAGAGTCTAGTACCCTTCTGCAACTGCTTGCTATGATCAATCATTGCTTAGATCATCATTGCTAAGATAGCAGACAATCACCATTTGACTGTAGCAGTCACCACGCTGAGACTTAAGCTTCTTGAAGGATACATTTAATTAACATTTTGTTAAAAGTATACATATAATTTAAAGATCTCCAGTGCCTGCGACCAAATATAGGTACTCAGCCAGAGGACATGTACGTCCTAATACAACAACCATCATCCAGCAAATCCTAGAAAGATTGAAGCAGATCAATGAGCATCACCACATTACCTGCTCAATGGAAACTTTTGTGGAATCATCACAATTTTGTTAAGCTTGATTGGATAAAATTAACTTAGGTAGACACCAAAGAAACCTACCTGCAGTTTACCTGACTTCATGGGCACCACACAGCATATCATTTTCTAGGTGCAAAGCCAGGACTTGCAACTCTCATCTTGATCTCCACAGGTCTACAGTTTGGATATGTCGCATGCACTTGTTTCCCATTAAAATGTGTGGTCTATTTGACACCCTTAAATCACACTACTCTCCTGGGCTTTTGAGATCTGGCAGACTTCATTTTTTCCTACGTTTCTCTGGCTGTGGCATAATATATAAGAATTGGTAGTGAGTTTACCACTGACAACAAAACCTCCTATTTTAATTTAGGCCAAAATCTACAGCCTCATAATAAGATACCCACACAGCAGCTTCAACACAAGATACCTTGCTTCAACACGTATTTCTGACTGTTTTCTTCTCGCTACTCCCGCGCCAGAAACGCAAAACTTTGTGGTTATCCAAGTGGCGACCTGGCGGTCCCTAATCGTAATTTTCGTTGCCAGCCTGGCTACCGGTCCATCTCTAATTTCGTAAAACGGGTCCTCAAGTACAACGTATTTATTTATTTATTTATTTTACTTCATCAGACCGCTCCACAAAATACATGTGGCTATTCTTAGCCTGGAACTCACTTGTACATGAGATTATTCGGCTAGATTGACCGAATACCTATTAATTTTAGGTGCACAGAATCGTTTTATATCGTAATTCTTAAGCAGTGGAGTTACTATCTTATGCGAGTAATTTCACGGTGAACCCTGATATAAACTTTAAAGTTTTCTCTTTCTGTTCAAAATAAATGGTCGAATTCATATAAGAGAATGAATATTACCGTTTTCATTTCATCACAATTTAGAGTACCTTTTTCTCATGGCTTTACATTGGTCAATTTCGTTGCCGATGTGGTTACCTACCCATCTCTAACTTATCTGTGAAATAACGCGAGTGAGTAAATATAAATTTATTTGTCACTAATTTGTATCGTCTGTCACTAAAGTTATAATGGTACTGAAAATCAGTCAAGGTAGCATTGCATGTTGTGGATCGTGCTTTTTACGTGGCGGTAAGATCGTGGAAATACTTGTTTTGTGCTGGTAAGTGCAATTCTTGATCTCTGTCAATTCTTCGTGATTGGCTACCTAAGCTCTGGTCCTTGAACCTCATTTGGCTACCCACGAGCGTGGGTGAGTTGGCGAGATTCTTGACCTCTGCAGAGTTGAGGTAGAATAATTTTTAGACACCATTCGCTTCCTCTTGTTGCGTCCAATCGAATAATATATATATATATATATATATATATATATATATATATATATATATATACATATACAAAAGTTATTGAATTCAACCGCAAATCGAGCCTTTACGAGTACTCCCAGAGTGTAATACGATCGTTCATCCACCGAGCAATCAAGTACTGCAGTGACTGGGGCGAAACTCATCTCGAGCTCCAGCGCTGCAAGCAAATACTCGTGAACAATGGGTACACAAATTCAGACGTTGATCACGAAATTTCCAAACGCCTCGACAACTTCAAGAGACAAGAACACCAACAACATCCTAGGAGGGAGATTGCTCTCTTCTACAAAAGTCAAATGTCTCCCTCCTACAAAGTCGATGAAAATGTCATAAAGCGGATAATTGCCACCAACATCCAGTGCAAAGAAGACCACACGATATTGAAATTCAACATCTTCTATCAAAATCCCAAGATTAGCCGACTCATCATGAAAAACAACCTGAACAAGAAAACATCTGACTTGAAGAAGACCAACGTAGTGTACCAGTTTGAATGCCCGTACGGAGATTGCAAGCTTCGAGGAACCGGTACCTACGTTGGTCTCACAACAACATCACTATCACGCAGGCTCACTATGCACCTGCAGATGGGAGCCCCCAAAGACCACTACAAACGATTTCACAATCGCGACATCACCCGGAAGAACTTGGTAGACAACACCCGCACCATACGACAAACTACCGACCGGCGAAAACTACCCATCTATGAAGCCCTCATAATCAGAGAGAGACAACCCGACCTCAACAAACAGAATAAGATATTAACAACATGCCTGGAGCTGTATTAAAGCTTCAAGCCAAATGGTGCATTTGTCTTATGCATCGTTTTAGAATGTCAAGAGTTAGTGATTTTGTTTGATATAGGAAGTGTTTTCGGTCTCTTCAATTGAAAGTTATCTCCAATGCAATACCATGTTTTGGTTCTCGTGAATTTCAAACGACAATTGTCTGCATAAAACAGGAAGGGAGTGTGCAAGGTAACTTATTTATATGTACTACTGATGATGAATAATGTTATTCGAAAGCTTTATTTAAATATAACCTATTTTCAATGCAATTTGCTGACCTTATATTCCAACTAGCAGAGGGAACGAGAAAAGTGTTTAGAGAAAAAGAAAAGACAGAGAAAAAACTCGTAAAGGCTCGATTTGCGGTTGAATTCAATAACTTTTGTATATCAGAAAATGTCTTGCCTAAATATTCAAACATATATATATATATATATATATATATATATATATATATATATATATATGTGTGTGTGTGTGTGTGTGTGTGTGTGTGTGTGTGTGTGTGTTACAGGCAGGGTGAAGAACCAGGCATTCTGCAGATTGCCCAGCCAGTTTGACATTCTGCAGAATGCCTAGGCAATCTGCAGATTGCCAAAGCGTCTGGGCATTCTGAAGAATGCCTAGGCATTCTGCAGAATGCCTAAAATTTCAGGCATTCTTCAAACTGCCTAACACAATTTGCTCAGATAAGCATCCAATCGAGCAGTTATTTGCTACCAAACAATCTATTTCATCTCGTCCAGTGTTCCAAACACTCTACAGGCCAGGAATCGCTTTATGGAGCCTGTGGTTCTCAGTTTTCGTTTCCAAAAATACATAGGTTTTGTGACTAATTTCTTTGATCAGATACACCTTCAGTAGTTTGATTTAAATTGAGCAATTTCACCGCTGGTGGGTCCGAATAGACCTCCTTTGGTTTTTCGCAAATGCTTCCGAGTCAATTTAAGTGAGAGCCTCGTCACTTTGCACACCTCTAGAGTAATTGGCTCCACAACGTATGACCAAAACTGGCATAGGGCAGGCCAGGTTAACGAGTTTTTAAGATATTATTTAGGACGATTATAGTATTCCAGAATGAGGCTGACAAAACCAGGGTGTAACTCGGCTTCTAGAAGAACTTGATCAAGTTTATAAGTGTATATTATTTGTTAATTAAAGTTTATATTATGCGAAACCTCTTGAAAGGACAAATCGGCATGCTGGCATCCATTCTGAGGTCAAGCCAATAAAAAGTTCACCAAAGGTAACCAAAGGTCATGGTTTTGGAGTTGTTAGTGTCTATAATTTTTAAACAAGATATGATACATCAATAAAGTTGGCATCATAGTGACGAACATGACGCAAGGAGTCAAATGATGTGCAGCATGTTTATGAAAGGTCATTACTTGGCCTTGACCTGAGGTCAAATTTTGTTAACCTTGACCTGAGACCAGGGTTGCGGTGGGACCTTTCAAGGTCACGTTGCATATCATTTGAATTATTGGGTCAAGACGAACACATTGATGCCTTTCACCTTGGTCTAGGTCTAATGGTTCCCGAACTATAAAGGGCTTCCTAAATGGGACAAAATTTGACCCATATTTGCCTTCTGTGACGTCACGGGTCAACGGATATGGTTCAAACTCGTCTTTGGAGCTGTTATTTATTTTTCCTTTCCCAGGTGGCCACGACGATTATGGACATCGTTGATCAGGTCGAATAATCACTGTCTTTTACGGCAGGGGCGTAGGAACGGTTTGAAAAGTGGGGGGCCACCCTTAGAAGGGGCCCACCTCAAGGGGGCCCCGGTCCACGGGGGCCCATACTTATAATTTTTTTAGTTAGCTCGTTTGGTGTCAATAAGGCACGCATGCACACTAAGATGTCAATACATGGAAAATTGAGAAAGTAAATTTTGCCCTATGTTTTCGAGTTGTACCTATTATGATATAATAAATCATAGTAAAACGCCAAAAAACAATTTTTTTACCTGGACTCTTTTCAAATACGAAATACATTGTTGAGCTCTTTTGGAGGATTTCAATCATTTTTCACCACGAGCGCGTTTTTTTATATTTACAGATGTTTAGGCCCCTTTCATCACATTTACAAAATTAAAAACTGTTTAGAAAACTACAGGCAAGTGAGGCTATTTGATACCAAATAGCCTCACTTCGCTATGCCTACTCAACTTGTATTTGCTTATTTAATGACAAAAATGGGAATGTTCATTTAGGTTATTACGGATCCCTTCTTTCCATCATTAGAGATTGATTTAGGTAAAGGCTGATCACAATAAAGACGCCTAGCTATATTTAAATACCTAAAATGCAGAGATCCGGCATGACTGCAAGTGCAACGTAGGTACTTGATGGCCAGCTTTGTGATGCCGAGGAGGTGTGCGGGCATGGGGTTATAGTGGTTAGTAACTTTGCTTTCCCCGCAACCAACCCAGATTTAAGGCACGGCAGATTCCTTGTGCAAGGAGCAATTTGACTCCCAAGAAACCCCTCCAACAGGGAAAGAGTTGGCGACGCCATGTAATCCTGGCATCGAAAGACGTCGCGCCTTTCGATGGCTCAGGGACGACTGTTGCTCGGCATTTGGTGCGGGGTTCCTGTCCGATTCATGCTTTGTGTTGGGATTGATATGGGATGGAGTTTGATTGGGCCCAGTTCTCGGGACTCGTTTGGGAACGCTCAGGTAGTAGGTGCCTTGGCTTTTTTACGAAGCGCTCCTCCTCCAGGGGCTTGCAGGCAGCGTACTACCGAACTTAAACATTCCAAGACAAGCTATCGGGCCCGTTTAGGGTTTCTTGTTCTATATTACAGTTGCGAATATTTGTATATTCGTTGCGGGGGCCCACCTTAAAAAGGGGGCAGTATCCCCTGACCCTCGGTTCCTATGCATATGCCGCCCAGGGGACGCCAAATTATCTCGGAGGGCCCCAAGGTCCAGACCATGGCTCAGGAACCCAGATCAGTCAGCTCAAGGGCCCAGACCAGTGCATTAGCCTCGGGACCAGCTTATCAAGGGACCCTGCATAAGCACAGGACCCCTAAGAGCTCATCACAGGGGAGCCCCAGATTCGCACAGTGTGCCAGATTAGCTTAGGGGCCCGATTCAGCTCGGAGGTCCCCAGGTCGACTTATGTATGGTCTCAAAACAGCTCAAGGGGCTTGTTCAAGCTCACGGATCTCAGCTTAGCTCAATGACTAGAACAGTACAGGGGCCCCAGACCAACTCAGGGCTCTTGTTCAGCACAGGCTAGCTCAGCTCAGGGGCCCAGATCGGCTGATATAGGGTCCCCTCTCATACCAGCTCAGGGGGCTCCATTCAAGCTCACGGCCCCCAGCTTAGTCCAGGAACCCTAGAAGAGTTCAGGGTCCCCATACCAGATCAGAGGCCCCAGTTAAGCACAGTGGTACCCAGATTAGCTCAGGGCCCCAGCCAGGCTTAAGGGGGTCCCAGGGTGGTTGATATAGAGTCTCAAAACACAGTGGCATAGCCAAGATTCGGCCCAGGAGGGGTCCGACTACCATCGGGGGGCCCCATGCCGGGGGTCCCCTTAGTAACCGGGGCCCATCTCATATATCTTCTGTATAGTATTTTGATATCATAAAATTCACACAAAGGAAATTGTGTTGTGCCTTTTTAAGCATTTATTCTTATTTTGTTTATAGCTTGATTTTTTCGATCCGACCAAGTGTTGGTAAACTAAGGTCACCAAATATTAAGGATGGCCCATACCTTATTTGGTAGCGTGGCTATAATAACAGCTTTGTGCCATATTTTGGGAACTTCAATGTTGATGCACGCATGATGTTAAACCTGAGTCTACCTCAATTCACTCGGGTAATCAGACATGTTATTGGAGGTCAGTCGTTTTGAGTACAAAGAAATGGTCTTCTACGGGAAACGATTAACAATTATTTCCCGGTGTCGAATCCATGAACTCTTTAATCATAAACGGAACGAAACGAATAAGAATACAAGGGATATGGTAGTGTGTCCTGAACGTTACATATCCTCTATTCCATCGACAGATCCTGTTGAGATCCAGTTACTTTCTTACCCTTGCTATCTTGTAAACGAGCAAATTACCAAGACAAAAGGCGCCCAAGATATCTATCGCCTTGGCTCACTCTGTTATTGTTATTTTCAACCTTTCATACCTAGTTTCCTTTTTGGGATTATGCTCATCAATTTCTGTCATTACCTTTGTTTCTCTGGTTTCCTACGAAAATATTTGAAAGTTGTTTATTTCAGAATATTTAGGAATGTAGCTATTGGTGTCAAGCTAATAGATTACAAATTGACTGAAGTCCCTGTTCGATTTGCTCTTATGGTAAAATTATATTAATTTTTGCCTTTCCTTCGATAATGGTGCCTGATCGACATGTTTCAATTTGTCCTTTTTTAGTACGCAATAGGGGTAGATACATTTTTTCCGAGGCATATGATTTTGCAAATTTTTATTTGAGCTCTGGGGCCACCTAAGACCAACACTTGTCGGCACCCACAAATCTAATTTTCGGCCGCTCTCCCGATTAGATCTCAGGGGGTCTCTGAGACCGATTCACGGCGCCTCTTGATCAAAACTGGGGCCCCTGAGAATCTCTCGTGACTCCTGAGATTAGTTATCGGCAGTACCTCTGAGACCAATTATTGGGCCCCCCAGATTTGCTCTGGAGGGGGCTGAGACTGAATATCGTTGCCCTCCAGATTAGCTCTTGGGGTCCCCTGAGGCTGTCTTTGGGGTGGGGGGAGGGGGACTGGGAATGACTTTCGATAGCCCTCTGAGACATAAGTGTCGCCAACGGCAAAAAGTGGGGGGGGCAGCCAAACTTCAACATGATGCTGACAAAAAACTTTCATCATCAGGACCAAAAACTGTTCGAATTTGGGCTCCTCGTTGCCTTCCGCAGCGGCTGGATATAAGAATGTCCGGCTTTCTCTCATTTTGACTGAGATCAGGAAATTTTTAGCCAAAAAGTGGGGGGGCAGGCCCCCCTGCCCCCCCTTTCCGACGCGTATGCTCTGAGACTTACTCTAGGGCGCCCCTGAGACAAACACCCCGGGGTGGGGGGTGGTGGTGGTGGAATCACCTTTGAGACTGAGTCTTTGGCGTTCCTGAGACTGACTCTCGGAGGCTCCAGATTAGCTCTCCCGGGGCTAAGGCTGACTCGGGGTCCGTGAGACCAAAACTCTGGAGCAACTCTGGGAATTACTCTCAGAACCCCGAGATTAACTCTCGGATGACTCCCGAGATTAACTCCCGAGATTAACTCCCCGAGACTGACACCCGAGAGCCCTCTGACACTAACTTTTGGGTGCTCCCTGAGATTGACTTTTGGGGCCGCTTATACCAAAACTTGGGGGAGGGGGCACAGCCTGAGGCTAAATCTCGAGGGCTCCCAAAATTATCCCTCTGTGGCCCCCTGAAACCAGCACTCTGCGGATCAAATTAGACTAACTCTCGGACCCCCGGATTAACTCGCGGGGCCACCTGAAAGTAAATATTTACTCCTGAGAGAGAAGCCCGTGAGACTATGAGGGCCCCTGGACCGACTCTTGGGGTGCTCTGAGACTGACTCTTTGGGTTCTCTGAGACAGACTCTCAGGGGGACCCCCGAGACCAAATCTCAGGGTCCCCTAAGACAGATTCTTTGGGTCCTCTTGACCGACTCTTGGGGTTCTCTGAGGCTGACTCTCAGGGGCCCCCCTGAAATAACTTTTGCGGAGCCCTGAGAACCACTCTCTGGGGGCCCCTGAGACTATCTCGGCCCCCTCCCCTGAGACAGACTCCTGGGGCCCCTGATACCGACTTTTGGGGCCCCCTGAGACTAACCCTCTGGGGCCCCCGAAATCTACTTTCGGGGGTCTTGAGATCGACTCTCAGGGCGGGGACCTTGAGGCCGACTCGGGACGCCCTGAGAACGAATCTTCAGGGACCCCCTGAGACTGACTCTGGGGGCCCCGTGATCAGAGAACTCTTTGCAGTGGTTCAGATTGGCCCAAGGGAGAGTCTGCGGACGCCTAGGGCCCCCTTGGCTACACCACTGCATCCACACTTTCGGGGGCCCTCAGAAATCACCATTTGGAGGCCCCTAAAATAATTGCTCTCCCCAGACCAATACTCCGGAGCCCCTTGATACTGATGCCCGGGGGATGCTAAGACCAAGCACGGGGTCCCACTTAGATAAGGCTCAAGGGGCACCCTTAGGCCCATGCTCGCGCTTTTGTCAGGAGTAACTTGACACTGATGTTCCGGAGCCCTCAAGATCAATATTTCGAGCCCCCCCTCGAGACTAATGCTTAGTACTCTGGAGCCCCTCGATGCCGATGCTCGGGGGTCCTGAACCCAGGCCTGGGGCCCCTGAGACCAAGCTCGGGGTCTCATGAGGCCAAGGCTCGTGCCTCACTCATGAGTCCCTCGATTTCAATAGTCGGGGGCACCCCAATGGGGGCCCTGAACCCCTGAGACCAAGCTCGGGGGCCCCTGAGACCAAGCTCAGGGGCCCCTGAGACCAAGCTTGAGGGGACCCTGAGACCAAGCTCGGATGCTCCCTGAGACCATCGAGGGCCCCCCGACACCAAGCTCGAGGGTTCCTTAAGACCAAGCTCGAGACCCCGTGAGACCAAGATCGAAACGCCCATGAGACCAAACATCGAAAGGCCCATAAGACCAAGCTTGCCCCCTGAGACCAAGCTTAAGGGCCCCCGAGATAAATGTTCGGTATTCCAGAGCCCTCGATGTCGATGATCGGGGGCCCCTGAGATCAAGCTCGGAAGGCCCGTGAGAATAAGCTCAGGGCCCCTGAGTCCAAGTTTAGGGGTCCCCTTAGACCACGCTCGGGGGGCCCTGAGACCAAGCTCTGGCACGCCCTGAGACCAAAATCGAAAGGTCCGTGAGTCCGAGCTCAGGGGCCCCCGAGATCAATGTTCGGTACTTTGGAGCCCTCGATACCTCTGATCAGGGGCCCCTGAGACCAAACTCGGGGATCCCCTGAGACCAAGTTCGGGCGTTCCCTGAGACCAAGCTCGGAGGGCCCCTGACACCAAGCTCGGGGCCCCTGAGACAAAGCTCTTGGGGGGCGCTGAGACCAAGCTCGGGGGCCCCTGAGACCAAGATCAGGGGCCCCCGAGACCAATGCTCGTGTTTTCCAGTGCATACGGTCAGCCTTATGCATCAGATGCCCTCGGATGCCCCCTGAGACCAAGTTCGAGGGCTCCCTGACACTAAGCTCGGGGAGAGGAGGGCCTGAGACCAAGCTTGGGGGCACCCCTGAGACCAAGCTCGGAGGGGTCCCTGACACCAAGCTCGGGGGCCCCTGAGACCAAGCTCGAGGGCCCTGAGACCAAACTCGAAGGGCACCCTGCGACCAAACTCGGGAGCTCCCTGAGACCAAGCTCAGAGGGCCCCCCAGACACCAAGCTCGGGGCCCCTGAGACCAAGATCAGGGGCCCCCGAGACCAATGCTCGTGTTTTCCAGTGCATACGGTCAGCCTTATGCATCAGATGCCCTCGGATGCCCCCCTGAGACCAAGTTCGAGGGCTCCCTGACACTAAGCTCGGGGAGAGGAGGGCCTGAGACCAAGCTTGGGGGCACCCCTGAGACCAAGCTCGGAGGGGTCCCTGACACCAAGCTCGGGGGGCCCCTGAGACCAAGCTCGGGGGCCCTAAGACCAAACTCGAAGGGCACCCTGCGACCAAACTCGGGAGCTCCCTGAGACCAAGCTCAGAGGGCCCCCCAGACACCAAGCTCGGGGCCCCTGAGACCAAGCTCAGGGGCCCTGAGACAAAGCTTGGGGGCCCCTGAGACCAAGCTCGGGGGCCCTGAGACCAAACTCGAAGTGCCCCTGAGACCAACCTCGGGAGCTCCCTGAGACCTAGCTCGGAGGGCCCCAGACACAAAGCTCGGGGCCCCTGAGACCAAGCTCGGGGGCCCCTGAGACCAAAATCGAAAGGCCCGTGAGACTGAGCTCGGGGGAGGGACCCATAGACCAAGCTCGGGGGCCCTGAGGCCAAGCTCGGGATCCCCTGAGAGTGAGCACAGGGGTCCCCCAAGATCAATACATCAATATATCAGTGTATTCGGCACTCTGGAGCGTGGAGCCCTCGATACCGACTATCGGGGTCTCCTGAGACCAAGCTCGGAAGGCCCCCCCCACGAGACCAAGCTCAGGGGCCCCCAAGATCAATGTTCGTGTTTTTAGTGCATAAGGTCAGCCCAGGGGGGTCCGCGGACCCCAGGGAACCCCCTCCCCTGGCTACGCTACTGTCAGAATATCTCAAGAGGCCCATTCAGGCTCACGGCCGCTAGGTCAGTGGCTGTAAAGCCTTATAGGGGGTCCCAGACCATCTCAGGGGCCCTCAGTTCAACACAGAGGCCCATATTAGCTCTGATGACCAGATAAGCTTAAGGACAATATTAACTTTACGGTCCCAGCTCGGCTCTGGGGCCCCCAGGTCGGTGGATATAGGGTCTGGCCAACTCACGAGGGCCTGTTCAAGGTCACGGTTCCTAGCTCAGTTTAGGCATCCTAGAATGAACAGTTCATGCTGCCCAAACCATCTCAGGGGCGCTCAGTTCAGCTCAAGGGGCCCAGATTAGCTCGTATGGCATCAGAGGCCAGTTCAGGGGCCCCGAGAAGCTCAGGGGACCTTAAAATTGACTCATAGGACCTCAACTTAGTTTAGGGGCCAGGTAAGTTTAACGGGGTTCCGGGGCAAGCTATCGGGCCAGTTTGAGTTTCTTGCTTGATATTACAGTTGTTGATATTCTTATCTCCGTTGCGGGGGCCCATCACAGAAAAGTGGGGGGGCAGTGGCCCCCCTGGCCCCCCGGTTCCTACGCCTATGTTTTACGGCTTCAATGTCCGAATCCTTTTATCAGTTTTACCTCACCACCAATTTTTGTCAACAAGTACTTTTTAATCTTGCTTAGTGTTTCTTTTTATAGGGTAACCCATACTCCTCTTCGTCCCGCAGATCGTGAAAAATGTATGCGTGCTATTTATTTGCTAGCATTGGTGTGTTAGCTGATTTGTCTGGTTTCGCAGGTCGAGAAGGCTTTCGAATCTCACACGAGACATGATGCTGAAAATATGAGATCAATTATTTGTATGTTTTTCTCCAGTGGTAAATTACAAACATTGTTAATGTTGTGGATCGGTTAACAGCCTACCAAAAATATCTTAGTTTTGCAATGCAAAATATTTCAAACATATTCGGTACACCAATGTTTGCTGGCCAAACATTTCTTTTCAGGATAGTTAAAAAGCCGTGTAGAGTGATGCTTTCGAAGGGTTGCATCTTCGAAACTGACTTGAAAACTGTTACTTCTAAAAAATTTTGTTTAATCATATCCAGTCAGAGTATCGAAATGTTTCAGAAAAAATCATTTTGGGGATTTGCGTGGCAAATTTGAAACATTATTCAACTTTATGTTCATCCGACATTTTGTAAGCTTCAGGTATCATGTAGTCACTTGTTTCCAAATACTATTCGAGACCATACCAGAATTAAACCAAGCTTTCCTAAGTACCTATGCTGAAAATTATACAATATTAGTCATTTAAACAGAAATATTACAAAGTTTCCACTGTAGTATTTAAGCAAAACACTCAGCAGCCAACTTATTCCTAATATCGCAGCACTTTGCAGCGCAACGATCCATATCACAAAGATTGGTAGCTACTTCAAGGCAAACGAAATTAACTCCGTTCAATCCAATACAGCCTACCACATGGGCACAATATGCATATTCAGGACGATAAACATGCGGTAGAATGAGCCAGTTTTGATTTCCTGATTAATTGCTCTGTTTCCCATTGTCTCGCATTAGATTCTCACTATTAACCCGGCCCCTCCTGGGCTCGTTTTGTTCAAACCACCGCCTGGGAGAGGGGTATGATCGGACGCTCTAGGATCTCAGGAACCGGAAGTAGGTAATACGAAACAAAATAGAACGTTGCCGGAAGTGCATCACCGTCTTCTACGTTGGAGCCGAGTCTGAAGCAGATCCGTTGACCCGTGGCGTCACAGTGGGCCAAAAGGAGTCAAATTTAGACGAATTAGTTAGTTAAGGACTTTTTATAGGGCGTTCTGTGGAAAGCACCTTCGCCTGCCTCTTAAGTGTGTGGGAGAATTTTGCGGGAGGGGTGTTTACTTAAATGACGCAGAACAATGGGGCGAAGATTTTTTCAAGGAATGGGTCGCGAAGTGTAGCAACACTTGCGAGGGTAGGGGATTGCTACGACAGAGATGCCGAGCCTGGATGTTGGGCAACCGTTAGGATTTAACCCTCGCCCCACCGGGGGCCATCGATGGCCCTCCTAAGGTTTTTCAGGATAGCAGAGAAACGACGAGACGCAGCACCGCGGTTGAGGGCTCTACCTCTTACCCCATCATTTTCCCACCATCCCTGACATTTTTTATCCCGGGTCACCCAAGGTCAGGTCACCAGACGAAGTCAACCAAGGTCACCTCACTTCAATTTTTTAGCTCTATAAGAGCTAAATTTATTAGTCGATCATTTTGAAACTTCCTACACTTCATGGCCACTCCAGCGTCTACAAGGTGGATATCCGGGATTTTTCGATTTCCTGACCTGAGGTCAGGTCACGAGGTGACCTCTCCCATTGAAAAAGCATGGGGAAAAGCTGTCTTATGATCTCAAAGTTACAAAAATGATTTAAAATGCTCAGACTGCTCAGAACAGCGTTCTTCGACAACATTTCACGGATCCCATAGGTCATAGGGTGTGGCCTTTTCCTATCAAATGTACTTTACCAGATCTCAATAGCTCTAATGGCATAAGAGTTATGCCCCGTTTGCTTGAGCATTGCATATTTGAATGAAAATGGCCTATCGTGACCTAACTTGACCTCTGAAGGCCAAACCATTGACCTGAGCGCTTAATCATGCGAAGTAATTTCTTACTGAATTCACGCGAGCTTTCTAATGCACTTCACAGATTTGCGCTAACCATGTTCGGAGTTAGAAGGGGGCCATCGATGGCCCCCGGTGGAGCGAAGGTGGTGCCGGACCCCCGGTGGGGCGCGGGTTAAAAGGGTACATGAAGAAGCTTGTCATCGCAAAGGTTAGTGATTTTATAGTTTTTCCCCAATTTTGTTACCTGTTATCGAATGACCGTTTTGCTTACATTACTCGAGTTTCTCCATTGAAAAATAATTTTGGGCAATTTGAAACACCCGCAAGCACCATGACGTGTTGCCGCAGGTCTAGAGTGGTAAGCGCGTATATTTTTCATTTCAGGTGCTTTTGAATGATTTTTCAAAACGTAATCTAGTTCTTCTAGAATTCGGTGACCCCTGTTTTTCAGACTCATTTTAGGAGAGCAAAATGGCCTTACATGGTTTAGAAAGGATGCCATAACTTGTTGACCTGATCTGACCTGATGTTAATACTCGGTGGTAAGTTGTCAAGTTAATCACCCTAAAGGCCAGCAAAGCGACGTACGTCTTGTTTAAATCGGCGCATAATAGTTCGCGAAAAAACGAGGGAGGGGTCCGATCTGACCCTCACTACGGTCTCGGGAACCGGAGCTGACACGGAAAAACTTGAAACGGCGCTGGAACTGTCTTAATGTCTTCTACTTTCAAAGCCATCTTGAACCATGTCTGTAGACCCGTGACGTCACAGAGGGGTAAAATGTGTCAAATTCTGACCAACTTAGCTTTATCACTTTATATCACTTTATCACTTTATAAGCTTCATAACTATAACTATTAGTTTTTTACCTTTATAACTCGCTAACCATTAGACATAGAACAAAGTCAAAGGCATCGATGAGTTCATCTAGACCCAAACATTTGAATGATATGCAACATGACCTTGAAACGTACCATCGCACCCTTGACCTCAGGCGAAGGTCAAATTAAATAAAAGCCTTTTCAGGCTCATGTTGTACGTCATTTGAATTCTTGGGTCATGCTCGTCACTATGAAGTGCAAATTTACTGCTGTAACTTACCTCGTCCAAAATTTAAAGACCCAAGCAACTTCAAAAACTGCGACTTTTTGTGACCTCTGGTGACCTTGCTATTGACCTGACTTCAAAATGGTTGTTAGCAGACAGGTTTGTCCCTTCAAAAGATTTCGCATGATGTTTAGAAACCTAATCTAGTTCTTCTCTTCTAGACGCCGAGTTACACCCTGGCAGCCTCATTTTGGAATACTATAATCGTCTTACATGGGTTTCGAAATGTCTTCAAAACTCGTTGACCTGGCCTACCCTGATGCCAATTTTGGTCATAAGTTGTTAAATCAATCACTCTAGAGGTGTGCAAAGTGACGAGGCTCTCACTTAAACTGAATCGGAAGCAGTTGCGAAAAACCAAAGGAGGTCTAATCGGACCCACCAGCGGTGAAATTGCTCAGTATAAATCAAAGTACTGAATGTGTATCTGACCAGAGAAATTAGTCACAAAACCTATGTATTTTTGGAAACGGCAACTGAGAAACACAGGCTCCATAAAGCAATTCCTGGCCTGTGGAGTGCTTGAAACACTGGGCAAGATGAAATAGATTGTTTTGTAGCGAATAACTGCTCGATTGGATGCTTATCTGAGCAAATTGCGTTAGGCAGTTTGAAAAATGCCTGAAAGTTTAGACATTCTGCAGAATGCCCAGACGCTTTGGCAATCTGCAGATTGCCTAGGCATTTTGCAGATTGCCTAGGCATTCTGCAGAATGCCAAACTGGCTGGGCAATCTGCAGAATGCCTGTTTCTTCAACCTGCCTGTAACATATATATACATATTATATATATATATATATATATATATATATATATATATATATATATATATATATATATATATATAATATGGATTGGTCAAAACTTATGAATCATATTGGTAACAATAACATATTGTTCAAAATACAGAATGTGCCTACCTAAAGTCAGGTCAAGGTCACCATCTAACCTAGCATAGTCAATATGCATATCAGCCGATTCAAAATAACAATCCACACGTAATTCTACCAAATTAAAAGCCTTATCATAATTTTTGCAAAGCTATTGAACCAAGTTTAAAAACATGCTTAAGTGTGCTTAAGATGACCTCTCAGAGGTCTCAGGTCGAAACTTGCAGCATGAACCTACAAAAGGGCCTAGGATGCCATGATCTGGAGAATACAAAGAGCATGCTAACCACGATGGCCTTATACCTTAACAACCGCCCCGGTGGGCCTCCGAGCCAACTTCAACAACCAAACGTCCGGCCAAACGTCACAATCGGTATTTGCAGAAATATAATTGTTCGGTCAATCTCTGTTTTCCCATGCATTTCCAATGGAGAGGACATGATCCGTGCCGACAGTCGTGACAGAAGGCCCAGGGGACCACATCGGTTCAGAGAACCCTCTTTTTAGAAGAATTTGAAGAATCTGGATGGTCAAAAGGGACTTCCTTGTCACAGAATGGGGTGCTGTGGAGGGCTTGAGAGGGCCTTGTCTGACATGAAGCTCAAAGTCAGACCACAGAGTGAGGGGCCTCGAGGAGGCCCTCAAGGTGGGTCAACGCCCCAATCGTTTCTCCTTGGCTACGCCTTTGGAGGGGCCCAGCTGACCAGAGAGGGCCCTAATGACGATAGAGAGCCCTGGGGAGAATAGTCGTTCATACTAGTTCAGATCCTTCCCTAGTTAACACGCGCCCCGCTGGGGTCCCTGGCATGACGCGCCCCGCTGGGGGAGGCGTTTTTCGCCCCCTCCGTATCACGTTCCCCACGAAAGCTAAAGAAAAATTATGGGGGGTGTTCGAAAGCTCTTTGCAAGACAAAGAAATTTTATATGGATAATTATTATGTCAGGTCAATATTGAGGTCAGCATAGGTCAAAGAAGGTTACATAGACTTACAACAGAGCAGTGTACGTTTCTCTCTCTATATCTGCCCTCAGGGGAGCTAGAGCAAATATTTATGCATCATTGGATTACTCTCATCGCGGCGAATCGAACGCTCTATAATAGGACCTTTCTAGGTCAAATAGTGAAAATGACCTGACCTTGAGCTAGGTCAGAGTCACAGAGTGACCTGGTATGGTCATGCTGCATATCAATCGACTCCCTGTGACAACACAAGCACAATGCAAGAAAAATGGGAGCTTTATCTCAATTCAGTGACAGGTTATGGGCAAAAAATCACCCTATGCTCCCGTGACCTGATATGACCTTTCAGAGGTCAGATGCTCAAACATTCAAATTAATGATCAAGATAGTGGTAAGAATAGACGTTTTGAGGATTTTCAGCTTTATCTATTCAGTATTTACTGAAAACGAGCCGATTATATTTTTCACCATATACTTATAACGGGGTGACCAAAAAATGACCCCACCTTAGGTCAACAATATCAAAATTCCGAGATAGCAAATTTTTAGAACCTAACGACCTTATCATATTGTGGAGTCTTCACGCTGGTTGGTGCTTTGATGTTCCCTGGACGCCGCTTCAAACTCGTGATTTTCGGTTTTGAGGTCGGGTCACTTGACCTTCAATAGCTCCTTGACGTGACATGACCTTAACTACAAAATTTGATCAGATGTGTAAAATACATCAGGGATAAGGTACCATAACTTTTGTTGTTCTGCGTCACTTCGTTTTTGAGTTATTTGGGGAAAACCAGGAGGGGGGCTAATTTTGCCCCCCCAGCGGGGCGCGTGTTAAAGAGGTGCTTACTGTCAGAGTGGGTCCTGTGAGTTAAAACGCCCACTCTAAGCCACAGTGGCCTCCTTACTTAAAGAGGTCCCAGCTGGTCCAACAGGACCCTGACGGTATAGCTGGCCCCGCGACTCGCAGAAAGCCCAGTGGCCCAAAGAGCCCTCAGTGGCTTAGGTTACCTTTTGGAGAATAAAATCTGCTTGTCACAGAAACTAAGCACTCGAGAGGGCTTAAGAGGGCCCTGTTGGACATGAAGTTGCAAGGCAGGCCACAGAAAATAATGCTAGCGAAATGCGCTTAGCGCTATCCTCAAGAGGGCCCTCCAGGCCCTCAGGAGGCCACCGCACCAGCCGCCTTTGATTGGTTCCTCTTATGTAGAGGGCCTAGCTGACCAGCGAGGGCACTGTGGAGGATAGACGGTTCCACTAGTTCAGAGGCTTCTCTAGTTGAACAGGGTCCTAACTGTCAGACTGGACCCAGCGGGCTAAAATAGTCCCTATTAGTCACAACAGCCTCCTCACTGAAAGAGGACCCAGCTGGTCAGACAGGGCCCTGGCGGCTATAGTCAGGGCTCTGACAGCCTGCGAGCCGCACTGGGCCCCATTGCCCAAATAGTTCCGCTGGCTATCGTGGTTTTATCGGTTAAAGAGAGCCCAGCTAATCAAAACGGGCCCTACTATGGACAGCAGGTCCTGGCCCCCGGTGGTTCAAATGGCACCTTTTTACAGACAGTTTTGATGGGTAAAAAGGGCCTTGCCTGTCACGGAATAGAGTGAAAAAGAGGGCTTAAGATGGCCCTGTCTGGTATGAAGTCCCACATTTGGCCCCAGAGCACAATGCGAGCGGGCTGCGCAACGGGCGACCCGCTTCCCCAGGGAAGCGGGTCGCCTGGGCCTGGGGTCGCCCAACTCCCACCCCCCTCAGGAGGTGGGGGTTGGGGTGCTGCTGGCCTTGCCGCCCCCCTTGCCCCTGCACCAAATCGACTATGTTTTTTTCCTCAGATATAATGCCTTGCACACAGAGTCCTCGATCTCATGGTGTTACCTCTCCCATGACGTAAGGTGAACCGGGACATGATCACTGAAAAAATGATAGGCGTTAAAATTTGGGCGTTGTTGACGAGGCATGCAGTCTTAAGTAAGCAACTGCCCGGGGTAAAATATCAGAGAGACTTACTTTAAACTGTTTCAAATTGAGGCGACAGTAAAAAAAACATTTTCAGGAAAAACCATAAGTTTTGCCTTAAAAGAAGAAAGCAAAGAACATGCTGAAATAGGAGTGATGGGATATGGCACGTGAGATCCAGCATTTTCCCAAAAGGTTTCGACTCGTTTTCATTTGAGCAGGTATACCTGCTGAATGATATCATCGAAAGCAGTTTTTTTGCTGTTGCTAGAAAAACGTTACTTTAAAAATACCTTTCTATGATAGTATGTTTTGTGTAAGCTGTTCCTCTTCGTCAAAATGTTTCCCGTTTATCTGACATTCCAAGAAACAGGAAGGAACTTCACGGGGTTTTGAAATTGATATACATATGGTAGAGATTGAAACTGAATTCATATTTGGCTTATCCAAAACCTTGTAGTTGCAGATATTATGCGTATCGTTAGCAGAAAGCACCTCTTTCCAAAGGCTTTCTGCTCTCTGTTGAATGGTACCTAGGCTGGACGCGTAGTGGAGGCGGACTCTGACGTAAGAAAAGAAATAAATTCCGCCATAAAAACGTGTATTACTCTACAAAGGACAAGTTTTGGACTAGCCATATAATAAATCAATGATGTGCGGCACACTGCAAATTTGAATTCATTCACTATCCTTCCCGGTTTTATACCTATACCGCAACTTATAGTGCTCCTTCATTTTAATGTTCAGACAGAACCTTCGTGCAGTTTGACAGAAGTGTCATATTTTTAAGTACTTTCTGCAGCAATCTACTGAGTCACTCTCTCTTGAGCGGGAGCGGAACCTTGCTTTGTCAGTGCTAGCTGGGATACCAGCGTCGTCGTCCTCGAGGGAGCCCGAGGGAATTTGACCCCTCCTGGAAGCAAGACAGACTGAGCCGCTCTGGTGTGAGAGCTGGTCCCCCGTCCTCTGCCCTTACGTGATGACCCGCGAGTGGCAGAGAAGGCGCTGGGTCGCCTGTTGTGCTGGGTTGGCTGCTCCTGGCTCAAAAGCACCCCCTTATTGAAACTGCGCTCTTTAGACACTTGCTGGAAGTTGGAAGACCCGTCACCTTGCATCTGTGGCTGGTTGTTGCTTCCAGTACCACGGAAACGAGACTGGTGGTTATGGAAACCGCTCAAACCTTGCTCGCTTAAAGAACGCTGTCCTCTGGCTTTTAATCGGGCGCGCCTCCTTGCTTCCAGCAGAAGACGTCTCTTCTGACAGCGAATAGAATCGACCCAGTCGGCTGAGGGCTCGTACTCCGGAATATCGCTATCCGTTGAGCTCTCGTAACCGAATGGACAACACACGGTGGTGGCAATCTCCGTGTACGGAATCTTAGCTGTTAGGTCGTCCTCGCTGTGAGCGGCCGAGTCCTCCGTTTCACTGTCCGTATCCAACATTTTTGCGTGTTCAGATCGCCACCAGTCTTGGTGTCGCACGTGGTCCAGCAGGTGGAGACGCCGCATGATCCACGCCGGGGGGTGCCAGGCCACAGGCTTCAGCCACGGCCGCCCCTGGTTGGGAGTCCACCAGTGTCTGCGCTCCAGCAGCTTCTTAAGACGACGTTCAGCACGTTTGAGGTAGAGATCAGCTACTATGAAGGGTGGGGCGGCGGCCAGGTACCTGCGAGCGCCCCCAAACCAAAGCAGCACCTGCACCAGCCATCGCTTGGCAGACAGAAGAGAAAACCCGGTGAAGAAATAGAAAAGAGTAGCATGATACACGGAGGGAATGGCCCAATCTACTTGGTATACCTCTGTATACTGGGGTGCTTCTGCACGAATATATATGGTCAACTTGGGGTTCAGATTACCCTCCTGAAACCGGGAACTACCCATAAAGTTTGTCGATATTAAGAGATCTTGGCAGTCCATCTTGCACTGTTTCAGGGCCTCCTGGGCCATTTTATCTTTCAGAACATATATTATGACTTTTATTGTCTCAGTAGCTTCTTCGTAAGTCTTACACATCCCCAATGTCACGCCAACCAAATCGTTACTCTCCAAAACATCGAACGCCCAGGGTATGGTGCAGTTGATCCTCTTGATGATTTCTTTCAGTAGGAAGCGTTTGACACACTTGGTGCGACTATCGCCGTACCTGCGGCTCTGGCAGTGAATATCTTGACGGCGCAGCATCTCGGGAAAAACTGCGATAACAGAGTCACGAATCATTGATATGACGATAGGGGGGTCATCCAGAAGAACTGGTACATCGCTGAAGTCACCATGCCTGTTTATAAAAACTTTCAGTTGCATATCCTTCCGCTCTCTGCATAAACCATAACGATGATGTTCTCCGCTGACAGTACAGTTTGGCTCAAGGAGGTCGAATGTCAATCTTTTACGCTGCGGGGAGTGTTGACTGAGAACGACGTGGTGCTGGGAGCACATAGGACCAAAGCGACTGGGTTTTAGTTGCGGCACAGGCTTTGTTGTATCAGTTCTGTCTGTCCGCAGCCTTACAAGTTGTGATGCGTTTATTGCTGCTGCCTTAAACACATCAACCAATGTTAAGTTGTCAGCTGTTATCCACGGAAGGGCCCGGTACAGCTGCAGACTATCCATTTGTGTATCTATAAGTTTCTGGAGAAGAATCCTCGAGTGAAAATTCACATAGCCTTGTAGTGCAAGATAAACATGCTGGCCACTTAGCCTGCCCCAGAGGCAGTTTAATTTTTTGGCTATTTTTAAGAGAACGCCTATGTTTTGCGATTTCCCAGTAATTCCATGATCTTTTAAGCAGTTTGAAGTATTAAGGAACGGTGTGGCCCATACTGGAAGTAGTCCTGTGATAACTTCATTATTGAATTGATCTAATTCATAACTATTCATCCATGCACGAAAGCTCTGACCCAAACCAAGTAGCCTCGAGGGGTTTATAAATGGCATTGGACAGACCGTCACATCCAAATCACCATAATTCCAAGGGGTGGTTGGAGTTTCAGCCAACATGCGTTTGCTCATCATCACTTCGTCTGATGTATGAAATATTACGCTGATCAGGAAAATTCCACCCAATGTAGCCAGAACGCGAAATGCATTTTTGCCAAATTCCGGCCAGCATCTTCGATCACCTAGCTGAGTTTCAGGACTCATAATATCACTCAGAATATCTGGTACGTGCAAAAAATCACACAGATAACTGATATCAACACTGATGTTTTGTATGCCACTCAGACTTGAAAACTTCTGTGAAGGTTGGTTTGATTTCTAAGCACATTTAAATCCACATCGGTGGCAACTACATTATGTGTACTACCCAAGCCCAGGAGCAGACACGTCACCTGAGGTTAATCCGAGGCTAACTGAATATGAACTGAAAAGATGCTAATTCGTGGGCCTGGAAGCACAACTAGAGATAAAAATTTATGAGACACTAAGCTGCAGACTGCTATGGGCATGGTTTGATTGCATGTTTATATAATCTTGGTCCATAACAAATTATTCCCTTTGGTCTTTAATGCGAACTACTTCAAACTGGCCAAAAGCATATATTCGTGGACCGAAAAGCTCTGAACGCTCAGCCTAGACCTCAACCATTCCCGCTACACTAAACAGTTTCTCTTATTTTTCACATCCTCGTGATTATCTACAAATGCTCCCCGACGAAAATGAAAAAAATACCACGTTTAGATGCTAGGTGTAACCTGTTTCTCTAGAACCCAGTTTATGTCATATACCACATAACATTTTTAGTTTATTTTTTGTCGTTTGTTGCTGACTTACTTGTGTTGCTTTTAATAGCTGCTGTTATTTAGGACGGGAAGTACGGGTATTTGTCATTTTCAATACACTTTTTGTTGAACATAATCACATTTTAGCTCAGCTCTTTCTATAATATCCTAGAACAACACAACGTCAAGGAAACTTTCCATGATAAGAAGTGACTTTGAAAAATTGTCAACTTCAGGAGATGGAAATGAATG
This sequence comes from Lepas anatifera, assembly GCA_034440635.1. Lineage (NCBI taxonomy): Eukaryota > Metazoa > Arthropoda > Thecostraca > Lepadidae > Lepas > Lepas anatifera. The sequence continues at coordinate 332,138 of JAOTON010002128.1, read as the reverse complement.
CATTAACACGCGCACTGCAGAGGGGTCTGGCTCTAAAGCACATTGGAGATGGGCCTAGTAGCAAGCTTGCTGAGTCACGGCTCAGAGTCGGAGTGGACTCTGAGTCGACTCAAGTTTTCCTCAAGTGAGATTTGAAACAACTCACTTCCAGATTTGGGTTAAGTCTGAGTCGAATCAGCTGCTTAACCAGTTGAGTGGAGTCAGAATCAGAGTCAGCCTCTGAGCTGTGAGTCGGGAGTTGAGTAGACTTAGCACTCTATTTTCTTAATATATTTGACCACATGGGTGATGTTTTAGAAATTTTCACAACTAATTCTTAAGGATTTCATATTGCTATTTGGTAATAATCGGTAATTCATTGTTTGCATATCCACACTACGCCCATGCCGGGACCAGTCGTTTACAAAAATGACTTATATAAGATTTACACTTTCAAAAGAACACACATTTGCTAGTTATTTTTCATTTTATCTTTTTTCAAATATTTATTTCCAGAAACGCTTTGCAACACATGAAATTTGCTAAGCAGGGCTGCAAAAGTAAGCGACACAAGCACCGACCACCATATCACCCCCCATCACTCCTAACCGGTATTTCTAACTATTAGCTCACATCTCAGAGGGCATGACCAGCGCAGGGTCAGAAGATAAAAACATAAACCTGGTAAACATTTACGTTTGAGGAGCCTCTTCTACCCCAGTAACAAACAAAAGGACTAACAAGCTATTCAACCTTCTTCTCGAGTGAGACACAACAGTAGATACGGAATGACACCATATTCAGATACATATTCTATGAATGTAATGTCACTTCTTTATTGTGCTTTGCACTAGTACTATCCATTACCGCTGCACATTTTTCGGTATCCATTATCCGGTTTAGTTTTACTTTGAAGTTATCGAGTGTAGGTGGTAGCCTTGACCTTTGTATAATTAACTTGGCAAGTATGATCATGTGATTGATCAAAGTGTTTGGCGTGAAACCGGTGATAACATTAGGCAAATCCAAGCTGATCTCCAAACCAAGAGTTTGAATAAAAACTTCCAAGGACGACCAAAACGATCGAATCTTTGGGCACAAAAAGTATTTGTGTTCAATTGTCTCTAAGTCCTGCTCACATAGATCACATAATGGACTGTTGCTAATGTTGAACTTGAAAAGTTGCAAATTTGTTGGGCAAGTGCTGCATAGTTAGTCGAGTTGGAACAATCTCTCACTGCACAATAAACATCAGACCAAGAGGTCTCTGGAAATTGACCATTCCAGAAATGTTCCCAAGGCTTGGGCTCTCGAAGACCAGTGTTGACTAGAAGTCGATACCAATGTCCAACTCCTTTAGCTTTTGTAAGAACGAACAATATTATTGGGTGAACCAATGGGCTCGGCAAACGCTGCTTGCTCAGTTCCTGTTTTACCTCGGCCTTCAGAGACCAGGTCAGGGTCAACTTTAGAGGCGGGCAAAGGTGCTTTGCACAGAACGCCTTATAAAAAGCCCTTAACTAACTAAGGTCAGGGTCAGATAATCCATCAAGTTCACTTGCATTTGAAATTTAACACATTTTGGTTTGCAAATGTCAGTAAGTTTCTTTTTCATCAAGGAGATTATTTACTTTTAGAATGCCTTTTCGGTACCAGTGATTGAGCCGAGACGTTTGATATCGAACAGTAGCGTCAGAGAACCATAAACCAGTAGCCAAATGCTCTTCCTGGACAATAGGATATATCTTTTGAATAGCTGCCCGTGCATTGAGCACTTCCTTCCAGAATTCATCGTCAATTGTTAACGCATGCATTGTTGCTGCGTGAGAAAGGTTTCAGAGGGACCACGGAAGGAGGACTCTCCAGATTTAGAGTAGTTGGAGTATTTTTCTTGATTTGGTAACGAGCAAATGCGCACGAGCGCGGTGCCAGATTTATGATCTTCCCAGGATGACCATGCGGTTTTGTTATTTTTCGTGTTGCACACGAGGCCTTTTTCAGTGATGAGCTGAAGCGTATTCTTGTGCTTAAAGGCTTCGCATCACTGCATAAATCTAAAAGTAAAGAGCTTATGCCACAAGCTTAAACAGGCAAGGGCTTACTTAAGCCCTACAGCAAGTTCTAGCCGTGCATAACTCCGAACAGAGTAGGTTGATTCATACACGTGCCCCCCTCCACAGGATGCGTATATTTAGGTTACATTGTGTCGTGTGCGCTATTACTACCATTTAGTGCGATATATCCTAAGCTCAGACCAGATACTGCCACATGATTAATGCATCTTGTCTCGAAGAAAGTGCGCAGAAAGCTGATATCTCAGCCTTTATGTAAATGTGCGCAATATTGACATTGTCCTCAATGATCACTCTACTCAACAATGTGACTCTATATCTTATGACTCGCTTTTGAACCATTTCGGCCTCCCATCACTTGCTGCACGCAGGCTTCAGTTCGATCTCATTTTCCTAAAAAGTATCTTTTCAGGCAAGATTCACTCCATCGACCTACTAAATTGTTTCCCCTTGCATATCCCATCCCGGCTCACTCGCTCCTTTCAACTCTTCGCTGAGCGCCGCGGCCGTGTCAGCACTGTCAACGGGGGGATTTTCTGTAGGGTGCCGAGAAGCATGAATACATTTCTAGCCGCTTCAGGGGCCGACTTCTTTTGTGATGATTTTAATACTTTCAAGACATGTGTGGTGAGATTCGTAAATGCTCGGTAGGAACTGCATTATCAGCTCTTATCTTTTTTTATATCTCTGTTTTTTATATTTATATATTTTACCTTTTTCCGTTTTTAGGAAGTACACTGTCTCGATTCTTGGGATTTAGATAGTCTTTTTTAATGCTTTGACTTTGCCTGTGAGTGGATTTTATCTGTTGGCGATTATTTTGAATAAATAAATAAATAAATGATTTCTTGACCCGTGTTTTGGGTTCCTTTTGACATTTGTGTTTTTGCATTCCAAATTTTGCTACATATGAAGATAATCATCCTGAGTATTGTTTTCCAGGTTTTTACGTACAAACATCAAATATATGGCACCAGTAGTTAATTTCTTTCTTTTCTTTCTTTCTCACTGCTGTATGTTTGATGACTATTTGCCGGCACATGCATGGAAAGTGACTTGGAGTTCCATTCCCAGATTGTGTTGTCTTTACATATGGTGTTAATGAAAAGTGCAGTCCAATAATGTGCTGAGACAAGTTGTCTTCTAGCCCATGAAGCCTTTAAAACATTGACATAGTGGTCTAAATCCAACATGCCCAGACCACCATCACTAATGGTTCAGACAACAGTCTTTCTCTTGATTTTTCACTTTTTCCACCCCAAAAAAGCGACAGTATTCTCTTTTCAAGCGTCTCAACGTGCTCGAATCCGGCTTCGGCAGGGCGGTAAATATATGGGTGAATTGTGGTATTATTAATGTTTTGATACCAGTAATTCTACCAAGGGTCATAAGGTTACGAAACCTCTACATATTTACAAGATTTTGAGCTTTGGGGACAATGTCTGCATAATTCAAAGTTAAAATGCTACTTAAACCCTCACCAAAAACTATTCCAAGAACTTGCAGCAATTTTACCAAAGGAAAACCAAAGTTCAAACGTTCTAAGGCACGAATTCGCAAAGAGTTAGGTTTATTCCCAATCCACATAGCCACGTAACCCTGGCTGTCTTCCGTGACATCTTTTTACCTTGCCGCATTCAGAATGGTTCTGGCAGCGTCAGCTGAACAACTCAGTTGATGAGGATACAACGTTATTTGTTTTCACTTCGAACCAAACGTTCTGATGTATAGGTGAAGAAGATAAGCTCTCTCTTAAGAAAAGCTGTTATTTTAGTCAGAGGCGGCGCCACGACTTTGCGTCTGAGGGACAGGGGCAAGGCTCCTCAGCTCAATATACTATGCGATGGGCGGAATATTTGCTTCCGCCCATGCCAGACTGTGTGGAATAACTTCTCTCCACCACACTACAACCATCAGTGTCTTTCGTCTTTACTGAATCATATTGTATAATGTCCATTGTTTTCTACTTTTATCATGGGTTTTGAACCGAGATAATAGCTTGGTAGAGCGTGTCGATGAACAAACTGGCATGCTGCAGTCTTTTTGAAGCTCCTTGTATTGCAATTATGCACAATCAACGGGTAACTTAGAATAAATGGCACCAATGCCCTAATTCAAACCAAGAGGAAATTACTTTTTCCACCAGGTTGCCACGATTCGATTGGGCTAGATTATGAGATCTTCCCACTCATTAAAGGAGATTTCCGGACTTATTTTTTCAGTGAAAACTGTATTTTATCAATTTCGGAAAAGAGGAGCATTTTTTAAAACAAATTCAATACGCGACCATCAAGCATGGATAGCTTGCTATTTCATCGATATTGTCTTGCTATTTCATGGAATATGCATATGTTACAGCGGTTGATTAAAATTGTTCTTCCCAACACATTTAGGATTTGCATTTATCCGCAGACCCGTTAGATGTCTTTTGCTTATATAAATTTCATTAGATATGATTTCCTTGAATGCAAAGGTGGATCCAGCCTGTTGGCCATACTGAAAAACAAACTGTCGGGCACTTCGAAAAACCTCCAAATCTTCGGGGGTTAGATAGGACTATTAAAATTGTCAAAACCCATTCAATTGGTAAAAGTTCCACTCTTTTCCACATTCTTAATAGAAAATACTAAAATAGCATAAAAACCAAGTTTAGCACCAATGGATACATTATCCTTATTTTGTGCTCTGATCCTTATATGTGATATCCTTATTTTCGTGCCGAAGCCGCCTATGAAAACAGTGGAGGACACAAGTCTATTAATTTCAAAACCTAGAACTGAGACTGTTCTTCGGGTCAATTATCAGACACGCTCAGGAAATTAAGGTTATCGCAGAAACCTATAACAAATGAATACCGAACCACCAATTCCCATTTTCGAGTCACCATTGTAAATGAAATTTATTATTGGATGTAATTTGAGATTTGTGGACGTACAGCATACAAATAGTGTGTGTCAAAGTCAGCTCGACTGGGTCTTGAATAAGACTCAGTCTTGAATTCAGATGATTTAGGTCACAGGTGGAAATATACAATAACAGAAAAGCAGCCCCCTTTTTCAGTCCTCGCAGCCGCCATTACAAAAAATGCTGCACTAGAATGAGAATAAGTATATTTGTTATTATGTTACATAATCCAGCCCAGAATACTTAAAAATATAGTTTGCAATGGAAGAAAGCTGACCTGGTTCCCATACCATGCAGTTACTTATGCCAGCTTCCAGATTTCATGATTTAAGTTTTTGGAGGTGGGAGGGTAATTGAAGGAACCCCAAAATTTATATATGGATTTTGCCTGATGGCCAACAAACAAGATTGAGGGACTTTTGATATTCGAAAGTGTTTTTAAGGATCATGGCTACTTGTAGTTGAATACAAACATGTAATATTAGCTTCCATGACTTTAATGCATGTTTACATGAAAACCTAAATTTTGAAGCTGTTGGCTATCTCAAAGTTTTTCATGCATTGCCGTGCTCATTTCCATGAGGGTACGTGGTTTAGGATCTGAAGTTCATGAGGCTAATAAATAACCTTAAGTCAGTTAGATAGTAAATGTCAAATAAATATCATGTTTCCAAGGAAGTTGAGAGTAAAAAATGAGTAAAGGTTGCACTAGGCTGTGTTTTTGTTATATCTTTGTCCCCTTGACATAGATCATAGGCATATTTAGGTAAGTGAATAAAAGAAATAGAGAAATAGTTGGTACTTAAAACTCAAATTAATGTGGAAAGGTGAAGAGTTTTGTTTCTTTGGCATCTACAAATCCACTGATGAAGGTATGCAACTTTTGTGGTTAATTCTGGACAAACAGGCATTGATTTGAAAGAAGATGGAAGGAAAATAAAATGTTTTAGTCTAATTTGACCAGTCTGCTGGTAAAATTCATTTTTCCCTTATTAATATCATTTAAAATTATTGATCAACAGTGAGCATAACATACTGTGTGGAAATAAATGTAAGCTGCCAAAATTACAACGAACACCACATCACTTACTTCTTTGTTTTCTCCCCACACTGTTCTGATCTGCCCGCTGTTTGATCCATGCTTCAAAACGACCTCCTTGGCCAAAACCACTGTTCCTGAACTTGCAGGGCAGCCCAGAATGCTTGATTCGCTGATGCTCCTTAAAAACGTTTCTCGCCAAAATACCCACATCCCTCAAATCCACATTTAAGCTTGACACGGACGGTGGAAGGGTTTCAGCTTAATCGGAGCCATTTATCAGCCATTCAACTATGGACGATGAAGTCCAAGCTCAACCAGTTTACTCAAGATGTATACCAAAGTAATGCAAGAGAAAAATAATCAAAAACACAAACTTGCAACGCATTGCCTCCACCACACCACGGGATTCTAGGCCTTGGCCTCCGCCATATCCACAAGGCAACACACCAAACCGCAGGGCTGCTTTTCTTCAAACCGAAGATACCTTTTACACCGGCTTTGCCGCAAGGGCGCTGTTCAAACAGCGCCCTTGCGGCAGCGTTGAGCGTACTTCCAAACGAAGGAAACGAAGGAAAAAACGTTTTGCCTGTCGCCTTTACCTTTACGGCGGCTGTCGGGCCAAGCTGTCGCGTGCTATGGAATACAAATCGGGCCCGACAGGCCGGTGAAGGAATTTTTCCAGCAGAGGATTTTCTGGGTGACGTTTAAAAGGCCCTCTGTGCATAAGGCCCTCATTCAAAGGTTCCTGATTCATAAGTCCCTCGAAAAGACCCTCTGTGCATAAGGCCCTCTATTCAAAGGTCCCTCGATTCATAAGTCCCTCGATTTTCCATCGGTTCTTGCCGCACACTGGCTTGATATGGGAGAGGTGCAAATTCATGAAAAACTTGTTGAGTGAAAGAGGTGACAATTCTAATATTGAGTTTTTTAGAACAAAAATATTTTCTGCTTCCTTTCAAGATTTTTTCTCACAGATTGTAAGATCTGTCGCAAGACCATACCGTGCCCTAAAATCTGTCGGGCACTTTATGACCCGAGAGCCCGACTTTTGCAGCTCTGCCGTTGGCTTAGAGACAAACCCATGCTGGTGAGAGAGAGAGAAAAAAACACGTTGAGTGGTGAGTTCCGCGGCCAGCAGGATTGCACTGGTACAGTAACATAATGTTTCACTTTTAAACAGGTGCCTGAAAACAAACCAAAAGGCTTAAAATGATTTCTTCCCGACGAAAACATCCTCTCAAATTGATCAATTGCAAAACTCTAGCTTTCTTAGTGGGAGGAGGAGAGGCAAACAAGGTTTGGCTCTCTCTATAGAGCCGCATGACGAAATCCATGGAGCGAAGTGGATTGAGATTTCTCAAGAGGCTCTATTCTGGCCGCTTGGCGGTCCTGACAGTTGATGCCAGGGCTCTGCAATTGTGTAGGGTGATAGCCCTTTTACGCTAGACGCCCAAACTAAGGCCCCTGAGCTAAGTTCAAAAAAGTTGTTGAGAAATTTTGGAATACATGTTTTCAATTTTGCATTTTTCTAATTTGTATTTCTTAAGCGACAAACTTGAAATTTGCCTCCTTTTGAATAAGCAACAGAGGCCACCTAAGAAAAAATTCGAACTGGTCTGACAATATGTATTACGCCAAAACGCAGTATTTCTAATACAAGCAAAAAAGGTATTGAAATTTGACGGCCGACTTATAAGGTCGAAATGTCAGAAGGCACGCTTCAGTTAGTTTACAGACAGCCACCTGGAGGCAGCTAGGTCAATTTTGTTGCGCTTAGGCATAGTTTCCAGTGGAAAACGTAAAATTCTGACTTAGTTTTTGCCATTCTGCCGGAGGACTGCATTTTTGCTTATTTCATTTAAGTCTTAATAATTGTTGGGGTTTAACGACACACCAACTGCCAGGGTCATACGGCGTCGCCAACTCTCACCCTGTTGGAAGGGATTTTGGGGATCAGATCTACTTATTTAGAGGCTCCGCCGGGACTTGAACCCGGGACCAGTGGCTTAGAAGACAAGGTCTGCAGGGGATGTCTAGAGTCAGTCTGCAGGGGGATCTAGAGGCAGTAGCAGACTGGACTGCTGTCTGGGAGATGCTATCCACTAAGCCACCTCATCCCCTAAGTCTTAATATATCGTAATCTAATGCACCGATTTGACTTTTCATTTCAAATAATGAAAGAGCATTGCTTCCGCCGGATGATATTTGGAGATGGATATCGTGATATTGAAATTTATTGTTTTGTATGTATACATCTAATTTTAGTAGAAAACTTTTAGTTGTAGCTTCTTGGTTCCGAGCACATGCCATTCACAAGCCCAGAATTGACATGGCTGAATGGGAAAATTAATTGTAGTCATTTCATTCATTTACACTACCCATTTATCTCTATCGGCTTTCGATTAATTCGTCCGAAAGGGTATTTCAAGGAGCTAAATTTCTCGGAGCATGTTTGCTTCTCACCATGGTTTCAAGCCTTTAAAATAAATGGAAGTGGATGAAATTTGGCATGAAGCTAGTTTAGGGTCCTGGGTCGCCGATACAAGTAATTCTAGGCCAATATAATGTTTGGTTTGCCTTCTAGAAGTAGCTTTATATCATGCCTTTTCTGTACGAACACAACTCCCAGCACCACGATCACGGCATCGTTTTGATTGAGTGATACCGGCCAGTGACCTCCTGACGGGTCACAGGTGTAGGGCTAGTGGGAGTCAGTGCAGTGTGGCGCAGTGGTCTAGTGGTTAGAGGCACTGTGTTGTGATCAGGGGTGCCCGGTTCGAATCTGCGGTTGAACTATTTAGAAGCTATTTAAAGAAAAAATGATAACACTGACCTACAGGCTTATGAATAGACACATTAAGAACGAAATATGGTTTGCGTTCAGCATGTTGTCATGCGGCTCTCTTGCGCCGGTGGGGCGTTAGCCCAGGTCGCAGACCGGGGTTTTTCTTTGAGGGAGCCATAATCGAATTCCCCTGGATCCACTCCAGCATAATTGTATGTTAAGAATGCTACCAAGATACAATGAGAGGGAGAGGCTGTGCTCATGTCTTTTTCAAACGGAATATTTTTTATATGTTTTTTATTTATGTTAAATATATATTTCTTAATATGTCGTTACATCGCTTGGGAGTAGACGTAAGCATCCGCAGCATTCTCAAGAGAACATCACAGCCCTTCTTCTCCACGGTAACCAGCGTTCCCCGGATAATCGATCCATCTTGACCTCCACCTCGACCACTGCACGTACACGGCAGAAGACGAGGGTGGGATGTAATGAACACCACCGCCATGGCGCGCTGTTGGCGCCGCCCGCGGCGACGCCGACACGCTTCTTAGTCGAACACACTTCGCGGATTGTTGTCACCCCTGAAGGTGACTCCGAGGGTGCCGACGCTGTTGTCGTTCCCACACTCGCACCGGGCGGCTGGGGCTGATCTGGTGTCGCAGTCGACGCATGCGGTGGCCAGATGTGCCCAGGAGGATTGGCCAGGACCTGGGAGGGTATCAGATGAGGATGCCTCCTGTTTTTGGTCGAAAGTATGTATCATCGCTTTAATGGAGACGTGCGCTTGAGCTCTTCTGGTGTACCACATATTTTCTATAAAAGGTAGACTTTTACCCTGGATACGTTGGTAGATCCAAAAGGGCAACCAGGCATTTTCTCACATAGGCATGGGAATATGGGAACTAGGGGCCCAACCACACATTTCGAACAAATTCAAACTACAGGAAAATTGGGACTAAATCCATATGAAAATTAGCCCGGCAGTGCAGAATGAAATAATGGGGCTAAGCCCGACGTGTGATGAGATCTAGAGGGGAATGTAATTGGCAGTGGTAGGTGAAGATTGACTAGTTGCCTCACTTTTTTACCGGTGGTAATGCTTATATGCTCTTCCATGTGAATCTCCAGATTTTGCTCTAGCTTCTTCCAAAAACATTGTTTTCGTTTTTTTTGGTACCCCCCACCGCACAGCCAGTGTATATCCGCTACTGCTGGCCTTTCTAACAAGACATTTCAAGTCCTTCTTTCTGACCGAATTTCAATCATGAGTTAATTCATACCCAATTAATTTTCGGAGACGGGTGCCGCTAACTTCTTTGAAAAAAATGCACAGCTGAGTAGGGAACAGCAGCGAGCCGGCAGTCTCGGGCATGCCCTCCCATTGCTGCGGGGTGGGTGCGTGCCACCGCACCGCAGCGCTGGGGGCCTGGGGGCGGCGTGTCATATATCACAACAGAGCTCACCAAACGAGTCACTCAGGCACGCTGTTTCACGCTCTGTTGAAGGAGCGCGACTGTTGAGGCAGGTCTCGCCTAATGACAGGGCGTCCCCCTTCGCCCGTCCACTTCTCACTCCTCAGTTTTCTCCCTATTAGCCGGGGCGCGTCTGTTTGCTATACAGCAGAGGAAGTCGGGGCCGGCGAGACGGGGGAGGCGCCTTCTGAAGACCAGAAAATGGTCTATTTCCAACTTGGATGAGTTTGTTTACCAGTGTGAAGCCGCACCGTGGGAACGTTTCTTAACGGCCGCTCAGAGCGGTGTTGTTTGACTGTAACGACGACTGGGGATGGGGCATTAATGGTACGTAAACGTGCGTGTGGCTTTCAGTCGATGAGGAAATGGTGCTGTCATTCACACTGCACGTGCATGGGGATCTTTGGAAAGTTGCAAAGAACAGGCATGCACTGACAATAAAACAAGGCTGCCTTTGAACACACGAAGCGCCAACCTTGTGACGAACGTGTGATTGCGAGCTTGAAATTTTGAAGAAAAGCTCACAGTTTTGAAACACTCGTCAGGTTTATTCACAGTACCTGAAATATCAGGCTGCACACTTTATACCTACTGTAAACAAACTATTGGACTTTTTGAAGCCTTTTAACAGACGCAAGAAGTTCCGGTTTAGGAAAGTAATGGCGTGCAACTTTCTGATGGCAGACAATGTCCAACTTTTGAACCATTTTTTATCTACTAAGGTCTTACCCAAATCTAGCGCCTGTTCTGACACACGAGCGAGATGTCATTCATTCACTCAACTAGACATGGAGTACACGAAATTTTTCAGTGACTTCCAAAGTATTAGCCGTGATCTTTAGCTGCGCAAGTTGCAGCACATGTGGGGTATTCATTTTATTTTATTGCATTTTATTTTATTAGGGCCACTCCCAACAGGCACACTTGCACAGGAGTATTGGCGTGGGTGTTTAGGATCTGACCGGGTCAGATCGGCACGGAAGGCGGTTTCCCGCCGTGGGTAGAGCCAGTAATCATGCTATCGATCAAAGACTGGCACAAGCCCTTGGCCACCGGCCCCATCACTTAACGCTGAGATGGTTGATCTGTTATAGTAGTAGGCATAAACATACATTGTGCGAACGGCAAGGTGTCAGAATAGATCAGTAACTGACACACCAGAAGGGTATTCCCCACTGTCGTTTTCTTTATTTGTTAAAAGCTAATCACGTGTAGTTTCTAAAGTGTTTGCTTTGCCGACTGCCTAAAAAATTATCAAGTGAAATCCAAACTGATGTCGACAGTCTGCAGGGGATCTAGAGGCAGTAGCAGACTGGGCTGCTTCGGGAGATGCATTCGAATGCCTCAAAATGCAAGTCTTCAAGATCTCTTGAAACATAATCTGTCGAATCAGCACATTAAATAAATGGAACAATGTGGAGAACGTTCCTTCCATGAATAATTTAGGATAGGTAAGCGTGTCACTCGGTTTGTTAATGAATGGGCGTCATACGTTGTCCCGTCGAAAACCGCAAAACGGATGAAGAATATTCCAGACAGCCTCCCCTAGGTGAACACTGAACAAGAAGGCCACCGCAGCTGCTTATAACTATAAAACTATCTAAAAAATCTCAGCAATGAGCATAAAGATGTTCAGTTGAAACCGATTCAAATGAAAGAAATTGGAGGAACCAATATCACTACCGGAAGGCAACGTAATGTGATGAGTTTCAGATAGATCTTTGAAGGCTCTAAAACGTCCTTTCCAGGTTTTTTTCTGAACGTTTCGTCACCGACGAATATGAAGGTTGCAACTGCCTTGGTCAAGGACTTTTCCTGCGCCATGACCTGGTTAGAATTTATTTTGTCGTCAAGTTTAACGTCTTTCCACAATATGTTGTCCTTAAATTAATTGGTTTTGCATGTTTCCTAGAGCTGATCAAGAGCTCACGGGCGGAAAATACTAACCTGCTCATATAATTCGTTGTGGAATTCATTGACGCGCAAAAAATTAGCCGACCACGTGAAATGTTAGTGGCTGGAAGAGATTCGCTATGAATGGCCGAACGTGGCGCTCGCTGACCGGCGTAACATGCATTTGACACGTGTGAGCTGTTCCTAATGGTTTCCCGGCGTGACGAACGCAATAAATCAGAGGCCATCTATGCGGCTCCGCGCTGCAGCCACCTGGTCGCCTCGACGCCTATTTTGGGGCACCGCCCGGCGCGTCTGCCGAGGTGCCGCTTCTTTCTGGTCGAGTCAACATGTGTATTGAATCAGCTCATATCGCAGGATGCTTTGTCAGGGACCGAGGCTGCGCCTGCCCAGCCTTGGCACACAACTAGGTCGGTTCTTTTTATATTTTCTGAAAATCCCCATCGCCAAAATGAGCTGTGACGAAACGAGCGGCTGAGGAAAAGTCGGCAGCGCCGCACTGAATAGGCCCAATGGGATAATGAAAGGGACGGGGCTGGTCGTTACTCCAGCCCGCGCCGCCGAAAGCCGGCCGAAAACGGATAAAAGGTGTTATTGAAACCACGCCGGGAGACGCACGCGCAACCAAGCACCCAGCTCACAATAGGTTTCTGCCATTGTGCTCAGCCGACCCTTTGTAAAACATTCAGCCCCAATTTGATACACTTAAACCTCCGTGAAGCACATTAAACCCTCTTAGTATCGGAAAATGCCCCGTCTGAATGAGGCTTTGTGCCGGCTCGTCGACTCTCTATACACCCGCGGCACGTAGAAAGACCACGGCGATCGATTCCCAGCCTGGCTTTGATGATTTTCGCGGCAATGCGCCACAGATGTTGGTCTCGCCGGCGTCGCGATGGCCGCGGCCGCGCCGCGAACGGATTGTTATCGTCGGCACAGGCTGTGGTCACTGAGTGTGAGTGATTTGTGTGGTGAGGCCGTTCGTGGCTAAGACGTCGGCTGCACCTGGCCTTGCTGATTGGTCAGAAGGGTCCGCTGGTGTGTGTGGGTGTCTGCGTGGAGGTGGGAGGGTGAGTAATCGCTGGATTAGGGACGGTCGTGATGTGCTTTTCGGAATTGTTTGGGTAAGCGCTTGGAAAAGGGTGTCTTTGAGCGATTGCGTGACTCCAGATTTAGAAAAGGTGATTACATTGACGTTTCTATTTGTTTACAGTTAGGTTAAGTTTAAGGTATATTTCCAGTCCTTTTATAGCCTAGACTGAAGTACCCGAGGCCATTTCATTTAAGTCTGATTTTCATTACTTTTGCCTTTACCAGGCCATTTCATTAGATTGAATCCGTAGAAGAAAAGAGGTTCAGTTTATTTGATCCGAATACGGGACAACCCTGACATGCTGAGATCTTTAAGTTCTCAAAAATTGAAAAAGGCATTTGACATTCCTGACAACAAAAAACCAGGCCTAATGAATGGTTCATCAGCACCTCAATATAACGGAGCCAATGCCACCGTGAATGACTTAGGCCGACTGTCTCTTCCCGTTCCAAGTGTGTGGTGAAGGATGGACCGTCCGTGAGGCTGTCTGCGTCTTCCCGTTCCAAGTGTGTGGTGAAGGATGGACCGTCCGTGAGGCCTACTGTGTCTCCCCGTTCCAAGTGTGTACTGGTGGGCGGACCGTCCGTCGCCCTTTGATAGTGAGTGCCAGTTGGGGTCCGCCAATGGCTTTGGCCTAAATGTTTGAGGCTGTGAGATGTGTGTGCCATTGAATAGTGACATTAAATCTCCCTCCTTAGGATTCGCCGGCCGACCAGAGTGGTTTAGACTTTTGGCAGCTGCAATATACCACGTAATGTCTCCGCTGGTTGTCAGTTTCGGTGGTTTGTATCCGACTGTTTAGAGTTTACTGCTACATATAACAGATTTAAGGTGGGAGTTGGAGTTTCCATTCAAATCTAATATAGAAATGTTAGCAAACTTACTATTGTTGGAGATGAGGTGGCTTAGTGGATAGCACCCTTGTCTTCTAAGCCACCGGTCCCGGTTCAGTCCGGCGGAGCCTCTGAATAAGTCGATCTGATCCCCAAAATCCCTTCCAACAGGGTGAGAGTTGGCGACGCCGTATGACCCGGCAGTTGGTGCGTCGTTAAACCCCAACAATTATTATTATTATACTATTGCTCCTAGCTATATGACTTCTATATAGCAGCTATAGACTAACTTTATAACTCCTAGCTATATGAAGTACCACATGTCTTTCCTCAAGCTAAGCATATGGGTTTAAGGACAGAGGTTTCATGTCAGTATTTATTGCGATATAAGAAGTTTACAATGCTGGATTAAAATGAACTCACCGGCTTACGGCTTACTTTTCTTCTCTATCAGTTCACAATAGGACGTTTTATTTAATATCGTCTTGAAATATCTGGAGAGAATTTTGCAGGCCTGAGTGGCCACAAAGCTTCTGAGTGGATCCCCTAAAACACCGAAGAGTATTTTGATCCTAGTCAGATAAAGAACAATAGAACAATGTGACAGCTCACACAGTTCTGCTTTCCGACTTATTTCTGAAAATCTATCACAACAAAAACCTTGGCCTTATTAAAAAAACCTGTTAAAGAAAGTGGTTTCATGATCTGAATCACATTCACTTAACTTTTTTCCTTTATTTTCCTTCGAGTTAAAACTGCTACGAAAATGAAAACTGCGGTGGAAAGAACATTGAAGTGAAAAATTTTTAGTTTCTTGATGTATGCACCTGAGCCAATACTTCCCAGACATGGGAATCATTAAACGAATCGTCAAGGACACACATCTGAGCACACAAGACGGCCTTCTTGGCTCGCCAGTGTTGCGACACGGCTGGCTGGCAGGCAGCGAGCTGAAAGCGGCGCGGGCCTGTCATCTCCGGCGCCCTAGTGCCGGTGGCTTTCTTTCACTCACCACACAAAGGTGCCGGCTGACGCTCTCACCTGGGTGCCTTCTACACAGATCCACCGCCGCGCCGCCCCCCGCCGCCCTCTGCGGCCTACTAACGCCCCCGACACCCCCTCCCCACACCCTCCCGACCGCCCGCCGAATGCCTCCCTCAGCAGCGCTAGTGGCGCGGCAAGGAATTCATTCGAGTCACCAGTCACTGTTGGCGTCAACAAAGCTTCATTATTGGTGGACGGAAAAGGTCCGCATGCCTACCGAGTGATTTGGCGTTCTCGCCACAGATAGATGGAAATATTGGAGAGTTATGGGAAGTGGGGAGTGCGCGTTATAGAAAATATCACTGGTAGTGGTGGAAGGAGCAAGTGGGGCATAAGCATGGCGAGGAATTTTGCAAAGAAAAGACACCTCAGGAGCTTGGAACGAGAAAGAAATTGAATGGCTATCAGCAGATGTAGGAATTGGGCTTTTTTGGGTGTTAACGAACATGAAACTTTCAGAGAAATGTCGTAATGTTGCAATGCTTGAGCTGATAGCTTCCCAATTTTTTTCTTTCATGTCGTTACCTATTTAATTTCGCGCATATGGGGTATGTTTCTTTGGGGTTCAAAGATTGTTAAATCCAAGATCATTGTTAAAAGAAATTGTGTTATACGTGCTCCTATCTCTATCTCAATGTTAACACTACCTTACATGTCGTTATCGGAAGACAGCGGTATTTGGAATATTTCACACATCAGCCTCAACACGATGTTTTCACACTCCTGCATCATTCTCATCAATATCGCATCAAGACTAGCTAGCTGTTCTCTTCCAACACACTCTCCTAACGCGTTCTCTCTTCCTTACCCTTCATCAGCGCCGCATGAAGAACAAGTAGCGAGGCAAAGGGGCGAAGCCTGCAGTCAGCGTCCAAACCCACGAGAAAA
Source organism: Lepas anatifera (assembly GCA_034440635.1). Taxonomy (NCBI): domain Eukaryota; kingdom Metazoa; phylum Arthropoda; class Thecostraca; family Lepadidae; genus Lepas; species Lepas anatifera. The sequence goes on along the minus strand of JAOTON010002128.1, from coordinate 316,109 downwards.
CATGGTCTCTCTTGTGACATCCCCTTATCGCTGCTGATGGCAACTCACTCCCACGACGTTCCCATAGGCACGTGCAGGAGCGTCGCAGCTGATGTGAGGGGAGCGTGGGAAGGGTGCTGTCAGACATTGATGGATCGATCACTCGCTGGACGTGAAGCAGTGAGTGGTGAAGTCATTACAGTGTGTCATGGGGAGGTCGGGTGTGGTACTTTTTGCATCTTGTGAGGGGGAGGTGGGTTGGAAGCCCCAAAACAGGGTTGCTGGAGTGCAGTGAGAGGCCACTGAAGGCTTAATCAGGGGGGACCACTCGCCCCCCTCCCGCCCACTTGCTCCCTTGGCTCGGTCAGGGGTGTCGTCAGTATGTGGGTCACGGAGATTGTGGCCCCATGACCACCACCAATTCATGAGAGCCTGACCCCTATGAAACTCGAGGAGGTCCTCCTCTCAACACAAGAGGCGTCCTTCGGTGCTGGAAACCTGCGATAGCCTCAGAAGACTGGATAACACGTTACCAACAGGTCTGTACATTGTGCCGTATTACTACGTATTTTACTTTGAAGCCCCCTTAGCTGTTATGAGCAGGAATTGGTTGGTCGGTGAGGGGAGCGCTTGAGCTGAACGGGCCACGGACGTCCATCTGACGACCTAAGTGGAACGGAGGGGCCCGAGAACAGCAGCAGAGCCCTCGATACGTGCCCCTTTTACATTTCAGGTCAACAACATCCCTGGATGGCTGCTGACTCACAAATGGATGTCCTGAACTGAAGAGGGTGCTCTCAGATCAGCTGCAGATGATCTTTGCAGTAGTTCGAAGTCATGCTCTTGCATTTTTGGCTGCCCAATTGGTTTCCAAAGAAAATTCTAAGACCAAGACAGGTAACATTACTGGACGCAGAGACAGATAGGAAGTCATTTAGATCTTAGTTTCATCTTGGAGAAGGATGGAAAAGTTTGGCTCCGCGCTCCGAAGCTCAGTGAAATTGAATACAAGTTTCCACAGACTTCTATTCCATTTTGACTCTTCCCCGGACTTGACTCTTCCCCTTCCGGAAATTCCGCGGCGAGGCCCCGAGGCGTCGGTTGGATGCCTGTTTCCTGCTCTGCGCCGCAGCACTCCTCATCACTGCGGTGCAGTTTCCCCGGGCGGTCAGGCGCCTTGTGGAGGGTACTACAAATGCCATCTAGTGGCAGAAGACGACACTAGCAGCGGTCTCCGCTTTGTGCACGAGTTCAGAAGTTTAGAATGTGTGTGAGAAAGTTTAAGGGCATTTTTTCTAGGCAGTCCATAAAATTTCATTGATGGGGTGAGGGGATGAAAAACATTTAATTGTTGTCCTTATGTATCTTGTGATTTTTCCATATCCCTAATATACTGAAAATCTCGTTGTTTGAACAACAGATGAGGAAGAGCATCCGTAGCCGTTCGGGTTCTATATAATTGATTTTTTATATAAGGGGGGTGTTACATGTGGATTCACTGCTGGAAGCAGTCCAGGAGTGAACTTCGCTTTTCTTTTCTGGAGGAGATGATACTGGCAAATAAACGACGACAACAATGTTGTTAACAAGAATAAAGAGCTCACATAATAGATTGTTATTCTAGTTGCACTCCAGGCTATTCTTATTATTATTGTCATCATTAAGGGGAGATACGCGAAAAAATTGTATTGGCTAGATCAAAAGGTCACAAAAATTGTTGCAGAAGTCATATTCTCATTTTTGCGAATTCGGTCTGCAAATGCCTTAAAATTGCTCTCAAAGTCAACATTTTTAGACGACTTTACCGGTACACCTCTTATCGATGTAAATGACGTACCCCCAGTTAAGGCTATCAAATTCCGTAAAAAAACTGGTCCCATTTTTCCTAAGCAGTGACTTAAAAGTTTAAACTATTAAATAAAAATTTATTTTAAAAAAGCTACAACCAAAAATAATATTAAAACAAAAATATAGGACTTTTACGAAATCACAACTGACCAATCAGAACGTACAGCCACCTCAGGGAGGTCACGTGACCTTTCCGACGCAAAAGTTTTGTCATCCTAGAGCTGAAGCAGAAGACGACGCAAGACCCGAGGTACCAAACGGCTGAATACTTGAGTAATTATGTTTTTTTTCCGTTTCTAGGGGAAACTAATTCGTTTTGTATTTTTAGACGCTTTGTGAAATTAATTCAAATATAAATACAGGAGAACAGACATGTTTATTACAAAAAATTACTTTTCAACTTTAAATAGTTTTCGAAAATTAAGTGATGGGTGAAGGTTTCAGCATTTTATCGGAACTGTTAACCCTATTTCCGTCAGGCTCCCGGCTACCCCTATTTCCGGCAAGGGGGGCAATATCGGCCCCCCAAGATCTCGTAATCTATCCGACCGATTTTGAAAATTCAAAAAGCTATAGATTCCCCTGACGCTAACATTTGTTTTGAAAGGAAAGATAATTTCAAAATTTTGATTTTTAAGGCGAAAGCCGTGCAAAATATACAATTTTTCTGTATTTTTTAGATTTTCCATAACCCTTGTCTCTGTGGTACGATTTTCACAAAACTAGTTCAGATTTACAAATAATTGACTCAAAATTGTCATATACTTGAGTTACGCAAAAATTCGAAATTCAATGGCAGTTCCAGGACCAGGACTATGAGGGGAAATATATACAACCTAAAAAGCTTTTGTTACGCGGATTAGAAGCCGTCATATACTGCTTGGCATCTTTGACACATAAATAAATGAAAAAACGAAAAACTCATCACGGGCGGATGCAATAAGGTAAAATAGTGGGGAAAAATACATGCCAACAATATGCGAGTGGTATGCATGAACATATTAGTCCCTCGACTAGTTGAAATTTATTTCTGATAATTTCTACCCTTCCATGACAGCTCTGGGAAAGGGGTGACATAGGCGGATCAAGGACTCTCGTCGTGGGGGGGGTGGGGGTGATTGGAAACACATTTTCAATATACGACGATACTGAGTCGCGGCGGTGATACTGGCTGGGAATATATATTTTGAAAATGTAATGTTACCCCCTCAAAAACTGACACTTTTCCGCCATTGGTAACACGTTCCGTATGCTGTTGTCCCCGTGATCTGCCTATGGACGAAATATTTCCTTAGTCGTTCCTGAAACTGAATACATACAGAGCATGCTAGTCTCGCACAAAGCTCTAAGTGAACAAACATATGCTTTTATATTTGTGATTTACTCTACATTATAGTGACTGGACACACCTCTGGTAATCTAAAATTGGGTAAAACTATTTTGAATTTTCATATACCCAATTGTATTCGCCCTGGCACGGCTGTAAGCAGTCTTCTCACTTACTAACGTTTAGTCCTTCTTGATAACATTCCCCCCATTTTGAACTGCTATAACCGCCCCTGATGAATACAAATAGTGACAATTGTGAATGCACTATCATCTCACATAACAAATGATATGATAAAACCATATAACTGGCATCAGGATCAGCAGAGACGGCTTCCTTTTACAAAGAACCCACCGCATACGATAATACTTGGTTTGTGGATAGAACCTCCCCAAAAACCCAGCCATAGCTCCGCCCCTGTTAAATATATAATCTTTAAAATTTCAGAAAACCTGCCTGTACTAGTTTTAGGAAAATTCAGCAAGTTTTAAAGTTCTATCGCAAGCCGTTTTGGAGATATTGTTGAAGAACCTGAAGGGGGGCAATATTAACCCCTTGCCGGAAATAGGGTTAACCTATTTCGATAATAAGTGAGTGGCCTCCCAAAATTTTGCCGAAGATACACAAATAATCGACAGTTTCGTAATCAAGATTTTTCAAATAGCAAGAAACCACAATAATAATTTTTTCGCGTATCTCCCTTTAAGCATTATTATTACGCTCAAATTACCAACAGATAACATCAATTCATAGGAAATGTAAACGCGCAGATCACATATTCACATCACAGTGCTGCTTAAGGAACAGAACAAAGATACCGACAAGATGTTAAAATCCGACACATCGACAGGGGCGGACGCAGACCCGAGTTTGGTGGGGGGGGGGCAAACCTATGTCGGCCTCTCCTCCTGGGGGAGGGGGGTGGGAGCGAAGACTTTTTGGCTCTACAGACCTAGTGTAAACACCTTTTTCAAAAATTTTCCGGCGTTTGGGGGCCAAAAGATAGTTTGGCCCCCTCCAGCGCCTTGAGGGGGGCATGGCCGGAATGGCCCCCTGCGTCCGCCAATGCACATCGACATATTACTAAAACAAATTTCAGAGGCTATGCACCGTATTCCGGCTTCTTAAATATGCTAAAACCTGCTTTTCAAGGGACCTATGGTGCCTTTCGGAGCCTGACGCCACCAAAAATATGTTCGTATTTCACGGTATCCTGCATAGTAGACCCGAGGCGACAGTATTCACGCGGTCGCGGCGCCCAGGAAAAAGATGCAGGCTGCGAGTAGGGACAAATAACGACATCAATACCGAAACAATACAACAGAGTTTCAGAGTAAGTTTTGAGTGAAAATATTGGTTTTATACAGAGAAGACCATGTTGAACTTACGATAGAATGTGGGGGCCAAACTATATTTTGCCCCCTCCCCTCCAAAGGTCAGAGAAGTTTTTGAACAAATATTTTTACACTAGGTCTGTCGAGCAATTAAATATTCGCTCCCCCCAGGAGAGCGATCATATAGGTACCTGGTTGGAGAGGTAGCTTATACTAGGTCTGTCGAGTACCCAAATAGCACGCCCCCCTCCCCCAGGAAGAGAGGCAGACATGGTTTTGGCCCCCAAAACTCGGGTCTGCGCCCGCCCCTACTATAGAGTGTCCTAGAATTTGGAGTTGAGTTTGTCTTTCGCAGCCCTGTTTGAAAGGAACGAATCATTGATCCTAATGTTTTGTTGACCTGGCGAATAACAGTGTGCACGCATGCTGAAAAATTCAAATTTGAATCGGTAATTACATCGAGATCGCTAATTTCTTGTACTGACTCCAAAATGGTATTTCCTATGTGGTAGGTAGTCTAGACTGGTGCCCGCGCTAAGATTCAAGGTGATGTTCATACTTTTCGAGGGATTAAGTTTCAATCCGATCTGACGCACCGCTCCTGCAGGTAAATCAGATTATCCTGCAGCCACTGCCATCAGATGGGTGTTAAATTTTGCGATTTTTTTGCATCGTCGGCATATGGTAGACAACCAGAACTGATTTCACCCAGAAGATCGTTGATGATAAGGACAAAAAGTAGGGGGCGATGAGAGAACCTTCCGGTACCACCGAGCTGACTTTTCGTCAGAGGCTTTTGCGTGAGTATGACTCTTTGGCGACGGTCGGAGAGATAAGAGACGAGCCATTTTAGTGCTGTATCTGTCAGTTGATATGAGTTTTCAATTTATGGACCAGAACCCTGTGATTGACACTCTGAATGGCGGACAAAGAATCTGCTCAAGTTGTGTCCGTCTGGTGTCCCTCTGAAAGGACCTCCAATGCCGAGATAAGGAAACGGACAATTTGCTCACGCATGATTTGCGGGGAACGAAACCATGTTGCTCCGGGCAGAAGACTGAAGAGACGTGCCAAAGTAGTTGATCGTAGATAATTCGTTCCATTTTTTTCTTCAAATAGTGGAAGAAGGCTGACTGAGCTGTAGTTCAATGGGTCTTTTCACCTCTGTTTTTAAAATTAGTATTAAAGCTGGCTGTTTCCATCGAATTGGAAACACGCCAGATGCAAGAGATTTTGACTTATTTTTAGGAGTGGTGATATCAACTCCTCATGATATTCTAGAATTATTTTAGCACAATCTTGCACTAATATAGTCCCTGCTGCAAGCTTTGTTGGGACTAATTGAGTTTATGGCGGTAAGCACAGGCTGTAGGGTACTTGGCGACCTTACCTTTTTAAATAAAAATTTCACCGAATAGAGCAATACCATCTTGTCCTTTCAGAACAGTTGCATTGCAAAAAGGCACTCACTTAAATACCTACTTGTATGTTGTTATGAATATAAAATCGTCGAACACTCTTTGGGTCTGCTGCAGAATGAACAGACTAATTTTCTGCACACCAGGTGCCAGAAAAGGCCATGAAAAGTTTTCCCACTTGTAGGCAATGACAGTGCCTATACTGGCCTTCCCTTCCCATAAAGGTACGGGTTGTTTGTCATTCCACATTTGCTCACTGAGCTTAGTGTGGGTATGAAAACATAGCGTATCTGTAATCAGATCATAGCAATATAAAATGCTCCAAAGTAATTATCAAGTTCAGCACAACAACAAACAAATACCATCAATACAGAACACAAAGAACATCTCGGAGAAGTAGTATATCAGTTTTAGTCCAGAATAGTTGTATTTCATTTGAGTGCATGTGTCCTAAAAATTCAGATGTTGAGTCGACTCCACTCCGAATCTCGGCTTGAAGATTGACTCTGATTATGGCTCAACCCATCTGTTGGAGTAATAGAGTTGACTCTAACCCACCAAAATCTTCAAGTGATTCGACTTAACTCTGACTCAAGCTTGAATCGACTCAGAATCGACTCTGACTCTGAGTCATGACTCACCAAATCTGGCGGTCACGCTGCGCTCCCGTAAGGCCCGTGCAGCCGCCCCAATGTGGATGCCGGTCATCCACTACAAGCGCCAATGGTTCGTTGCTGTTCTTAAAAGGCGATAATTGTGCGTTACATAAGCCTTATTTTGAGTGCTACATAGGCAAAGGAACGTTTGCAGTATCGGGACATGATACATTTTTAGATCCTGTCTTTCCATAGAGTGATATAAAGACAACAGTGAGGAGTCTGGAGGTGAGGAGGGTAAGGGGTGGGTGGAGGTAATGGCAACTCTGACCCCCTGTTTATACACTTATGGTACATTCCCTGAAATCTAGCATCTGTCACAGGCTACATACAGTCTTATAATAGTCCGCTCTGGGATATTGTAAACTATTTACACCCTGCCCAGAAACAATCGCGCAATGGTAACTCAATCACGGCCCTCGTCGCATTGCTCCTGTTTTGAGTTCCAGATGTCGTGACACACCAAAGCTATGTAAAAACGGCGCCGTGTCCCCGCTCTGGTTCCTCCAGCTCTGGCTAACCGGACGTGGTTTCTGACTAATAAGGCCGATAAACCATGGGTTAAAACCATGGGGATTAGAGGAGGTAGGATCCCTTTGTATTGCGGGCCTCCCATAGGGCTCGTTTGAGCGTGACAGTGTTAACCCGTCTATAATTCCTGTGAATTCCTGTGTCGCAGTGCATGTGGCTCCCTTGCTTACAATGATTTATTGTCACACCATGGAGCAACATCGCTCACCGCCCGTCTTTTTACAACATGACATTATGTCTGCCTTTAAAGTTCATAGAGGCATGATAGACTCGTCGATTCTTCTTGAACGTTTTCCTCTACATGTGCCGGCAAGAAGAGGGAGAACAAACCAACTATTGAGTGTGCCCTACGCTAGAGTTAGCACGGTGAAGGAGGGGATATTCGGCAGAGTACCGCGGTCTGTTAATGAATTCTTGAGGAGATGTCCTTGGATAGATATGTTTAACGAGCAGGTGGCCAGTTTCAAATCTGCTGTGATACTCTATGTTAGGTCCGTATAGTTGATTCTGTTCCCAATGTACGCATTTATTACAGTTTTAAACCCTAACTATAGCTTTTAACAATGCTCGCGCGTGTGATTGTATTTTTAGCTATTGAGTTGTTTGAGTTGTTAGATGTTTAGATTAGGTTTTTAACTCTCTCGACTTCGTCTGTAAATGGGATCATGTGCCCGAAGACGATAGACCAAATAAATGAAATGAAAAAATGAAATTGAGGAAAATATCCAGCCCCAGGGGCGCAGCCAAGGGGGGCGGTAGGGACAGCCACCCCTCCATGAGGGCCCGAAGCCCCCCTGAGGACACGAGCCGCGCGAAGCGCGGCGCGCCCGCACTATGCTCTGTGGCCAAGTTTGACATTTTATACCAGACAGAGCCCTCTTAAGCCCTCTTCAGCACTCTATTCTGTAACAAGCAGGGCCCTTTTTACCCATCAGGGCCCTTTTGGCGCAGTCGCAGGGGCCCTTTTGGGACGCCGCCCCTCCCTGAGTAAAATCCTGGCTACGCCCCTGTCCAGCCCTGCGTGAAATCCCATGCAAACAAGGTTGGGTTTTATACTGTCGTAAAATCAGCTCAATACCAAAATTACTTGTGGATTTTTAGCCTTATCTGGCTGCTACTTTCATAAGTACAATAGCCCTTAGCATTAATGTTCATTGGAAAAGACATGTAATTGATGGTAAGAATTAAGTTGAGTTGTCACAACATACTTCTTAAATAGTTTTTCGTATAGCCAATACTTATCATCCTCTATCCGATTGCATCTCACTCACCACTCCCCACATATATCAATGTGTGTATTCAACACAAGAGTACAACAGAGCGGCAGTGCCCACGGCGAGTTCTGGCTCCTCGCGCTGCCTAGAGTGTCCTGTCCTCGTGACCTGAACACCATCAGCGTCACCCCTCACAAAAAATGTGAGGGAAGCACTGAGTCTTCAACCTCATCCTGCTGACAGGAAAGTGTCCTCTCTAGGAACAAAACAACATCAGAGTTTTTGCTCCTTTGTACCTGGATTACATATTGGTAAACAACTTCCCAATTTGGTTTCAATTTGCCTGAAACTAGAAAATTACTGATCACCTATGGGGAGCCACGCCCAGTCCCCTTTCCATTCGGGTACGTTGAACATTATATGTCACAAGCGGATCCAGGGGGCAAATGGGGACCTTTTCCTCTCCCCTGATTGGAAATATTGGATCCGCCTATGCCACACATCTACATATCATAAATACTTCAAAGCATGAACGACATATAGACAGTTAAATCTCCTCGGAACGTATCTGAAAGCCCAGATACATATCCACTCAGATGCAGTGTGTTTTTCAGCTCCATCGCCGCCGCTCGAACATATTTTGAATGCTTTGCAGCGTCTCTAGTTTTCCCGACTCCCAATAGATGGCAGGAGTTGTCGGTGAATCGGCCGGTGTGGAGAACGTTGCCTGGTAGCTGTCCCACCAGAGATTAAGATTGATACGGACTCCAAGTAGAAATCGGGGACGAAAGCAGCGCTGAAAAATAAAAGATAAGGTCAATAAAAGCTTTCAAGTCATATACTTGAAACATTTTTGGCAGGAATCTTTAGTTGTTTGGTTGCAGGTAGTGGCAACCCTCAATAAAGTTTACCTAACTTCCGAATAACTGGAAGTTGTCGCAGCAGCATAACAGTGCGATTTTTTCCATTGAGAAACTATTCTTTGGCACCTTTTTCCCTTTAAGAGGATCCCGTCAACCAAGCCTGAGCCAGCGCGAAGACAGGGAGTGATATACATAAGTATATATTTGTTTAAAAACATTATAAATTCGAGGTTGATGCGTTTTTTCTCTCAGATTGGACAGCAGGAGGTAAGAGAAGTATCACTGATGGACATGGGCGGAAATCCCGGGGTTGGGGGTCAGGATTCCCCCAGGATTTTGGATATCCCATAGGTTTTGTACAGGGCTTGTACTGCCATGCCAGCATTACCCCAACCCGGACCCCTGGATCAAGAAGAGATCTCCAGCCATGCTGATTGATCAACTGCTAAGGAAATACTTGAACTTTGCAAGCAATCGGTAGGCTAAGGAAATTGTCCCATCCAAAAAAGCCTCCAAGTCAAAATGCATGCGTGATAGAGACCCCCTGATAAAATTAACCTCTACTTCTTCATTTTCCCTGTACTTACTCTCAACCAAAGCTCACCGGGATGGTCGATCTGATGTCGAGGTCACTGCCTGGAGGCCTGTCTCTAACCTTGCACATACTTCTGGTTCGTTTTGGTGAATGAGCTCGTCTCGAACTCCGGCTGCGAGGCGCGTTCTGTCTTGCACCGCTTCCACAGGCCTGTCCCAGAATGACAATCTCGCCACTATATACCCAGCACGTGCCCAGCACGCGCCAGGTGCGGATTTGGCGCGAGCGGCCGGCACGCCCGGTCGTCTCGGCGCTCAGGCTGAGTGGATGGGGCGTGCCGAGATCGGCGACCGTGGGAACGCAGCTGCTGGCGCGAGCTTCGTGCTGGCTTCCCCGTCTAAAGCGATTACACAGGATTTACACAGGCGGTGCGCTGACGACGGAGGAGAGGTAACGGGGCGGGGAGTCGGTCAAAGGGGAGCGGCCATGGCGGAGAAAGGTGAGGGGGAACCGGAGGAGAATGGAGGACAAGGTGACACCAGAAGTATAGGGGTGGGTGTGCTGAGCTAGTCCATAACATTGCACTGCTTATTTCCCTGACCTTACATTACCAGTATCCTTCCCGGTCAAGTAGCCAGGTTTTGCTAAGGGAGGTTCATATCCGCGAGAACCTCATTCAAGTGCCACAATGATCAACTCATTTCAGGTCCACGGACAGGACCACTTTCACTGCTAGCTAAGAGCTTATCAGCCCACTAGTTTTAGCACGGGTAGAGGGGTGGGGTGGGGTGTGCTTTGGCGAACAAGGGTTCTTCCCAGCCTGGAGAAGGGTCCCTTAACACTATTAGTGTAGGCGGGGAGATATTGGCCCCGACGGCTTCTCTCGTGCTGTGGTTAAACTAAAAGAAGATGACGCCTTTGCGCTTCTTGACTTGACTTGAAGTCAAAGGCTGGAGGTCAAGGTTAGGTATACCCGCATTTTTAAGTCATCGACGCCAGTACTTCCAGACAGATGACGTATCGCAGTATGACGTGCTATATATATATATATATATATATATATATATATATAAGCAGTATAACCCCCACCCCACTGGGCTGAGCTTAAGCACACCTCCCGTGATGTCTGATGTGCGTTTCGGAGGAACCCAAACGCCAACCAAATGTTAGTCCAGGGGGCCCCAAGAGTTGGTCCTGGGAGTCCTCAAGAGATGGTCTTAGAGGGTGCCCAAGTGTTTGTCTCGTGGGCCCCCAAGAGCTGATATCAGGGTGCGTCTTAAGCATTGGTCTCGGGGCCCCTAAGACTTGGCCTCAGGGGCCGCCAAGAATTGGTCAAGGGGCCCAAGAGTTTGCCTCAGGGGCCCCAAGAGTTGGTCCCGGGGTCCCCCAAGTCTTGGTATTGGGGAACCCTAGGGCTAGTCTCGAGGTTTCCACCACCCCCCCAAGGGTTGGCCTCGAGGCCCTCTGGAAATATAAAGTTTTTCTAATTACGTTAGAAATAGGTGACCCGCAAATTATTCAGTTAGCAAATATTTCACTTTCATTAAAGAAGTTATGCACAATAAAGAAATTGTAAATAAACTACGCATTCAGGAATATTAATACGTAGTCGTTTCTTTATTGATGAATTATAATTTGTATCCTGAGCGGATTTAGTATGTATGTACCTTTACACGTCATTGACCTTTTAAAGGGAATGTGGCACCTTGGTCGAATCCTGGAATTTAGTGAAATTAGGCGTACTTTTAGCCAAAAATAATGAAACCAGTCATGATTTCTCTGTAAAATGTACAATAAGCTCAATATTTTGTTTCTAAAAATACTCCTCTAGAAAAATAAATAAATATCAGCCTGTGGATGATGTCACGATCTGGCAACCACTACCATACTTTAAACGCTTCAAGGGCTTCGATTGGCTGATGCTCATCGTGACGTCAGCATATGTCGTCACACCAGTAGCTCACAACAATGGCCGCCGGCGACGGAGGGCTGATGGGGGCTGGTGTCAGGTAAGTTTTAGTTTTTTTCTACGGAAATATCGAGTTCCAAGACAAATGAAATATGGAGTACGGGGTTTTCCGACCTGCTTTACAACTTGGCTATCTAAGTTAAAATCACGTTGTGAAGGTGCCACATTCCCTTTAAAGGCAACAGCTTTCATAATTTGACATATTTAGTGGAGGCAGGTTTGGGCTCTTGTTTCCTCCCATGCAGAGGAGGTCCTTGTAGATTTCACCAGCTATGCTTAGCTTAATTGTTATATTTCTTATACTCCTTTGTATCTTGATCACACGTACATAGATGTGAGGTAGAATAATTGAGGGTCGACGCATTAAAAACGCGTACCTAGGCTCAACATTCAGCACGCGTTTTCGGTACTTACTATTTTGTATAGGCATGTCGGCTGTTTATTATTCCATCTCATATATATTTACGTGCAATTAAGATACAACACTGCATCAAAAGATAACGTTTAAAGAGAATGTGACATATTGTTGCAATACCAGACTGAAGTGGTAGGTATTAAGATAATTATATTGAACATAATGAGTTTTGCATTAATTCGGCTTCAAACAGCTAAAAAGTGCAACATTTTTATAGAATTTCCTCTTTCTGGAGGTTAAATTCTCTATGATCGTGTGTCGTCATGATCTGGTAATGTTTTGTTCTAGATTGAGCCTCTGTAGGTTGATGAGTTGTTGAGAAGTACATACCTATGTACAATGGGTAAAGTGAATTCGAAAAAAATCAAAATAAATTGTATATACTCTGCATGCGGGATTCGAGTGCATGGGTAAATTAACAGTTTATCAAGTTATTATCATGATTCTTGGTGCAACACTTCAAAATATATCTACTTTTGAACCTCTTTATTTGCACCACAACAAAATTAAATACAAAGAAGAGTTATAGCTGCAAGTGGCTATTATCAGGGCCCAAGGTAACATTTCTCGGTTTCTGTTATTTTTCTTGATAGGTATATTCAAACATATCTCACGTTCCGAACTGGTCATTGGAGAAAGTTATGCGCATTTACAGTCACTACTACCAAATCCACGTTCTGCACGTATGGTTTGAAAGAGGTCGAAGGAATAAAAAAACTGGCGATGAAGCGGGGCTGGACCCTTCTTTTCTCAAAGATACATCATATTACGTGACCACCCGGGGAGAACAGGGTCGATAGGGGTGAAATTTACCCCTTTCTCTGCGAAAAGTAAGTTCCAGGACAAATAGAATATCGACCAAGTGCTTTCTCGGCATGTACTATCACATGGCTCTCTCGGTTCAAATCCCATTATGAATGTATCACATTCCCTTTAAGCTAAACTATAGTTAGTGACACTAGAACATGTTCTGTTGAATATGGAGGACCGTCTCTGTCGCGAGGGCCGGGAAACTGTCCGATGTCTTCAGCTATGAAGCTGTTCTGGGGCAAAATTGGTTACACGATTTTCCTGTCAACAGAAGGTACAGCGCACTTCAGGCTAAAATTATTCAACCAAAGGGACTTTCAAAACAACATTTAGTGCAAAATTCCGCTATCGTTACCTAAAAGAAAGTTTTCAGTGCATCATTATAAAATAGAACGAAGCAGCAGCACAACCAGCAGACCAGACCACCGAGGTCCGCCACGCCAACGCAACGTTAAGGGCGGTGGTTTATCGAGTGTTGATGGAAGGAGTTTTTCGAAAGTCGAAAAAGGCGTCGTTAATACGACAATTCATCGTTACAAGCATCATATGCAGGAATTTACAACACACAAAACGACAGAAAGACTTCGATGTTTGGGGTTGTTTGATTATGCACAGCTGGATGAGCACAAATACGAAACAAACGATGTGCGTCTCAGAGCAGGGCCTAATACGCACAAATCGAGGTCCTATCACGCACACGTCAAATTATATCCATTTGGAAGAAAATTATTTATTTAGAAACAAATGCATGTGTTAAACAAACTGTTTATGTATCACCTCGCCACATTTCAGCCATAGGCGTCACCAAAACTAGAGGCAAATAAAATGACCAAATTAGCGCAGGACCCGCATGTTATGCATGGTAATGTTCAACAAAACGGGAGAGGCCCAAAAACAGGAACGGCGGCATGATCCCCCCCCCACCACTCTCGCGGTGGGCCCCGGAGACACAGTTTAACTGTTACGAAACAAAATAAACGGACCCGAAAATACGAGGGACCCTTACAGTCGGCAGGAGCAAGCCCCCAAGAAACCCTCCAACAGGAAAGAGTCACCCAACCGGCAGTGGGCTCGATAAGCCCCAAAAATATTATATAAGCAGCTGGCGGCCCCTTGGTTCTGGGGCACCACCGATCGGGGCCCTCGGACACCAGAGCAGATCAGCACCCGAGCTTGTTTGGGCCCTAACGGCCGCGGGACCCGAGCTGTTTGATGTAATATTCAAAGCCCCGACCGATCAGGACTCCGAGTGGGCGATGGCCAGACGATATGGTGTCACCGCGCTGGTGTTTACTATCTCAGAGCGTTAGAGCCTTATGAAACCGATGAGTGATTTAAATTCCATCACAAAATGGATCCCTTGGTATCCCCTGGTCGGCCCCACTAAGCGATCCCCACTTACACGTGTTTTTCCCGTGGCCAATGGCCCACCACTACACCACTATTCCCAAATCTTCCGCCCTTATTCCAGATATTTCCCCAGATCCGTCCCCACAAGACTCTCATAGCAAGACAGCCACGAGCAGATTCAGAACAGCAAAGACCAAAACAGAGTATAACAAAAAAATAGATAACATAAAACTAAACATAATAATCCACAAAATCAAGAACCACAAACACGTAACATACCAGACTGTAAGGCAAAGATGGAAAAGGCACCAATCGACGGGGCGCAAAAGGCACCGTCCAATCACGCACGAACAACTGTCGTAAAACTGTACCAAGCAAACCAACACAAACCTCCTATCGGCAGATGTAGGCAACACACGAACAAGGTACGAGTTCGCCAGGGCGCCCATCCGGAGCAATGCTATTTTCCGTTAGGTGGCGTAATAGGCCTTCCCTACAGGTAGGCACTGCATCATACAGAGCTTAGGTGTTGCTGCATCAAAAATGAGTATGAAGAAGCAAGTGGTCATTTTCGAAAAGGCTCTGCGTTGAATCACTGATGTCATCATTTCATATTGTCAGGCAGCTAGAACGAGGGCTGATGTTCGACGCTTTATGCAGCATCTGCATTTTCCTTGGATTCTGCGATCATTACGTCAAAACCTAAAGAAAATGTGGACCAAGCCTGCCAGGTAGGTCAGCTGGTGGAGTTTCGGGCTCCGGCCCGCTGCTCGGAAAACTCCGCAGTTGCAGTGGTGAGGGCTGGTGTTTGCTGGTGAGGGCTTTGGATCAATTCCCTTTGGACTCCACACTTCCTCTCCATTGCGCGTGTTAAATTGATCTCTCGGAACCAAAACTAGAAATATACTTTTATATTACCGCTGGAAGTGTTTCGTTTACAAAATATGCACAATATTCTGTAGGGTATCGCAAAATTTGAAAAGGTAGTGCTGTTTTTGGACGTGCAGTTTACAGGTGGTTCCTGCCCTTGAATTATTGAAATGTTAGTCACCCTGCCGACGAGAGTCTACACGTTCTTATTTGGATATCGTAAGTCTCTATTAACCCCACAGATGCGGCGCACCCTGGCCTATAACTCACCACACAGCAACAATTAAGATAATATCTGCGCAGTCGCCGGTAAATTTCTCAGTAACCACAGCCTGCTGCTTCATCCAGTGGTCCAGGCATCCCCCTCAGGTATGTATGTGGGCGCCCTGACACCCCTGGCCCGGGGGCGTGGGCGGCGTAAGTCGGTAGCGTGACTGGCCGCACTAACTGGGAGCCGGGCAGGCGGGCGGCGCGTCACAAATAACAGCGTCGCTGGTCGTGTCTGACGCGTCGGACGCCGCCGGCGACGGCGGATCCTGCACAGCGGGTACAACACGGCCGGCGGGCCCTCACCTTTCGCATAACTGTCAGGCTCGCCGTGTTGGACGACCAGTATATCTGACCGGATTGTGAGCCCTCCGGCAGCGAATGCAGGCCTGACGACGTGGATTGCCCAGCGCCTTCTTATGTGCGGTCTCGTCAGCGCCCCTGTGATTTCTACCGGCATTCTGCCCCGCCGATTTATGCTGTCTTTTCAGTGCCCTCCTCCACGGCGGCAGCCCTCGGCGATGGCTTGTGGCGGAAAATGGCGGCAATTCAAAGCGCGGCCCAGGCGTGGGAAAGTGTGGAGGCCCCGCCCCCGTCGGCAGTCGCGCCGGCGCGAGGTGCCATCGCCGCCGACGACGCAGGCGGCGAGGAACACACTCGAGACGTGGTCTGACACACCGGTCAAGCTGGAGTGGACGATGTGTCAGAAGGTGGTTGTGAGTCAGATGTGTGATTTAACATTGTGGCAATTTCCAGTTGAGAGAAGCGTGCACATTGCATGTTCACGCTCCAGAAAGGTCCAAACAGCATAGAAATGATTGTATATTTCTTGAGGACACAGTTCGGTGTGCTGTTCCGCTCTACACCTGTCCGATATATTCTCTATTCTTAGAATTCATGCACCCTTCGCTCGAAACGTCGGCAATTATCCTGCGCTCCACACCCGACGATTCAGATGACTCATTGCCCGATCTCGCATCTCTTCGCGTGTCATGTCCGTGTAAAGCATGGCCGACCGTCTGACGGCATTCCATGTTGCACCTAACTCAGGTCACACATCACTCCGCCCACGTGACTTAGTACCTCCTAAAATTGTGAAAAGTAGCATATCAGCACGCCAGGCTCAACGCTGGAAGCCATGGGCCATGCTTATCTGCACGCAACCTTAATAAATGTGTCAGCTACACGCTGGTAACGTATGTAATATCCTGGCTCGCCTGGTACGCGGTCTCCGCTTGGTGTGCGGTTTCTCGGATAACTAAACATAGTGGATTTATCGGGTTTGTGCGGCGTTATTCCGCATGAGGAATTTGGATCACGGTCGCGGCTAGTGAGCGGTGTCTTCCCACGGACTGGGGAAGCTATGCCCGGCACGCAGCGTGAGGCAGCCACGTAAATAATTCGCAAACATGCAACGTTTAATCTTGCAGTAATCGCATCACGCAAGGGTGTCCCTCTTGCTGAGTGTTTCGGCGTGTCACAATATAACTAAGTCTTAAAGGGAAGATGGAACCTTCGCCGGATTGAAAATAAGACATCAGTCGCGTACAGCATCCAAGAGAACTGCGGTGTTATCCTTTGTTTCCCTCAAAATTCATATTCTTTGGAGAAATAATGCATTTTAAAGACATGTTTTAACGCACTGATATCCATACCTCTCGGGCCAACCTGCTTGTGGCCTGAAAACTGGCCGTGACGGCGTGGAGTTCGGGACAGAGCGACGAATAGAAGTTTGGGGTCGATAGGGTCAATACCTGCAAATACAGGCTGTTTCTCCGCAAATCGGAAGTTACAATTTCAAAAGCATGTGACATGACTCTTGTATGTTATAGATATGGTTATCCTTCCCATGTTTCCATGAAACATGTGATGCAAGGCTCAGAGTGCGCCGAAGGATTGTCGAATTACCAGGAGTATTGCGGAATTTCCACTGGTGTCGCTTCAAAATTACCCCCGGACTGGCTTCCAATGTTGAGTAATTTCAGAAGGCAGAAGGCTGGCCGACTGAAGACAAATAATTTTAGCTTCTCGGAGACTTCTATGCTACATCTCTTGATCTAGACTTTCTGCAGCATCAGCATGCGTTAGTCCGACTTTGGGTTTAGGGACCATCCATAAATTACGTAACGCACGTTGGGGGGGGTGAGTGAGTCATTCACAGCTTTATAAAACGTTACATGCATGGGTGTAGATTTGCAGTATTTGGGAATGCCCGGACACCCGCAATAAAATTTTGAAATGGTGATGAAATAACATTTAAATTCTCTTGCTTTTCATTTCTAGGATGTCGAATTGCTTTTGTGGCCTTCATCAGACTTGCGAGAGGGCTAAAACACACTTAATATTATGTTATAACGTTTTATTATGTGCTTATTAACATGGTTTTATATTTGGGTACCCAAATCATTTTCAAAAATCCACGCCCTGGTTACATTTGGGCATCAAAAGCGCTAAATTGGGAGGACGGTAAAACATCACAAAAATATGCGATGTGAGATTGATGGAAGGCGCTACAAGTGTAGTGTCCCCTCTTAAAAGGATTGAATTCAGCAACCCATGCCAAATCTAACGTCACTCCGCATTCCAAACACTGTTATCCTATCCTCCTTCACTGTGTGCAATTTTCATGAACTTTTGTTGCAGGGGCTACCGCAACTATAGACTTAAAGATAACAATATTCGGTTGAGGGTGTACACGAAATAGATGTATAATGCATGTAATTTCAGCACTGTAATAAAAACGTGCTGAGACAGCACCATCGGGTAAATCTCTTAGGGCATTTTGTGTCAATGCAATAACTCATTTTCACAGGGCAAATTATTCACAAAAGGAGTATATGTGCAGTTACCTTCCGTGCCCAGTTTTTCTTTAGATCTCGGCAAGGATCGGATGGGGTATGCCTCGTTCTACAGTACAACTTCGAGCCTTCCAGCACTACAAATTAGCTCCTCGTAGGAACAAAAATGGCGGTGCTCTCTATGGACGAGTAGCGTGCCAGATGTGAGGAGGTAAGAAGAAGCCGGGCCAGTTCCGACCTGGGGCGCTGCAGGAACGTGAGGAGATCGGTGTTTCAGCATTTCCTGCTGAGTCACAAACCTCGTGCCGGTGACGCCATCAAGGATATGACGCCACCAAGTGACGTCACGTGATGACGTTACTTGGTGACGCACTGACCTCAGATCTGGAACATGACATCACGGCCGGACTGCTGACGAATGTCTCGTGCTCGTGAACAATATTCTCTGAGCCTGCTGTGCGAGCTGACTTCTTTGCCAACAAAGAACTGTGCGCACATCATGGAGATAATAGAGTCAGCAAATGATTCAATGGAATTGCTATACTGTTCACTGAATACTGCCCTGGGTCCAGAACATTTTTGGGTTTTGCATATAATTTAGGGAATTTCAGTGCATACAATCTAGTGCCTCGCTCCTGCTGTTAGTCCCCAGCCCTTCGGATTTTTTCCACTGGGGACCAGTGGCCTTTTAGTAATTAAAGGCCTGTTTCTTGTAGGAGGATAGCTGTTTTGTCCTTTCTAGAGGCTATTGTGCCTCCTGACGAGGTTTGCAATACTATTCAAGAAACAATAGCAGCCCAAAAAGGAAATGGAAATGTCCTATTGAATTATAAAATGTGCCCATTTGAGTCCTAAATAGTAATATCTCTTCGTTGGTCCCAGTAAAATTTTTACAAACGATGCCTTGTCTGATTCCCACACGTCAGGCTACATATCAGTGGTAAAACAGCTCTATTTACGAACGCCGTTGTGGGAAGTGTGCAGTGGAAGCCTGGGCCTTGGCTCTGCGCAGATTCTTAGGTATTTGAGCATGTTCAGTGATTTTACAATCAAAATTTAACTTATGTCAGGATCGTATCCAAAGGGGCGAAGGGATCCTGCCAACCCCCCCCCTCCGCCCGCTTTAGTCCGGTGCCCGCCTTGGATCACCACACGCGAGTAAAAGGCTAAAACTACCATGCACAGGCACCCTGAAGCTGACTTTAGATGGTGGTTCAAGTAGAGAGTGGAGGCAGGATTTCCAGCGACCCCGTTGTTGGCGACCCATCATAAGCCGAAAACGTGTTCGGCCATTAGTCACTTTCAGCCAGTCAGCATCACCCTTCAGACCAACTTACCTCCGTTACATTCCAACAATGCCTTTGAAAAATCCACACATGAAAACATCCAAACTTAACATCGGGATGGCTGCCTTCATAATTCCCAAATTACCCAAAACTTTTCTGTGGCTTTGTTTGCCCTCAGCGTAATCCAAGATCATTTACGGCCAACTGTAGCAAAGGTTTGAGAGCCCAAGCTCTGTGAAACCATGAAATGTGGTCAGCTGCACTGCCATAAATGCACAGTTACACTTTATTGATGAAATAGACACATAAAGAAGCGAGGGGGCCCCACTCATTATCGTTCATTTCGTTCTTTCAGGAGGCTTTTTACAATAATCCACATGCGAGGCTCATCAGCTCCCTGAAGCTGTTTAATAGCTGCGAGCTTGAAAGAAGGAGGAATTAATAGGCGCACTGGAGGGGCTCTGGAGGCCCCACCTATTTTTCCGAAGTGGCTGGAAATCCGCTCTTAGCTCTTAGCTCTTAGAAAAGGTCTTAGGGGGAGGCTACCAGAACCCCCACTCCAGTGCGTGTTAGTACCACACCCTCTCCAGTGCGGGTGTTAAAATCCACATCAAATGCCCTTAATTTGAATGAGATTTCACTTATCAGTGCTCACTATTTATTTTACCATAAAAAGGGGATAAGCAGATGATTCTGTGGCTGATTGAAATGGGAGTCAAACGCAACACTCTCCTTCCAAATACATTTGTGTTCATTGGCGGACGCAGGGGACGGGTATTCCGGTAAAGGCCCCCCAAAGCGCTGGAGGGGGCAAAACTATCTTTTTCCCCCAAACTCCGGATAATTTTTTTCAAAAAAGGTTTTTACACTAGGTCTGTAGAGCAAAAATATTCGCTCCCACCCTCCCCCTCCCCCCAGGAGAGCGATCATGTACTTGGAGAGGTAGCTTATACTAGGTCTGTCGAGCACCCAAATTGCACGTCCCCCCCTAGGAGGAGAGGCAGACATGGGTTTGCCCCCCCCCAAAAAAAGAAAACTCGGGTCTGCGTCCGCCCCTGTTTGTGGTATGCATTCTGAGGGAAAACATTTGCGTCTGTAACATTTCCTAGATTCTTATTCTGTGCTCGTGCGTTATTTCGAGTCTGAGAAGTAACGTTTATAAAAGATGATTTGTTTCTGTTGAATTAGGAGCGTCTTCACCGTGCTGAAACTGACATGGCGTGAAACTGTCAATCCCGTGACTGGGGTCACCTGTAGCACGTGATTTGACTCTTGGAAACTTGAATTATGTTATAAAACGCTGAGTATTTTTTGATATTTCATTAAAGCCTATCCTTGAAAGAATGGGTATCGAAAACGGGGGACGAGGGGGAGGGGCCCAATAAAAAATTCAGGGAGTTCGTCCTTCTCAAAATTTTTGGACTTTACCCATATTTTTGCATTGTTTCCCTATTGTCTGTGTGGACCTTGCAAAATGGTTGTTGATGAGGTGCATCGTCGTTACCTTTTTAAGGACTGTCATTGGATCCAAATTCGCCTTTTATGCCCACAATTATCGCCAATCCGGGGTCCCCGACCCCAAAAAAGTTCCGTGGCGATGCTTCTGCTTGAAAGTATTTTGTTTTAACATGTTTGTAGTTTCTAGGTGAAAGGAATAATTGGGTTCAGAAATAAATAAACGAAGGAAATGTCACCATTGACTATATAGTCTGCAGGACGCGCTAATTTGCAACGATATTAGGTCAATGACAGCGGAAAAATGTGAACACATCAGGTCAATGACTGGAGAACAATCTAGACACATCAGGTCAATGGCCGTGGATCAATCCTGATGAACCAGGTCAATGAACACGGAACAGTCTGAACGCAGCCATGAGTGACGACATAAAAATATCGCCGGATGGCAGTCCAGAGTACCATCATTACTCATCAGAATCGCGACGCAGCGGAATTCCGTCCTACATGAATCATGCCGTTTTTCAGTTTCCAGTCGCAAGCTGCACACACAGATAAAACATCTTTAATCTATAGCAATCACTACAAGACCTTGCCGTAACTCTTGTTACCTGCGGACAAGTATCTAATTCAGTTATTTTTTACATAGCAGCCAACAACAGGAAAATTACCCAAATTATAAAATATGAAATATAGGAATTGTATGTAAGACATGGAACATTCCGAGTTCTGCTCTTGTGAGGTTGAATCTGAGCTCAAAACAATCCCTCCGCTCGGTCCGGCAACCTGAAAAGATGCTGCCAAATAATTCCGATGCTCTGTAGTCTGCACCTACATACCTGAAGCCAGACCTGTTAAGTAGCCTGTGCATACCTGAAGCCAGACCTGTTAAGAAGCCTATGCATACCTGAAGCCAGACCTGTTAAGTAGCCTATGCATACCTGAAGCCAGACCTGTTAAGAAGCCTATGCATACCTGAGGCCCAGACCTGTTAAGTAGCCTGTGCATACCTGAAGCCAGACCTGTTAAGTAGCCTATGCATACCTGAAGCCAGACCTGTTAAGAAGCCTATGCATACCTGAAGCCAGACCTGTTAAGTAGCCTGTGCATACCTGAAGCCAGACCTGTTAAGTAGCCTATGTATACCTGAAGCCAGACCTGTTAAGTAGCCTATGCATACCTGAAGCCAGACCTGTTAAGAAGCCTGTTTATACCTGAAGCCTGTGCATACCTGTTAAGTAGCCTGTGCATACCTGAAGCCTGTGCATACCTGTTAAGTAGCCTGTGCATACCTGAAGCCAGACCTGTTAAGTAGCCTGTGCATACCTGAAGCCAGACCTGTTAAGTAACCTGTTTATACCTGAAGCCAGACCTGTTAAGTAACCTGTGCATACCTGAAGCCAGACCTGTTAAGTAGCCTATGCATACCTGAAGCCAGACCTGTTAAGTAGCCTGTGCATACCTGTAGCTTCTTACTTGTCACGCAGCCTGTACATACCTGTAGCTAGGACCTGTCAGGTAACCTGTGCGGTGTGCATACCTGTAGCTAGACCTGTTAAATAGTCTGTATATATCGGTCGTATGACCTATGTTGTCGGAGCGCCCCAAAAGCCCCTAGTCTGCACATACCTGTAGCTAGACCTGTTAAGTGACCTGTACATACCTGCAGCTAGGCTTGATAAGTAGCCTGTACATACCTGTATATACCTGTTATAGGGAGATACGCAAAAAATGTTATTGTGGTTTCTTGCTATTTGAAAAATCTTGATTACGACACTGTCAATTATTTCTGCATTTCTGGCAATTTTTTGGACGCTACTCACCAATTATTGAAATACGTTAACGGTACCGGTAAAAGGTTGGAACCTGCTCTTCATCTCTTCATTTTCAAAAGCTTTTTAAAAGTGTTAAAGCAATTGCTTTTGTAATAGGAATGTATGTTTTCTTGTATTCGTATATGAATTCAGTTAACATAACCTTTAAATACTACAAAATGAATCAATTTGCCCTAAAAATGGAGCATAAGAACATTAGGGTAAGGGCGGGTAAGAGTACGCAGGAGATAAGAGTACGCAGCAGCTGTTTTGGTTACTTAGCAACCACTGAGATGGTGGATATCCTGGTATAAAAAAGCAAGGTCAGTGCGTAGGCTGCACACCAAAATTCAACGTGCTCCTGTTCTTTTCGCGGGAGTACCGATCAAAATGAGTTGCCTGGGCACCCTTGAAGTAATATTTCTTAACTGGGTAAACTTGTAGACCATTCTTCTATTATCAGAACAAGTTGTATTACGGTCTGTCATCAGTACGAAAGCTGAGCTAGGATTGTGCTCCAGGACCGGAGCTCACGCTAAAACGCCTGCCAGCATTTTTATGAAGACTTTTTCCCAGGGGAGCATGTCCGGCAAGAGTATGCAGTAGGTATACCATTGGGCAAGAGTGTGCATGCTTAAGAGATAGGAAAATTTAATTTTCACTCGGGACAGAGTCCGTAACTCATATTCGGAAAACCAAACGTTGCAACATAGTTCTTGTATATTCAGAACGATATAACATCATACAATCTCCTAGTATGGCGAAAAAAAACTTCGCGACATGGCCCATGCACCTAAAGCACAGCGGGGCATCAGTGCGTACTCCAGCCTCCTCTCTTGCGTACTCTTACCGAACCGCTCCGGCAAGACTACGCACTTGACTTTTTATTTTTGATGGGCTCGTGGCGAGTTCCTTTCAGAGACATCGAGTTGAAACAAGGAACATACATAGAAAAATTTTAGGCTAAGTAAGCACATAAATTTTTTTGCTGTTAGACTTATAGGAGAAAAGTGAAAGCCTTTAGAAAGTTAGGTGCGTACTCTTGCACGAACTTCCCCTACTCGAGTCTTCAGTCATTTCGTACCTCGAGTCTTCGGTCGTTTTCTACAAAATTCCCAGGACGATAAAACTTGTGCATCACATAGGTCACGTGACCCTGGTACGAGAATTCCTACGCTTGTGATTGGTCAATTGCGATTTCTTTAAACTCCTTTATTTCTGTTTCAAATGTTTTTTAGCATGCTGCTTTTTTTAGTTTTTTTCTGTGATTGTTCGAGGTTTCGCACCACTGTTTACGACAGATATGACCTAGTTCTTAGAGAAATTGATTGTCATAGCCGAGGCTGCGTCATTTGATCGATAGCGAGAATTATCGATAGGTCGTCTAGAAATGTTGACTTTGAGAGCGATTTTAAGGCATTTGGAAGCTGAATTTGCAAAAAAGAGAAAAGCACTTCTGAAATAACTTTTTGTGACCTTTTGATATAGCCAATACCTTTTTTGCGTATATCCCTTTAATTTACCTATACAATAAGCTGCTTCTGGCGTTTGGGAAACCATACAACAGGTCATAAGTGGATCCAATATTTTTAATGAGGAGGAGCACATGGTCGGGGCACCATTCAGACCACGGGAGCGCCATTTTTGGGCGGGAAAACCTATCAGGTGTGCGCAAAATCCTATCGCAGGGCGCCGGTAGGGTGGGGTGGGTGAGAAGTAACATTTCATGGGGGAGCCATTTCAGGGGATGCCAAGTGTCGATCGGGGAGGAGGGGGAAAATACCCCCTTGTCCCCGGATTTACCTATGTACGACAGGTCTCCTTGTAAGCACCATATGATTGCTTGCTTATGCCCCTCGTAACGTTCTTAACCAATGCGAGAGGTGAATCACTTACTTAAGTTATTTACTATGGAGAGAAGGTATGTACATACATACGTTGTACCTGCATCTTCTTGACAATCCTGTTACGTCACCATAGACAAGCTGGTCTGGCCGGCAACATTCCTACAAGCCTTCTTAGCTAATCAAGACATTCATAGACTGGGCGCAAATAAACCAGTGTCCGGCTCTGCAATTTCACCCGTCGATTTTGGCTGGACGGTGGGGCCAGCCGCGGGAGGTGCGGCCCAATTATGCTAATGATACACTGGTGGCAGCGGTGGGAGCCGGCGCGCCCCGCCCCGATTAGGCCGCCTGCCGGCGCCGATTTTATTTGATAGCGTGGCTAATGAATGAGAGCGGTGGCGGCGCGCCGCGGCCACCACGCGAGCACGCCCATTCGCTTATCGTGGGAGTGGGGGTCGTGTGGAGTCACGCAGAGGCGACCTCAGGAAAGCAGATCCGATTACAATGGATCTGTTTTAGACGCAGGTGGTAACAGCTGAAGCGTTGATGGGTATTTGTCGTTGTGCTCCAAACGCTCGCTTTCACACGTGTAGCCCCCCCGATGTTATTTTCTAAGTCCGCCTATGATGGCGTGCTAACTTCCGGTGGCCAGCTATTGAAATCGTGTCATGTAGCCCGCGACCAGCGCCGGAGAGAGCGCCAGCGCATGGGGCTAATGAGGGCGTGCATTTATGCAGATAAACAGAGGGGTTATCCGGATACTGGGAAGGACGTCCGAAGTGACAGTTCGTGGAGACTCGTCATTGATATCCAGTCGGTTTTAGCGGTGAGTTTTCACGGCGGATTTGTTTTACGTTTCTGTGCTGCGAAATGACGAGTGAGTTGCACATAGTCCGTTCGGTAATTCATTCGGCACTGACAGAGATGTTAACGGCAAACCAAGATTGTGGCACAAGCCGTGACACTGTTATAGGCTGCATGCCGCGAGAAACATCAGTCATGTGCTGATTATACAATTATTCATTGGCTGTCTAGGCTAAGTTTGGCGGAGCTAACAGGTGACGTTGTGACTGTGTCAATACCCTGAAAGGTATGCATTAGGAAAGGGGACAGGGGAGGCCCCCACGAATTTATCGTCAAAAATTTCCTGATTTCAGCCTCATTAGAAACATCAAGAAATTTGGCAATTGGTGTGTGGGGAAAATGAGAAGTTGCCTCTAGGGGGGAAAGCCTCTTGTCAGCAGGACATTTAAAGTTCATTGGCGCTCACCTATTGTCAGTGGCGACGGTTGTGCCCAGAAATGATCCTTACATTCTATTTCGGGTTTAAAAGGATCATAAAGTAGGAATTGGAGGGAAAAAGAAACCGAAGAGTTGGTTTGGTCCCTTGGATATAACAACTAACACTTCGTTATATCCAAGCAGGGGCGCAGCCAGGGGGCACGTGCCCCCCCATCGGTGCCGGAGTGCCCTTTGATCGCTAGGTGGTGTACCCCGTTTGGGCCGTGCCCCTGGAAATTTAGTGCCCCTACGCCGTTGAACTTAGATGCAACCAGACTGCATTTAGCAAATAAAACTATTGTTTGACAATTTAGTGCCTTTTTGTTCAGCTAAGGCATTCTATCGCCTTTTCAAGTACCCGGTAAGAGTATAGGCACGTAATCTGTTTCCAGCTAATACCTCATCGTCGCCAATAATCGTACGGGCGGAGCTAATCTGGTGCCCCTTGAGCTCATATGGTGCCCACTGAGCTGGTTTTGGCCCACTGAGCTGGTTTTGGCCCATTGAGCTGACCACGTGCCCTCTAAGCTAATCTGGTGCCCCCTGAGTCAATCTGGTGCCCCCTGAGCAATTGATTGTGCCTCTTGACTATATTTAATGCTCTATGAGCTATTATGATGCCTCTAAGCTTTCCGGGTGCCCTATTTGCTAATTATTGCCCCCCCCTGGCCTGATCTTAAGCCTCCCCGAGTTGATCTACTGTCCCTTAGCCAATATGGTGCCTCTTTGAGCTGATCAGGTGCCCCCTTGAGCTGGTTATTGATGTCCCCTTAGATGATCTGCTGCCCCCTGAGCTGGTCTGGTGCACCCTGAGCTGATTTTATGTTCCCTGAGTTGATCTACGCCCCTGCTCTGGTCTGGGGGCTAGGAACTGTTCTGGCCCCCGGGCGATTGATCTGGTGCCCCCTGATCTAAATGAATGCCCCCTGAGTCGATCTGGTGCCTCCTGAAACATCATTGTGCCTCCTGAGCCCATCCCATGCCCTCTGAGCTAGTCTGGTGCCCCCGAGCTAGTTTGGTGCACTGTGAGCCTATTTGGTACCCTTTAAGCTGATCTGGGCCTCCTGAGTTGATTAAGCAATTTCCTTAGCAGCTCTGGGGCCCTGAGCTGAGCTGGGCCCACTGAGGCTGGTGAGGGCCCCTGAGCTAATATGGGGCTACTGGACTGATTAAGTGCCTCTTGACTTGATCTGGTACCCCGAGCTGATCTGGGCCCCGAGCTGATCTGGGCCCCAAGCTGGTCGGGGAAAACTGAGCTGATCCCTTGTCCTCTGAGCTGATATGGTGCTCCTTAGCTGATCTAGACCCCCGCTCTGGTCTGGAAACCAGGAACTTATCTGGGCCCCCGAGGTGATCGATCTGTTGCCTCCTGAGCAGATGTATTGCTCCCTGAGCTGGACTAATGCCCCCTTAGTTGATCTGGCACCTCCTGAATCATCATTGTGCCTTCTGAACCTAGCTGATGCCCTATGAGCTAGTCCGTTGCCCCCTGAGATAAGCTGGTGCCCTTTAAGCTAACCTGGGCCTCCTGGGTTGATTACGTGATTTCCTGAACAGCTCTAAAGCCCTGAGCTGAGCTGGGCCCACAGAGGTTGATGAGGGCCCCTGGATGGTATGGGGCTCCTGAGCTGATTAAGTGCCTCCTGACTTGATCTGGTACCTCCGAGCTGATCTGGCCCCGAGCTGGTCAGGGACCACTGATCTGATTGTTTGTCCTCGAAGCTGATATGGTGCCCTATGGGTCGATCTGGTGTCCGCTGAGCAGCTCTGGGGCTCCTGAACTGATTGGGCCCCGAGCTGGTGAGGGATCCCTGAGCTGATTTAGTGCCCCAGACTTGATTTTGCCCCTAGACCTGACTTGAGGCCCCTGAACTAATCTGAGGCCTCCAAGAGCTGATCTGGGGCCCTAGAGCGGATCTGGGTTTTGGGAGTACCCTGAGCTGGTCTGGGCGCTGAGCTTGTGGAGCCCTTTAAGCTGGCCTGAGGCCCCTGAGGTGATCTGGCGCCTTAAACTGTTCTGGGGCTCCTTGAGCTGGTTCAAGGCCCTATGAGCCTCTCTGGGGCCCATTCAGCTAGTCTGATGACCCCAACTCTGGGGCCACTGAGCTAGTCTAGTCCCTGGGTGAAATATGAGCTCCTCTGGGGGCCCTGATCTAAATCCGGTCTCCATGAGCTGGTCTTGAATAGACAGAGAAAAAGAACACAAGGCCAACTCCCATCACCTCGGGGGTCACGGATCTAGTCTAATCCCAGGGGACACAACTGGGGGAATGAGGGGCAGTGGCTCTATAGGACTCTGATCCACACTAGGGGGCCACTGAGCTGGTCTTGAATAAATGGGGAACAAGGACACAATGCAAACTCCCCTTGTAAAACGGAGCTAACGAGGAATGAGGCGTCATCCTAAAACGGCTTGTGATGCCAAGGCACCCCTGGTTATATGAATTGCTTATTATACTGGTGGATTCTGGGAAGGGAATGATAAAAATGCATGTGCCCCTAAGCTCAGTGCACAGTCCCCTAAACCAGGATTTCTACTAATTAATTTAAATGAAGAACTAGTTTTCACAATTTTCAGCCCTGTTACACCATCCCTATCCAAACCACCGGTCTGTTCACCTTTTCTTTGCTCTTAACTGGAACCGATCCTTGAAAATATGGAACTTTATAAACGCGTTCAAAAGGCATCTCCCAAAATCATTCCGGCAGCAAAAATTGCATTTTTTAAAGACACTTTGCCACTCTTCCTCCCACGGCCATTGTGGGAGGCGAGGAACTTAATCCACTTTCAACCAGGGCTCACTCGTCACGACAAAACCAGTAGGCATAACAAATTAATTTTCGACTCCAGTATGTCTTAGCTTCCACATGGTGACAGATATCGCAGGCTCCGCTGATTGTTCATGAAAGGTGGACCACGCATTCCTGAAATGCTGTTTCCCAGCCTCTCCCCCAGGGTGCGAGTATCAGCAACTCCACGATAGAATTTGGCGCCCTCTTATTAGGTTTTGCCGTCAAATGTGGCGCCCCATGGTCCGGATGGCGCCCCCCTCGACTATGCCCCTCTCCGATAGGCAATCCTGGATCCGCCTATGCTTTTCGAACTAGATATCTCATTCACGACTTTTAAAAGCAAACACGATTCCGATATTGCTTCGAAACGCGACCAAAGCCACAGTTATACGCCGCTGTGGGCTCGGGGCGCTCACGTGGCTGTACGTCGGTGGAAGCCGGGAGGGGGGGGGCACGTGAGCGGTGTGTGACGTCAAAGGGTTGGATGGTCACCGCGCCCTGTTGAGCCAGGAAGTACGCCACGAACCTGCGCATCCGGACTGCCGCCCCCGCGGGCCGCGCCCTCCGGCACTGTGGCGGCCATTTAAAAATGTCAGTGGCTACCATGACCGATGGTGAGAGTTCAAATTCAATTGTTTTAGCGGATTGATGAGATTCAAGCACAGCACCAGGGCATATATTATGAAATATAGATATAACTGCGTGCAGGTTTTCAATTAAGTGTTTGGGTTAGTGTATTGGTGATCAGGATCAAAATAATAATTCTGGGTTTAACGACGCAAACTGCCAGCCATACGGCGTCGCAACTCACCCTGTTGGAAGGGATTTTGGGGATCAGATCGACTTATTCAGAGGCTCCGCCGGGACTGAACCGACCGGTGGCTTAGAAGACAAGGGTGCTGTCCACTAACCACCCATCCCCGATCAGGATCAAAAGAGGTCTCGTACATCTCTATTTTCCCTTTAATTGGGCAGAAATTGTGAAAATCTGCAAATTCATAAGCCATTAAGCAAGCAGGCTGGATCATATCGCCCCTAGGAATAGGTTCTGGGTGCTCTCTCTGGTCACCACCGCCAGTGCTCTAGGTCAACGACACTCCACCAAAGTCATGCATGAGGAACACCGCTGTGTGCATGAGCAACACTGCTGTGGCACAGCTAGCTATTGGTAGAGGTGCTTCCGATCACAGTGACAAGTCACTGTATCAAATCTGGCTTCTGGCAGCTTTTTTCTCGACTGCCTCATACTCAGGAGATGGCAGTACACTGTGTAGTGCTCGCCTTGTCTCGGGACTTCCGCTGACCAATGACCATCCAGCACCCTTGTTATGGAAACACAGGCTTTGGAAACTAGGCCACCGGTCCATTGGCACAGCTCGAGGTCACGACCTCTCCGTGCGTCACCGGAACAATCCTCTTCCATGGGACCCGAGAAATCGGGAAAGTCCTGCCGCCTGGTACGTGTGACGGAGCGCGCAGATGTGAGATGTCCCGCAACGACGCCGAGCAGCGGAAACCACTGTCATGCACTAAGTGTGTGTGCGTGTAAATGTGTCTGTGATTATGGTGCAAACCTATAGAAACGTACCCGGGCTGGGGACGAAATATGGTTTTAAAAAGTCAGCCATAAGCGTCACCAGTGGCAAAACAAAGTGAGGGCTAGTCAACTTTTAACTTGGTGCGGACAAGACACTTCCCTCATTAGCACCAAAAGCTCATCGAATTTGGGCTCATTGCTACCTTTTGAACTCGATACATCGAGTGCAACTTTCACTCTGATTACATAACGTTGTGATATCTTCCCAACTGAGCAGAAAGAGGAACATTTTTCGTTGAAAAGACACGAAAAATTTTCGGGCACGCCCCCTCGAAGCACTGTCGATAAACGTTGGCCACCAGCTTCAGGCCCAGATGTTTACAATACCGATATTGCTGACAAAGTTGTGTAGAAGCTCGGGAAACCAGAAATTCTCTCTTTTTCTTCTTGAAAACTGAGTCTGGTACTCACTGAGTAGCAAACAATGCGTGCACTCTTATTGAGTATCTGGTACCTAACCTACCCATTCGGTTCGTTAGAGATAGTCATTTGTTATCTCCTAAAACTCAAAAAAGCCCTTTTTATTAACTCGGCTGGCCAGGTCCAGCTCATTTGGGCGCACCAAACCGGGAACTAGGTCACTAGGCGTATGAAACAGCTTAGTGGCACGTATTTCCGCTGGTTTAGCAGAGCTGTGTACGCGACACTAGGGGATTTCAGAGTGTCATTGTGACTGATAGAACCGGGTCCAGGTACGGCTCCTGACATTGGAGAGAAAACACTGCACATACACCCAATTAAACTAATAAGATAAAATATATACTGATGACGGTTCAAAATCCAAAGAGTTGCGAGCTAATCGGACTATTTTAGTGCAGGATGGGACATGTTACGAGATGGAACATGACAGTTTATTTTTTGTAATCTAACACGCTTAAACGGAATGACATGGACCAATTGTTTATGCATTTTCTAAGATCTGATGGGACGGGACATATTTAAGGAGCAGGGTCAGAATATCGGAGGGGGCAGGTGGGTCTAATTCCCTCTCCTACTTCCATCAACAATTTTCCTGATGGTTACAGCTAGATTGGGAATAAATCGGAAATGTTTGTTGCCGGTCAGAGCGGAAGAAAACAGTGAACCCAACTGCAATTAGTGTTTGTTTGAAGAGTGGAAGATTTTTCGTCACCAGCAGGCTGAATATTGGCCAACCCCTCAGTTTGACCGGTGATGACGCTCATGGGACAGCAGAGTCTCGAATGAGGCAAGATAGTCCAAGAACATTAAAATTGTGTCCAACGCTGACGTCTCCCTCACCTAGACTTCTTTTGCACCCCGTTTGGAACTGCCGCCCAGGCAACGGCCCCATGGAAATTCGGTCAGACATAACCCAAGCGAGCCTGGGGGTAGATTTCCCACCCACGTATAGCCTGCATCCTCTCAACCCGTTTTTTCTGCATCTTACTTAGAATGCAACTTCGCGCCATGTATCATGGGGGTGTGGTTTGAACTGCCACAGTGGCCTTCGTCAGCCTGTGACGACAACAAACCTGTGGTCCGCACTCCCACCACCCATCGTAAAGGTTCTCTAGCGAGCCTCCACCGACATCGCTTCTGGACAGATTGGTCATGACTCGTCGCGTGGGCCGGGGCGGCGCCCTGCCCCTCGGCGGGAGCCGGGCGGTGGCGCCACCTGGACGCCCTCACTCACTGCCGAAGAAGGCGACACCAGCTGAACGCCGCCGGTGATTACGGACGGTAACACGGTGTCAGAGCGCCGAACAACAACCAAACTGCAGCCAGTGAACAGACGCCGGATCGCTGAATCCGCGTTGGTCACAAACGCCGGATCGCTGAATTCGCGCTGGTTACATACACACAACCGCTAAATCCGCGCCAGTAACAGACGCCGGATTACTGAATACGTTCCAGTAACAGACGCCGGATTACTGAATCCGCGCCAGTAACAGACGCCGGATTACTGAATCCGCGCCAGTAACAGACGCCGGATCACTGAATCCGTGCCAGTAACAGACGCCGGATTACTGAATTCGCGCTGGTTACATACAGACAACACGCATAGAATCCGCGCCAGTAACAGACGCCGGATTACTAAATCCGTGCCAGTAACAGACGCCGGATTACTGAATCCGTGCCAGTAACAGACGCCGGATTACTGAATCCGTGCCAGTAACAGACGCCGGATCACTGAATCTGTGCCAGTAACAGACGCCGGATCACTGAATCCGTGCCAGTAACAGACGCCGGATTACTAAATCCGTGCCAGTAACAGACGCCGGATCACTGAATCCGTGTCAGTAACAAACGCCGGATCGCTGAATCCGCGCCAGTAACAGACACCGGATCACTGAATCCGTGCCAGTAACAAACGCCGGATCGCTGAATCCGCACCGGTAGAATATGCCGGATCGCTAAATCCGCACCGGTAGAATACGCCGGATCGCTGAATCCGCACCGGTAGAATACGCCGGATCGCTGAATCCGCACCGGTAGAATACGCCGGATCGCTGAGTCCGCACCGGTAGAATACGCCGGATCGCTGAATTTGTGCTGGTAACATACATCGGGCATGCTTAGATGTTGGACTGGATCTTTCCGTCTGATTTACGAGTTTTGAAAGATAAATCGGGATGTATGTTTGCTTATGCTGTGGTTGGGTGCCGTGAAGAGTTAAGGACCAATAAAAGCTTTTGTTTGTCGCGTCATGCTGTTGAACTTAACGGCTAGCACGCCGTCAATGTATGTACATGGAAGTGTGAATCATCAACATCTGCCTTTTCTAGATACCGGGCATAATGCTCTAAAAATCCAGCGTTAAACCTGGCGTGGCTGCAATTGGTACGTGTCTCAAAGATTCAATTTTGCTCCACCTCTTAAAAATTCTCATGATCTTAGTTTCCAATGAATTCACACAAATGAGTTTACTTCAGCCCGATATGAGCTACAGTACAACAATGCTAGAATTATTTACCGTTTTGGGTCCACCTTGGGGCTCAAGTTAGCTCTCACCATGTACAATAAGTCAATAATGATAGCCAATGTGACAGAGCCTTGTTTATCTACTGGCACCAGTGGCGGATGTAGCGAGCTAGGGGCTCAACTCTCACCCCATGTTAGAGTGTTTACAGTTGAAGCATGGCCGGAGCCGGTTTCGAGGCAGTAGCGGGAGAGGCTTGAGAACCCTCCACCCCCGGAAAAGAAGTCCTGGACGCGCACTGGCTGGCACCATCCGAGCGGTAGCGATTTCGATAAAATCGCAGTAAAATCCCGGTTGTTCTCGGTAAAGGCCCGGATCATTATGAGGTCGCGGTGCGGGGACACCGGCACCAAAAAGTAGAGCCTCTGCTCACTGCCATTGGCGGAGGCCAAGGGGGGACGCAGACCCGAGTTTTTGGAGGGGAGGGGGTTAACCCATGTCTGCCTCTCCTTCTGGTGGGGGAGCGAATATTTTTTGCTCTATAAACCTAGTAAACACCTTTTTCAAAAATTTATCCGGCGTTTGGGGGCAAAAGATAGTCAAAAGATAGTTTGGTCCCCCAAAGGTCAGAGAAACTTTTGAAAAGAAGGTGTTTACACTAGCTCTGTTGAGGAAAACAAATCTTCGCTCCCACCTCCTCCCCCAGGAGAGCGATCATGTACTTGGAGAAGTAGCTTACACTAGGTCGTCGGACACCCAAATCGCACGTCCCACCCCCCCCCCTCAGGAGGAGAGGCAGACATGGATTTTGCCCCCCAAACTCGGGTCTGCGTCCGCTCCTGCTCACCACCAAGGGTTTAAAAGCGTAGACTCCCGTTCTGCATCCATTACTCACGCATTTATTTTCACATTTCAATTAAGCTAACTGAACAATATCAGTTCTGTTGGAGCATAGAAATGCAAGACTATGAGCCCCAATTTAAGGTGATTACGGTTTTAGAAGGCGAAGTTTTTATCACTAAGAAGATTTTCGGGTAACCCACTATAGTCCGTTTAGTCAAAGAAAAACTATCCTCCAAGGTGGCGAGATTTACAAACACACGTGATATGTACTTTCCTACGGAAGTTCTGCTTTTGTAACCTTTCCTCACCAAACTAAGCCTTGAAAATAATCTCAGTAGACAAATCCACATGCATTTTTTAGCTTTTGGACATTGGATGATAGCTTTTCTTAGACTAAACGGACTTGAACTCTACCTGTCCTTCTAACCTGCGGCGAAACTCTGACCTATGTTTTTTTCAAGCGTAGTCGTTCGCGACTCCCTGTAGTCTGCGCCTGCCCTCACACGGGTGGATTTGTGGTAGAAATACTGATTGTTCCACTATTTTGTTTTAAAGTGCGCTGTAGTTTGGCGTCCATCGTCTGACGGCTAAGCTCACAGTCTGGACAAATGGTGCCGCGCCTCCTCCCGAAGATGAGAAGAGTTCGGAGAAGTTTGGAGAAGGTGCAGAAGTCCGTGTCCACTGGAACAGCCGGGAGGAGGCTGGGTGAGACATCAGCTGTTTGCAGTACTGAAGCAATACTGCGCATGCGCCTCAGGGTTGCTACGGTGGAGACTAAACGGTGAAAGGGTCGAAATATAAGCCAAGCCCCCTTAGAAAAGTCACCGATTTCAAGCAAGACAGGACCCCTCAAGACACGTACATTACTTGTATGTTTACATGCAAACAGTCCACACTCTTGAGTCTTCCCATAAAGTTATTTAGTTTATGCTTTGAAGTCCGTGCGCCAGAACTTTCCTCCAATTCATCGGAAGAAACTCATATCGTTTCAGAAGAAATCAGACGAGGACTGAGAGGCGCTTATAGAAGCTCAGAGAGTTCAGAGCTTGCTGGCATAGTCCCTTACTTCGTTTTTACAGATCTACCCAATACAAAAAGGCACAATAATCGATCACCTATTGACCGGTTTGACAATAATTGACCGGTTTCCACGCTTCAGTGCAGACGGAAAAGAACTCGGATCGGGTAGACATCACCTTTGCGGTCAACACCAGTGATATCACAGCTCACATCAGAAGTGCGCCGCAAACGTCGCGGTGGTCGCACTGTTTACGAGCCGCGATGGCCGGCGGCCGGCGCGGGCGGCCACCGCGGCGCCTGGCGCGCGCCGCTGCCGTCAACAACCCCACCGCTGACCGACGCCGACGCGACGCGACGCG
The DNA here is from genome assembly GCA_034440635.1 of Lepas anatifera. NCBI lineage: Eukaryota > Metazoa > Arthropoda > Thecostraca > Lepadidae > Lepas > Lepas anatifera. The sequence continues at coordinate 280,749 of JAOTON010002128.1, read as the reverse complement.
ACGCGGGGCGGCGCGGCTAACAGGAACCGCCGCCGCCGCCGCCGCAGACGGGCGACGTTACAGCCGACGCGAGGGAGAGAGTGCGTCATGGATGGTTGTCCAGAAGTTTCCTCGTTCCGACGGCGGATTGGATAGGTTTGGCCGCAAACTTTTTTTCGAAGGGCTGGGGCTAAGGTGCATTAATATTTCCCTTTTCAGCCTTGCGATCAATCAAAATTGTTCAAGTGCCATAGATATATTTCTTGGAAGCAGGTTACTGTGGCAATTTGTCCTCTTCAGGACGCAATAAAAATAGGATTCAAGAAGTCCAGCACACATATGCATACCAAGCCATACCTACATGCTAAGAATTGGATTTCGATTGACAATCCTGACTTCCGAAAGGGCTCGGCCAAATTTCTCGGGGAAATTTGGGATCAGTCCGGATCGGATGTGTATTTGTTTACCACGACATGCTCTAGTCGGAGAGCGTCGCCACCCGCCGAGCGCGGTGGCGCGACGCGTCACCAGCCTCAGCTGGACGACCACTGTATATGGATAGTGGCTTATCACTGACGAATAACCAAAGGGTGTGCGAGAGATACCCCACGCCTGTAGGAGTCCCCGGCCAGGCTGGTGACTGGCACACACGGCCACCGTCATGAACGCTGGGGAATAACGTTGGTTTTTATGTCAGAGTGGGTGGTTCACGGAAGGATTTGTGTAAGTCCGTTACCTTTGAATTACCGCGTCCACGTGGCATGTCGGGTAGCACACCAGAGGCCGAAAGATTTGCCAGCTCGCCGACAATATTGGTGACAAAACTAGATCAAATCGGCGGCAAAATAGGAAAGATTTTGCCCGCCTCAACGCGAAAAGTTGACGCCCAGTCTGTCAATAAGTTAGTTAAAACTTAGAAGGACTCAAATGGTACGACAGATAATCTGCTTTTGGTGCCAAAACTGGACATGTTTGTTCCCACATGATTGATTTGTTGTTCCGTTGGTGGCACCTGAACACTTTTCTCGACCTCTGTAGCACACACTGCCAGAGGAGGGCGGTAATACGACGGAACACATTACCTCCCGTTATCCGTGTACTTGACAACCTTTGCTGACCAAGAATGTTCTTTTTCGCAGAAACTTGAGGATAGAACCTGACTTCTTAGAATAAATTAAACAGCCAACATACCTACTCAATCGAAAAGTTTTTGTCGCGTAGCATCGTTCCTCACTTATCTGTTATGGGGTTCACTATTTAGCGGAGTTCATATGCAGTTATTCACAATCCTCTCGTCCCAGTCAACTTGAGGAAACAAATTTCAACAGAATGAGACCAAAGTAACAATGAGTCAAAATTCGAAGAAACTTAGCTTCAAGTGAGAATATTTCTGTGAAAGTTTGAAAACTCACGCACCAACCCCTCCACGACTTCTTGGTCACTGGCGCCGCACCTGTTAGGCATATGTGGTTACATATATCTACTCAAATGCATCACCCTCTCACGTTTATTAAGAGGATCGTGACAGTGTTGATCATCAATATTCTTATTCAAATCAGCGGGGAACTACTTTCAAAATGATGGGCAGAGATGGACTGTGATTAAGTGGCAGATGCGAACCTGCCCGGCTCAAACTTCTGCTCGCTCACCAGATTCGATTTCAACATGCTCACAGACATACGCAACCTCAGGAAGTGGAGTGAAGTGCCCTGTCTTTTGTGCTTACAGCAAGTATGTCCGTGCGTGTGTTTTGTGAAAAAACACACGCACACAAGGAGCCGAAAAAGAGCCAAATATCTCCCGTGATCTTGGCATAGTGATGGAATGTGCCAGGATCATGCCTACCCAATCAGTCGTGCTAGTTATATATGCTAATTTGCTATGCTAGTGCGGATGTACTAACTGCCAAGCTGCAGCGCTATAGGCATAACTTCCAATCGCTACATGTATCTCGGGCACGAATCGACAGCCCAAGAGGTCAACAGTTTTGACGTTTAGAGCGCGGCCACGCTGTGCAGGAGGAATTTCGGGACAGCGGGGCTCTGTCCGGCCCGGGACAGTCCCGGTGAGTGATTGGGTCAGTCGCCTGGCGAGTGATCGGGTCAGCCGGCGACTCTTTGGCAGAGCAATCAGCCACGCGCCGCGGCACTTGGGTGCCAGGAGACGTCTGACGCCACATGTTTTGGAGGCCTCCATCATCAGCAAGCTCATGGCGACTCGTGGTGGGGATTATAAGCTATGATTGTGTTGTTTATATCACCAGCTGCATGTTAAGCTGCCACACGTTGGGGGAGAAGCCGGTGGTGACGTTTCGGACTTTGGGGACAAATCACGACCCACTGAATCTGACAGCGCATGTGTAAAAAAGCGGGTTAGGTTCTTAATCGTGTCGTATAAGCCATCTTCAGCGGTTAAATTTCCAAGCTCTGTGCCTGATTATGCCAGCTCCTCTTGTCCCATGTCACGCGAGGCGTGATCTGAGGGTACCAAGACTGCTGAGTCACGCGAGCGCGGGAGCGTCACGAGCCCGGCTGAAGGGGAGTCGTGACAAGACGCAACATCTGAGGAGGCGCCGAAAACCCGTGACGCAAGTGCGGCGAAGATGGGAGAGAAGGGCTCACAGTCCGCAGAGGAAAGGGTGAAAGGAAACGGACGGCTTTAATGGTGGAGGCATGCCGTAAGCAGCATGGTTCTCCACACCTGTATTGCCAAATTATTTAAGACAGATATTATTATCTTACAATATTAATTATCTTATAATATCTTAAGATATAATTATCTTACAGATACTTTGCACAGAACCTGCACCTGAGCACCAGTTCATAAGCGACACTATAGAGCTGCTTTTAGGAATCGTTGGCACTCGTATTTTCCCACACTAGCTGGTTTTTAGAGGCAAAAGGAATGTGTGATGCCATAAGCGTCGCCACCGGCAAAAAAGTGGGGGGCGGGTGTGATCAGCCAAACTTCAAACTGACGCTGACAAAAAACTTCCCAAGTTAAGACCAAATACTGTTCGAACTTGGGCTCTTCGTTGCCTTCTGCAGCGGTTCGTTATAAGAATGCCCGGTTTTATCCCATTTTGACTGAGATCAGGAAATTTTTGGCCAAAAAGTGGGGGCCCCTGCCCTGTCCCCGCCCCCGTGGCGACGCCTCTGTGTGCTGCATCTCCCTGTCTAATATCTGAACACGTTTAGGTACTTAATGCCTAGTGCTCTGTGTGCTCATCTTGATAATTATTAAGCGACCCAACTTTCGTATGTTAACCCATTTAGGGTAATCCTTCAGGTTTCGAATATTGAAAGGCTTATAGAACGAAACTTGACTTCCTAAAGAAGGCAGGTTTCGAAATTTAAGATTATATATTTACCAGGGCGGAGCTATGGCTGGGTTTTGGGAGGTTCTTAAAGTATTTCGATGGGTTTTTGTAAAGGAAGCCGTCTCTCTGATCGATACCAGTTATATGGTTTTATTATATCATTTTTTGAGATGATAGTGCATTCACGATTGTCACTATTTGTATTCATCAGGCTTAACAGTTCAAAATGGGGATGTTATAAGAAGGACTAAACGTTAGTAAGAGGTGCTTAGTCAGGCGAATACAATTGGGTATATGAAAATTCAAATAGTTATAACAATTCTGATTACAGAGCGTGTAGTCACAACTTTTCAAAATGTATATTAGCATATCAGCCGGACTAATATCTTGTATATAAAATGTGTTTAATCCACTAGTTATGTCACTTTAGACTGGAGTAAATTATCAAATTAAATTAACTATAGGACTGATACCATTCCATATTGTTTATGTATTTACCTTACCTCACGCTGAGTTTTCACTTTTTTTCATTTATTTATGTGCAAAATGCAGCGTAATACGGCTTCTATCGTAACAAAACTTTAGGTTGATATTTTCTAATGGGACCCATTGAATTTAATTTTTACAGTATAAAAATTTGGGTCAATTATTGTAAATCTAACTAGTTTTAAATTAAACAGAGACAAGGGTTAGGAAAATCTAAAAATACAAATTTATATTTCCACCTTCTCTAAAAATAAAATTTAAATTTCTTTTAAAATAAAGTTTAGCAGCAGAAATCTATGGCACTTTATTTTCAAAATCGGCCGGTTGATTACGAGATCTGGGGGCGATATTGCCCCCTTCGGAAATAGGGGTAGCCGGCCTACGGAAAAGGGTTAATGCCAAGTTTCCAAGCGTCTGTTTGCACACCAGCAGTAAGGCAATTTACTTGGACCGTAATTTGGAAGGAGATAAGATGATTTTCAGTGGCTAGGGAAGAATGTTGTTTGTAGTATCTGATACCTATCGTTCTGTCCTTTCAGGCATAAGGAGGCTACAGTGAGTTGGCGGTTTCCTGGATGGTGAATACAACCTTGCAGTTTGAAGTTTGTTTCTCTCAACGGTCCTAGGGACACTACATATATTGGCGACCAGGATGAACCTCGACGGCCTTGCGGAAGCAGTTGACCGGAACAGTAAATTGTGTTGTGAATCGTTGCAGGCCCAGAAGAGTGAATTGTGTTGTGTGTCGAAGGCGCGATCTCAGGAACATTGTTAGGTCCAGTATCGAGCTTACGACTACGTGTTCACCGCTGTTACGGTTCTCCGATTGCGGCATCACGCGTAGCAAAGAGTGGGCGCGTCTACCGTGGTGATGTAAACGCTTCTGATGTAGGGGAGGATGTGGTATCTGATACCTGTCGTTCTGTCGTTCTGTCCTTTGGGGGCGCGGTAGTGGAGTGGTCAGCGTAGCTGGCTTCCATTCAGCCGACCCGGGTTCAAGGCCCGGCGGCTTCCGAACAAGGAGCAAGCTGGCTCCGAGAAACCCTTCCAACAGGGAAAGAGTTGGCGACGCCATATGACCCTGGCAGTTGGTGCGTCGATAAGCCCCAAAAATTATTAATTATTCGTTCTGTCCTTTCAGGCATAAGGAGGCTACAGTGAGTTGGCGGTTTCCTGGATGGTGAATACAACCTGTAGTTTGAAGTTTGTTTCTCTCAACGGTCCTAGGGACACTACATTGTTGTCACCTGTTCCCTACACGTTCAAAAAAATATACATTGCTTCATTGCGCGTTTTCTGGGCGTATTCTGGTTCACGAGCATTACAAAAAGTTTTTCTCATCAATATTTTGGGCATAATCTTTAAAGAGGTGTGAAATGTGCGTAGTCAGCCAGTGCGGAAAGCAATAATGAGCCCAAATCCGATTTTTTGTTCTACAGGGAAACATATCCCGCCAGGAGGGCGTGGAAGTTTGACTGACTCCTCAATTTTGTGCCAGTGGTAACGCCTATGACTCCCCTTATATTACCGGTTTACATCTCCACTCGGCGGTACTCTACGTGTTTCGTTACGTGGGGCTTAATAGAATGATGGGATACGATATCCTTTTTCAGCCGTAGCGACTCACAGTGTCATTAAACCATACGAGTACATGCCATTTGAAAGAGCACTATTGCGTAGCGTTGTATGCTTCTCAAGATGTAACTAGATCCCAAATACAACATTTTGAATCCCCAACCGTATATCTTCATCAACATCATTGTCTTTTTTGCCCCTTGAAACGCCCCAGGCGCCATCTGAAGGCACGCTCCCAACTTCAACCAGGATACAGATGCTGCCGACCCCGGAATGCGATGCCAGCATCTCCAACTCGCAAGAAGGCAGCCTTCTTGTAAATGTTAGACTTGTTCATATTTTCAAAGCTGCAAAGTTAATAATAACCTCAGGTCCGGCCTTGGGCGCAAAAATGATGGGGTAAGCAGAGGTGGCGGTTGGCCCCTCAACTTTCTGGCTGTGGGGCGGTGCCCCCCCCCCAACTTCGAGGCGATTCCGGAGCATTTTTCGTTTCAAATTATTCGGTAGGTAAAATTCTCAGAAAAAGATGATTCCTCAACATTGCGTGCTGATTTATGCTATTATTGGCCATGGGTTCCAGCATGGTAGCTATTTTCAACCTGATAAATTTGATCTGTGAAGAGAAAAGAGCGTTGTCAGATCCATGATTTCACGGAAAAGGTGAACCTTTAAGATGGGACAAAGATTAGTAGGAAGCACTGGCGGACCCATAGTGGGAAACATTTCCCACCCCCCCCGATTTTCGTCGATTTCTTGTTTTTTACGGTTTTGGGTCCAGTTTCCACCCCCCCCATCCATTGGCCTGGATCCGGCGCTGGGGAGAAGTGAGGTAAAATGGGCCGGAATTTGCTTTTGCGCTACCACGCTTTTAATGTAACCTTGAATTTCGTTTTTTCAGTAGACTGATCCATTATATATGTTTTGGCAGTAAAGTGATTATTCTGTCTCACATAGTTCTTATTTTATTGGGTTTGGAACATATCAAGGCATTTTTCTTATCTGGCCCCAAAAGTGGACAAGTTGAGCAATCTAGTGGGTTAAGTTGACCAAGCTATCCAAGGATTTCAGGTCGGTAAAACAAACATAAAATACAGTGCTTCCTTATCTTAATCAGCATTGATAGCAGCACGCGACTAAGTATCTGCTTAAAATGCACTAACGCAGGAACCATCTTATTCAACTTCACTCTGAACCACTGTTGTGACAAATGGTAAGAATGCACTGAAGTTCGACCTATGTTCAAAATGCACCTACGCAGCATTCTGACCAAATTCCGATTTTTAAAGGCTTTGACCATGACATACATTACATAGGTTTTATTTACAGTGAATCAGCAGGAAGAGGGCATTGAGATAATAGAGGTGTTAAATATTTGCAATGTTGTGGCGAGTGGACGAATTTAGTCAACACCAAAAATAAACATTTAATCAGAAAACATACAGCAATCTGGTCTGCATAAATTATAACTAAAACAAAAAAGGAGGCATCATATGTTTTGACTGTTTCTAAAGCTTTTGAAAACATTTCAGGATGTTCATAAACCGGTATTCAGTGATTATTAAACACACGAGGGTACATTAGCACAGATGGGAGCGAAGCGAGATATGAAACTAGAGCTAAAATGCCGATAGGGTATGGTATCTACATAAACAATTTAGACCAGGTCTATATGTCAAGGTAAAGAGGTCAAAAGTCAAATTTGGCCATCTGACCTTATGCATATGGTGGAAAACCGAAGTAACAACCGAAGAAATTGCAAGATCTCTTATTTTAGGTAGGCTCAAGGTCATCGACCTATACGCCACATATGGTATATTCCTATTATCAAACTTAAAGTACACTATACAAACTTTTCTCGAAAGGAGGATTGACCTTACCCATGATCTTAACCTGACCTACCGAACTTACACCGTTACCTTACTACGACGTCATACATAATATACGTCAGACTGGGACACGTAAAGCACGGAGTCAATAACCTGAAATTGCTGGTATGACTTAACTTACCTACCTACGTGAGGTACCTGACAAATAATCCCTCTATACAGTGACGTCACCACTTGGTCTAATCAAGCAAACGGTTCGACCCGGTCGCGCGATTCAAAATGTAGGTCGCACTTGAAGCCTATAAATCAAACAATTTTCGACAAATTTCAAAATTATTCACTATCACGCCTTAATTCTAAATCACCCATTCCCGTGTTTGCTACAGCGGTTCTCCGGTCATCCGGAAAATAGTTGGGAGGTATCCGAGGCCTCAGTGCGCGTGTTAACACGCAATAAAGAAAAGTAGAATATATCCTACCTGTGTTTCCTCAACAAGGCATATCAAAATATCAGTCCGTGAGGTCGTCGTTCTTCCCCCGCCCACCCTCCGCACATATGATATCGCGGTATCGCCAACTATGGGACGTAGGTCACCGAGCAGCCCGAGCGTCATCTTGCGTCAGCTTTGACAGTGGGACGGCGAGAAATTCGATTCGATTGCATAGACACTCGAACCGATGGTTACGGAGACCGTTCATTGGATAAAAGGTATGACGGTATACCATATGTGTTTAAGTATATGCACAAAACAGATTCCAGGTATCGTTTTCGTCAGCATTGCTAAGGTGTTATAATAAATGTCTGATCCGGGATCACGAGAGGCTTAGTCGTGATTAAGGCTTTTAAAATACGGATCCAATCCGAGATACAACCTAGCAGGAACATTTCCATGCAATAAATGGTTCGTTGTCGGCAGTCCCTCGGGTATTGATAAAGTCAACACAGCACCAATACACAAATTTAGACGGTTATAGTGCTTAAATTTAAAACAACTTCCACTTCTAGGCATTATTATAGCATTGTTATAGTCAACTAATTGCTCATTCGGCCGGTCCATGCTTATTCGGAGCCCACGGCGTCGTTCCCCAGCGGCCGGTTAAAAATTATTATATGTCATCGGACACGGGGCTGCAAGTGGACGCAAGATATTTTACTTCTCTTTAGACAATCGGGATCGTTGATGGTGCTATGCTGGGCCGATGCTGGCAAGTTTTAAATCCCTCCTTTTATTTAAATCGAACAGTTTTAGATATGCAAATACTAGAGAATGTCTATAAATAGTTTCAAAACTATTTTCATTATTATACCTAAACCATGCAAGGGCTCAAAACAGTGGTTTGCCATACTTTGACCTGTTCTGCTTTGGTCGATTTAAGCATAATGAAATGTACGTAGTTTCGCTGCAGATCTGGTCCGCGGGTGGCGCACCCAGTGCTTACTTCAAGCAACTCACAAAGACTTGTAGCACGGTTTTGTTTTCATGCCTGTTTCAAGTGCAGTGAAGATTCTCTATCAGTATATGTGCAGGAAATGATTTGAAAAGTTGCATTTCAATATGACGGACGGAGGCATTTAGGGCCTATGTGCCAGGTGCAATCTTTTTCAAAGCCGCTTTGGATCACAGTTATGGCACGGCGTGCAGGGGATCCCTCTTCAGAGGTGTCAATTAATTCCTTTTCAGATATAATGACTCCTCTTAGGGAGTCTGATTACTCTTTATTGAATGATTTCAGGGTGGGATGACTCCTTCAGAGGAGTTAAATGACTTTTTAAGGAGTGTTAGCTTATTCTTTTTTACCCTTAAATCAAAGTAAACACAGAGATAGGAGTCTGACACCCCTGACTCCCCAAAGAGGGATCTTCCAGATACCCTAAAAAGGTGGACTTTTTTTACAGCATCTGCAGATTCTCCAATCAGGTGTTATTTTTCTCACATTCAGATCCAACACTGGAGCCTCCTTGACGCTTCCTAACCCTTTACGTAACAAAGACCTGGATCAGTCACTGACAAAGATCCGCTCCAGTCTCAGTTCAAATAAAGGGCTACTAACTCTGGTTCATGTCAGCCACCATAACCTGGGCATTACAACCCCTGATACTATGGTATTATCATATCTATCCAATTCACTCTGGCCCATCAAAACAGCTAAATGACCCACGATGTAATGAATTGACCCCAATTTCGGGAGGGTCGTCTTTGCCGTCTGCTGCGCGAGTGTCCCCTTTACTGCCGCTGATGGTTCCAGCTTTTAGCTGAGTGGGTGGTCCTTGGCCCCGGTAACTTCAGTGAACTGGACCACGAGGGGGGGCCGGGTCAGACTTAGAACTGGCTACCCCACACGGAGATGTCGCCACGAGTCCAGTCGGTCAATTGGTGAGGACCGATGGCCACAGCACTGCTCAAGCGGCTCAAGGTACTGTCCACCACTCTTTCCAGATAAACACAATTCAAGGTGGAAACAATGCATTTTTATGAAGTCAAAACTGCTGAAAAATGTTTCATCATAATTTAAAACCACCCTGGCTTTACACTTCCCCTATTCTTCTGTGCAGTTTTGGCACCACCAGCGGCCAGCGCGGGGAGTCGGTGCAGGCGCGTCTGGTAGCAGCCGATTAATCACCACTGAACGAGGCGACGGCGACGCTGTTTATTGACGCGGTCCAGTGTGGTCCCCTGCGCGGCACCGGCACACGCCTCTTTCACCGCTGTCACCAGTGTTTATTCCAGCGTCCCGCAGTGCCCAGTGTCTGGAGCACCGCCGCAGCAGTGGGGGGTCAGCGGAGATAGGGGGAGGCGATACCCACCGGCGCAGATTCCGCCACCAAATTCAAAGAAAGCCGCCTCCCTAGGGAGGAGGGTGCTGCAACCGCCAAGGCTACTTTTTAAAAGGAAAAACTTCATTCTGAAAAGCAAGCCGGGTAGTTCTTAAGACAGTGGCCGACATCGTGCGTGCTATTGCATACATGTAAAATAATGTGGTTAGAAAACACACCCAGGAAACGGCATGGTGTGCATCAGAATCGAACTTGGCATGTGTTTCTAATGAGAAGGAGAAAGCTGTGCCAATCAGACAGCTAGCCGACTAAAAAGGGTTTGCATTTAGACGCGAATAAGAGCTTTGAAATTTGATTTGCTTCCGAAAATTTGCAGTCATTGCTGACATTTTGCAATGCTGAGCGTTGACTCAAAACTAAATAGTTCTTTCACTACTGTTGCTATTTGAAAAAATGTTGAGGTCACAACAACTGCGGTGCAAATTTGGTAACAACTTTTTCTCCGGATAGAACTCAACTAAACTCTTACTATAAGGCTGGACCACTCTCCTCCCCATAAGATAATACTGATAAAATTACCAAGGCCCTATATACACCTATTAAGGAGTCGGTGTCTACCTACGGATTCGAGCGAGATAGCCTTGACAGGGTAGGGTCTTAACACTAAACAAACATCGTTTGCATCTGAAATTTAGTTTTGGACATGTCATATTATGTGATCACGTTTTGTTCACGTTTTCCCTCTAATTTCTGGGTCTGAAATTGCACACAGGCTGGTAATGGAAATGCCCAAACCATGAGCGTCGCAAAGGGTGGGACCAAGCGGGCCTGCACCCCACTTTTTGGCCAAAAATTTATTGACTTCAGTCGAAATGGGAGACAACCGTACATTTGTATAATTGGCTGCTGTCGAAGGCAACGAAGAGCCCAAATTCGAACAAGTTTTGGTCCTAACGTGGAAAGTTTGTTTTCAGCATCAGGTTGAAGTTTGGTTGGCCTCCTCACTTTTTTGCCGGTGGCGACGCTATGGCTAAGGTCATGCCTAAAGCCGATAAAAAACACGTTGTTATGTACTGTCATATTTTTCGCGTCTGTGTTTCATCCTAAAGCTTCCAAGATACAAAGTATCAAAATATTCAAAAATATGCAAAATTGCAGAAAATTCAAAAGTGCAAAAGATGCAAAAAATGGATCTCCCCTAAATAGTGGGCACTACTCGCATGAAAAACCTAAAAAAACTGTTGGATATAACACGAGTTTATCCCAGAAAATGATACTGAGCCGAAGTGAGGAGAGCTCTGGCGGCTTCATCCATAAATTGCATTCCAATTCGAACTCGCGATAAACCTCCAGCGACGCTGAGCCACAAAGCGGGTACTTACTACCCACCACAGACTGAGCCCAACAAAAGCGCATTATCGATGTCCTGTCGTGGCAAGTTATCTTCCAAATAAAAGGCTTGACTGCCGAATAGACAATACACACGGGCGATGGACGTCTCAGTAACAACCCGATAATGCACGGCACTTAAATCACTGGTTCAGCCACTCGCAATAAAACCGTCAAACATGTTCAGCCCATCAAACGGTGCTTTATTATGCCCTTAACGAGTGTAGCGCGTGCAAACGGCTGATTACTAGGATCGAAGAGAACAGCTGTCCTGTTGGTCTTCATCATCAGCAGCAGTGGCGTGGCTGCGTTGTCTCAGCTGCCCCGCTCACGTGAACAAGATCCCTTGAAGAGAAGCTATCCTTGGTGGTGTTTTTGCTGCTGATGCAAAGCCGAATAGAATATTTGCCGTAGGGATATCGCATTTGTTGTGACAGGCGTATTTTGTTGAGCTTGGTTTCATGTTACGTATATATTGGCTAGTATTGTTCTACTTCATTACGGCCCATTTGCAGACGCATATCTCTGCATTATGGAACCATCTTAACACCTTTTATTTCTCTTTTGATCTTAGATTTGATATCTATCTGGAGCAGGGAACCGCTTCCAAATTTTAGGTGCCACTACGTGCTTGAGGCAATTTTGAATGCTAAATTGGTTGTCGATTAAGTAGGAATAGCATGCGGAAACATTGCCTCACGCACAGTGTATACGCCTGACAACAGTCCACAAACAGGAGTCAGTCAGGGACACAAACAGCTTTCTCACAATCTTGCAGAGTAGGGGAGATCGGAGCTGGTTGAATCATTTTTCACTTTTCCCTCCGTAGCTAATAATCCACAAGATCTATCTAAAATTGAATGCCACCATTCAAAACATAGTCCTTTCCCCCCACCAAACGACGGTTAATTTTTTTCCAAAAAACAAATAAGTTTTACCACAATAAACTTTTGAAATCAGCTCTGCACTTGACGCAAACTTGCCCCGGTGCCGGGGTAAGTTGCATCAACCCCCAGGGCAGCTTGCATCGTGAGGAATTAGTGCACAGAAACACAAAACAATGTCAGATTCCCTTTATTGCTAGGCAAGTTTCCTATTTAGCTCATCAGATACATTTCCGAGCTTACCTACTCACAGTCAGAGTCGCAGTGGTTACAGGTAGGGGAAGTCAAGTCCGTGCAAGAGTACGCACTTAACTTTCTGAAGGCTTTCACTTTTCTCCTATATGTCTAACAGCTAAAAATTTTATATGGTTGTTTAGCCTGAAGAATTTTCTATGTATGGTACATGTTTCAACTCGATAGCTCTGAAAGAAACTCAACACGAGCCCATAAAAAATAAAGGTCACGTGCGTACTCTTGCCGGAGTGGGTCGGTAAGAGTACGCACTAGAGGGGGCTGGAGTACGCAATGATGCCCTGCTGTGCTTTAAGGGGCATCTACCATGCCATGAAGTTTTTTTGTCGCCAAACTAGGCGATTGTATGATTTTATATCGTTCGGAACATACAAGAACTAAGTTACAACGTTTGGTTTTCCAAATTTTAATTACAGACTCTGTCCTCAGCAAAAATTGAATTTTCCTATCTCTTAAGCATGCGCACTCTTGCACGATGGTCTACTGCGTACTCTTGCCGGACATGCTCCCTTGGGAAAAAAGCCTTCATAATTATGTTGGCAGACGTATTAGCGTGAGCTCCGGTCCTGCAGCTCAGTCCCAGCTCAGCTTTCTTACTGATGACAGACCGTAATACAATACTTTTGGTAAGATAATCATGGTCTAAAAGTTTATCTAGCTAAGAAATATTACATCAAGTGTGCCCAGAAACTTATTTAGCTCTGTACTCCCGCGGAAAAGAACAGGAGCACTTCAAATTTTTGTGTGCAGCCTAGGCACTGACCTTGCTGATTTATACCAGGGTATCCACCATCTCAGTGGCTACTAAGTAACCAAAACAGCTGCTGCGTACTCCTACCTCATGCGTGCTCTTACCCTCCCTTACCCTATACATTATTTTTATTTTTTCTTATATATATATATATATATATTATTTTCTTTTTCACAAGATGTAGATTCTTTTTGAGATCGTTGGGGGCTACCGTTCCACCTCCAGTGGACGTTCGTGCCAGGCCCCTTGCAGTCCGGGTGTTAATACAGAACATGCAGGTATTCTCAGCCACGGTTTTAATCATTCTTCCTTATTTTTCCTGCCAATAATCATAGCGTCACCATGAGATTTTTGTAGGAGGTGACGGACCCTAATCTGGCGATGACGGGGGTGGGGTGAGGGAAGGGGATAGGATAAGGTTTTAATATAGTGAAAAAGTGCAAAAAGTAGGTACCTATGTCAAGTTTAAAAAAAATGGGTGACGCCCGCTCCCTCATTCGCAAACTTGGGTGACGCACCCTTCCGCCACTTTCGACGCTCATGCCAATAATGATGGTAATAACACATCCTTCTAACTATTTAGTTCGCCCATTAACAAAACTAAGCGTCGGGGCAGGTTGCATTAATGTTTCAACCTGCCCCGCGAAAAATGATTCGTCTTGCCCCGTCTCTACATTGAATTATTTATGGCGCCAAATATTGCACAAGCCAAGAGGTCCCACCAAAAGTCTTTGTCTCAATTGAAGACTAGAGAAACACACTTTAACCTGCCAGGCTTATGACCAGCGTGCATGTTATCTTGTATTCCATTTAACGCTTAATATAACAGACTAAAAAATACTTTCACCCTAAACAAATGAGTTTTTTGCCTCCTCACTTGGTATCGGCCGACCGCCTTCGCTGGTTTCTCCACTGGAAAGCCATTGCGCATGCGCGGTGCTGGTGGGCCCGCTTAAACTGACATGCAGTGAATATATTTTTAGTTACAGCCCCTGATGCATTCAACCCGTGATGCAACCAGCCCCGGTCTCCCCTATCTGTTTCCCTTTATAAATGAAGAGTGTTTATGAATCTTGACCGGACCGGGGAGCAGGGGCGGGGGCTGGAATTGTTGCCTAATTCGGCAGGCACCACACGCACGCCCTCCGTGTGGTAGCCGAAAAAATCGCATCGCAGCAGAGCCGTACTTAGCAGATCCGTACATATATCTCGCGTTGCAGCCCTTTGAAAAGTGCAAGCCTTGTAAGAAAAACAAATACTGAGAGTGGTGGTCCACAAATTAGGGAATTGCTTTCTGGGCTATCCCCTCCCACATGAACGTTTTTTGGCGCCCATGTGTAACGCTTAATAACGCTGTGGCAACCCCCCCGTCCCTACCTCCTTGGCGTTATATAATTCACGGGCGGCCTCAAAAGGCATCAAAGGGCCGACGGATTGGTCTGAGATAGTTAGTCCTGATAAGAACACTGACTTGTTAACCAACATAGTCGCTGATATAGCTTGAGTCAGAAGCCCCACGATAGTAAACCTGTGAGCATGCACAAAACAACCCACTTATGATTGTCGCTGGTAACAATTTGTGTTCAGAATTTACGAGACCCATCTTTGGCTCTGACGCTGTCCTGAAATGAATTTCAAACAGACCCGCTGGCCTTGGCTGGGTAGTATTCTCTGAACAACCAGGAAAAATGCACCGAACGACGACTGGTGAAATTCGGATGTGTGCCTCATCAGGGACGGACCCAGAAGCGCCGTTTGGGGGGGGTAACTCGGGAAAAAATCATAAAAATTTTTTTTAAAGAAAATCGGCCGACATTTTTTCCATTTTTGAGGGTCAAGGCCCCTTGTCCCCTCCCCCTCTTCTGCGCCCGCTACTATGCCTCATTGGTCGTAAACAACTTTATTTCATTACATATAGGTATATATATATATATATATATATATATATATATATATATATATATATATATATATATATAAGGCTTCGGTCATTCCCGTCATATTGGTGTAAAACATTAGAAAAAGACATAATTCGACGTTTCGTCTTACGTAAGACATATTCATGATATTTTGACACTACAAGTTTCAAGTTACATAATAATAATAATATTACTTGTGTGTTTATTATTATGTAACTTGAAACTTGTAGTGTAAAAATATCATGAATATGTCTTACTTAAGATGAAACGTCGAATTATGTATTTTTCTAATATCTTCCCATATATATATATATATATATATATATATATATATATATATATATATATATATATATATATATATATATATATGCATAGTGACAAATAAGTTACAAGATAGAATTAAATAAATTTATAAAACATACATGCACCACAACGTTTCGATTCACCCGCCAACTGAGAAGTGAATACGAAACGCGTTAGGCAAATGTTTTATAAATTTAGTTTTAAATTCGCCAAACATCATTGTACTTTTATATATATATATATATATATATATATATATATATATATATATATATATATATATATGGGAAGCCCGTGCAAGAGTGCCACTTAACTTTCTACAGGCTTTCACCTTTCCCTATAAGTCTAACAGCTAAAATTTGTATGCGGTTGTTTAGCCTGAAGAATTGTTTATGTATGGTCCATGTTTCAACTCGATGTCTCGAAAGGAACCGCCACGAGCCATCAAAAATAAAGTCACGGCATACTCTGCCGGAGTGGGTCGGCAAGAGTACGCAAGAGAGGAGGCTGGAGTACGCATTGATACCCCGCTGTGCTTTAGGTGCATAGGCTACGTCGCGAAGTTTTGTCGCCAAACTAGGCGATCGTATGATTTTATATCGTTCTGAACATACAAGAACTATGTTGCAACGTTTGGTTTTCCAAATATGAATTACGGACTCTGTTCAGAGCGAAAATTAAATTTTCCTATCTCTTAAGCATGCGCACTCTGCCCAATGGTCTACTGCGTACTCTTGCCGGACATGCTCCCTTGGGAAGAAAGTCTTCATAAACATGTTGGCAGGCATTTTAGCGTGAGCTCCCGTCCTGGAGCACCTCTAGCTCAGCTTACTGATGACAGACCGTAATACAATAATTTTGATAATTGAAGCATGGTCTACAAGTTTATCCAGTTAGAAATATTACTTCAAGGGGGCCCAGAAACTATTTTGCTCTGTACTCCCGCGGAAAGAACAGGACACGTTGAATTTGGTGTGCAGCCCAGGCACTGACCTTGCTTTTGTACCAGGGTATCCACCATCTCAGTGGTTGCTAAGTAACCAAAACAGCTGCTGCGTACTCTATCTCCTGCGTACTCTTACCCGCCCTACCCTAAAAGGTATTTGTGACGTCTGTGCAGTAGCATCTCTGCTGGTAAAAATGTCCTCAAAGGGTTATAAAACTATTTTTACCATTGTGACACAGCAATATTCGGCTTTAGGTATGAATTAGGTATGATTAAATATCCAGTATGATAAATGCTTTGTTATCTAAATTTTTTCCCGTAAAAGTGACTCTGCCTCCCTTGCTCGGAGCCTTTCCCCTTGCAATGTTCTGATTTATCTTTCTTTAACCGTTAAATACCCCGATTTTTATTTTTCCCGGGATTTTGGGGGGATTACCCGGGATAGCCTTCGCTCGCACTCATATGGCGATGCTCCCTCTTAGATATACATCGTTGAACTCGTGAAAAGTAGACGACTATAATGATAACGAAACTGAAATTCAGTGCACTGCAATGCACCGAAATTCAGTGCAAACGTAAAAGAGCACCGGCCAAGGCCAAGCGAGATTTCTATAGTTCTTGGAAGTCTGTGACGTCACGGTGGGGCATCACACTCTTGCTGAAGTCCGCTTAGCTAGCAGATCCTGCAGACAAGACATAATGGCACCGAGGCACCACGGTGCTGACGTAGAGAGCATATCATGACGTCCAGGAGCGGGATAATCGCTCCCCCTCCGCCGGGCCGGAAAGCTTACTAGTTCTGACCGTTGAGCTGTCTGCTGACGTAGATTCTTCTGGTCCGGCTGGAAGCCGACTTGTTTTTTGCCTTCTGACTACCGAAAATTGCATAAGGTGCCGTGCAGTGGATGGTAAAGGTGTTAAAAATGGTTAAAATGTGCATAAGCGTTGCCACCGGAAAAAGTGAGGGGGCCAGCCAAACTTCAACCTGATGCTGACACCACATGTTGCACGTTAGGACCAAAAACTCGTTGAATTTGGGCTCCTCGTTGCCTTCCGCAGCGGATGGTTATAAAAATATCCGGTTTTCTACCATTGTGGCTGAGATCAGGAAATGTTCGGCTAAGAAGTGGGGGAGCAGGCCCCCCTGGCCCCATTTTCCGACGCTTATGAAATGTTCCTGTCATAGCTTACTCTGCCATATAATGACTATGAGAGGGTAAGCTATGGATCAGTCCTCAACTTCGTGTAGGGTTTGGATCTTTCATTATAGGGAGCAAGCAATTACAATACATGTCACTTGAAACATCATCGACTTGCCGCTTTTCTTCCTTTAAAGGGAATGTGGCACCTTGGTCGAATCCTAGAATTTAGTGTAATTAGGCGTACTTTTAGCCGAAAATAATGAAACCATTCATGATTTATCTGAAAAATGTACAATAGGTAAGCTCAATATTTTGATTTTTAAAATACTCCTCTAGGAAAAGAAATAAATATCTGCATGTGGATGATGTCATGATCTGGAAACCACTACAATACTTGAAACGCTTCAAGGGCTGCGATTGGCTGATGCTCATCGTGACGTCAGCATATGTCGTCACACCAGCAGCTCACAACGATGGCCACCTGCCGAGAGGTACATACATGAGAGGTACATTTTGGTAGGTTTTAACTTTTTTACTGAAAGATCGAGTTCCAAGACAAATGATATATAGAGTACTGGGTTTTCCGACTTGCTTTACAACTTGGCTCTCTCAGTTAAAATCACGTTATAAAGCTGCCACATTCCCTTTAACGCTCTCAGTTGTCCTGCTTACGGAGGATGAGGACAGAGCCGAACGGTTCCCTACTTCCGCTAATCTGCTACTTGCGGGTCCTCCAAATGGTAGCGAAGTAGCAGTAGCGGATTTTATAACCAAATAATAGCAAAGTAGCGGCTAGCGGACTCTAAAGAATTCAAAATTGTTACCGCTTCCAATAGCTCGTAGAGGGGTCCACCAATAAAAACTTAGGCGATGCAGAACGAGAACATTTTTTCTCAATCAGAATAACAAAGGAAGGCCGAATGAATTATTGTGTCATGGTACAGGTAAATAGTAATTTGCAATTTGTTTAAAAGAACAATGATTTTTTAGGACAGAGCTCTAATATTGTTTTATGATAAAAAACAGTGATTGCGGAGAGCGGAGTAGCAGGCAGCAGTTTCGCATTTTTTGAAAATTTGCGCTACCAACGGTAGCGGTTTCAGCTAGCCAAGGTGGCGGCTAAAAACATTTGGTAGCAGCGCCCACTTCTGGGTGAGTATTTGTAACCAAAGCACTGAGAGAAATTTTCACTAAGTTACAACCTCGTAACGAGGGCCGCAGAACCCTAAAGTTTGTGTTCTAAATGTCTGCATCATTAGCAAGCATTTACCAGTTTTTTACTCCAAAAACTAACATTGCGGGCCCAAAAGTTAGCACGAGAACAAGGCTTTGACTAGGTTTGAGTTGGTTTTAATCATCGACCATCGTATTGCAACGAAGTGCCAACAATGCTTAAAATGCAATAACCAAGTTTGTACGAAGTCTTTACCATGGCCTAAAAATGTGCTAGCATTCCTTACTCTAGTAACTTATCGCAAGAACGAGGCTTTGACCATGGTTTAGTTGGTGTCAAATCAGTCACCATCCTATCGTAACTAGGTGATTACCATGCTTAGAATGCAGAGACCAGGTCTAGACAAAGTCTTCAGTCGGCCTCATTCTAGTGCCTGAATTAAGAAAGTACGGTTTTTTAGCTTCGGTATGGGTGAAATATAAACCAGTGAATAGGTCTACAAAAAGTTCGAAGTATATAATTGATCACTATTTGAACCCCAATAAAACTCCTCTTCGTTCCTGCTGAAAAACACTGATCGCCTCTGAGGTACTCCCTTTAAACATGTTTCCTTTGTTGTTTTTCTTTTATTAGGATCGATCAATTTATTAAGAGAAATCAATCCTATGACTATCACAGATCGTAGTAATTGCAAAATCTTTGCACGAATGAAAATAACACACGAACATCATACCGCAATCATCTTGGCCATCTGAGCCACTCCAGCTCAATCACGTGAGCCTCTCCAGCTCAGCCATCTCCCATCACCATCGCATCCCGAAATTCTTTGATGGTTTCAGAGGACGTTCACGTCCTTTGCAGCGAGAACATTGAAGGCCAAGAAGCGAACTGTTGTCTTGGTCCCTTTATTTTCCAGGCTGAAGACGAACTGGCATATGATCCACATAAGGAGGGCTTCAATTTACTCATCCACCACCACCACCTCCACGTCATTCCACATACTGTGTGCGCTCGCAGTGTCGCACCCACAGCCTGGATGTTATATACTCGCCGAACACCCACACCAGGGCCTTAGGAGCTCGGGCGTTCGAAAGCTCTTGACGAGACGAATAACCATTATGCGAACTTTTTTGGTTATGTCAATATTGAGGTCCCCAGAACTCAAAGAAGGTTCCAAACATTGGCCGAATCAGGGGAGGGGGCGAAAAAGGCAGTTGATCCCCAAAAAAGGCAGTTGATCCCCCAAACGAAAAATTGCAGTGAAGAACCATATTCCCCAAAAGCTGTCGACTTTTAGTCATTTTCCCCGGCTCCTGCTCCTTAAGTCTATAAGCAAGGTTTTGGTGCTTTAACCTTCGCCCTACGGGGGGCATCGATGCCCCCTGAAGGTTTTTCCGGAATAGCAGAAAAACGACGAGGCGCAGCACCGTGGTTGAGAGCTCTACCTCTTACTGCATCATTTTCCCACCATCCCTGAATTTTTTTAATCCGGGTCACCCAAGGTCAGGTCACCAGGCGAGGTCAACCAAGGTCACCTCACTTCAACTTTAGAGCTCTGTAAGAGCTACATTTCGAAGTCGATCAATTTGAAACTTCCTACACTTCATGAACCCTCCAGGGTCTACAAGGTGTATATCCGGGATTTTTCGATTTCGTGACCTGAGGTCATGTCACGAGGTGACCTCTCCCATTGACAAAGCATGGGGAAAAGCTGTCTTATAATCTAAAAGTCACAAAAACGATTGAAAATGCTCGGCTTTGTCAGAAAATCATTCTTGGACACCCTTTCACGGATTCCAGGGGCCATATTTGCCCTTCAACCTCTCCAAGGTCATCCAAGGTCACCAGGGTTCAAAAACAGTATTTTGACAATAACTTTTGACCTATATAAGCTAGAGCGCTGAATCAAACTTCATCGTGTATGTCTCGTCACTGGCTTTCGTTTGATATACGGCAAGGTCACCTTCTGACCTTTCGTGACCTCAGGTCATCTTAGGTCACGAGGTGACCTCTGGAGGTCAAACCACTGGCGGGAGGTCATTACGTTCAACATAGCGGGAAAAGGTCGGACATATTCCTATCCAATGTACTTCACCACATTTCAATAGCTCTAATGACACAAGAGTTATGCCCAGTTTGCTTAAACATTGCATATTTGAGTGAAAATAGGCGATCTTGACCTAATTTGACCTCTGGAGGTCAAACCATTGATCTGAGCGCTAAAACATGTGCAGTAATTTCTTACTGAATTCACGCGAGCTTTCTAATGCACTTTGCAGATTTGCGCTAACGCCCATACTTTCGGAGTTAGAGGGGGGCCATCGATGCCCCGGTGGGGCGAAGGTGGCGCCGGACCCCCGGTGGGGCACGGGTTAACTGAACCATTCAACTTCAAACAGAACCAGTCAACTTGAATGCAAGCATTGGACCTAGCTCCTCTTGATATCAAAAACCGCTTTTGAGTGAAGGATCCTTGAATAGCAAAAGCAAACATCTTGTGGCCAAATATTTTACCGGGCTATTTTTCTTTTTGACTTTGGTTGCCCCCCCTTAAACCTACCGGCCAGATCCGCCACTGGTTCCATATGCCTGAGAATCCCTGGCTACACCCATAAAGCCATTTGTATGCAATGGAAGAAGTTTCGAAACACGTAGGTATGTAGGTATCTAATTGGACACTTCGCATTCCAATGCAGCTGCTTACCTTACAAGTCCAATCCGTTTCCAAGTTCACACCACTTTAGCGACTGCCTGCTCCCAATGTCAAAGGGCACTGACACTGAAAAAGGTTGGTCTAGAATATGCCTAAATAGGCTATACGCTAACCAAAGAAACTTTTCCACCGCAATCCGCTAACTGTACTAACACCGTCCCGCGTACACTCCCCGCTGTCTGCGTCTTACTGAGGGAGGAGTTTGATCACGACACGAATGAAAAATGCAGTAGCGCACGTGCATCTTACACTTCCGGTGCTTCCGCGACACTAGTAATACCAGGTCAAAATGTGTACGGCATTTGTAAGGATACGAACATCTTGCCAATGTATTAGCAAGGCTGTCCTACTGCCGGCTTTGATCATACGGTACAGCGTTGCTACCCTTGTACTGGCTTAGTTGCGTGTTCATATCATTATGAGAGGACGACTAATGTTCGTTTAAAAACAATGCCTTAACCACTTTTTGCTTTGCATGAACTGGGTTTTGTCCTTGTTTAGCCTTGGTTGTGCTCTAGTGAACCCCAATATCAGGGCTGCATTCGTATAGACATTGTGAAAATTTCTCTCAGTGAGCCCCCTTACAATTGGTCCACTAATTGACGTAGAACTTTGCAGGGCAAAAAACAACATATCGCCCGTCATGTGAGTTCATAATCTATCTCTTTTAACTTATTTTGTCAGGTTCCAGGTCATTTTAAAGAGCCGGTTTTCGTATTTGATGGCCAGATGAACATAGGTGGATCCAGGGGAAAAGGGGGCAGGTGCCTTCCCATCGACCCTCGGCGCCCCCTGAAATGGTCACGGCGCCCCCTGGAATGTCGCTTCTCACCCCCCTGCAACAGAATGCGAAAATCGGCACCAATCGATAGGACTTTGCACCCACCTGATAGCGTTTTCCGGTCGGAAGTAACGCCCCTCTGGTCCGGATGGCACCCTCGCGAAGGTCCCCCCATTGGCAATCCTGGATCTGCCTTTGCAGTTGGAACGGCCTGACTGCTGCAGATTCACATATATGGTACATAATCGCAAATGGGGCAATGCTACAGCCAGCAAAGCAATTAGAATGCTTTTGCACTTCGATTCGCCTACTGTACGAACAGTGGCGGATCTGGCCGGATGGTTTGGGAGGGGCAAACCAAAGTCGAAAAGCAAAAAAACGTCGTGCAGTGCAAAATTACGTTAAAATATGCCTTTTCGGTAGGATTTTGGGAAACTGGAGACGAAAAGCAAAAAAACGTCACGGGGTGAAAACAATGGACTCAAGATATTTTTTTCTATCCAAGCCCCAATATTTACACTGAACTTCACTAATTCTGTTTGAATTTGAGAGTTGAAGCACCAAAATCTTGCTTACAAGCTAAAAAGGAGTCGGGGAAAAAAGGAGGTCAATCGCTTTGGGGGGGCAAAAACATAGTTTTGCCCCGAGCTTTTCCGTTTTGGGGAACAATTGCCTCTTTTGCCCCTCTGGATCCGCCACTGTGTACGAATAGGTGAACCAATCTGGGTGGCGCATGATTCTGGGTTAAAGGGTCACAGATGACAGAAAGTCAAAGCTTCCCAAAATTTATAAGCCTCACTTTCAAGCGGTACTTCTAGATACTGCCCTCTAATTTGGCACTGAAAATTACCTGAGGATCGTTTTGATCCCAAATTTTAGATAGATTAAAAACTAAAATGTAGGGTGAAATTGACAAAGCCCACATGTCGATCATCTAAATTCTTCGAAGGTCAACCAAAGACAAGGAGGCTGCCGAAGGTCACATCAGATCACCAAAGATCGCAAAAGTGTAACTGAAATCATAGCATGCATTACATATTTTCTAAAACAGGACAGCGCAAAATAAGAGATGACAAAATGCTTAAAAAAACAAATCCGCGTTACATGGTTCTGGAAACGTTATCATGGCTCAGTGACATGATGTGACCCGGATACATTTACTTCTTCAAAAGATTCACAGTGAATATCTTATGCGTTATGCAAAGCGCTGGGAATCAAAACACAGTCGTTTTCGGGTCATATACGAAAACTTTGGATGGGACAGTAGTTGTGACAAACCCTCTCCTGTCAGCGTTTAAAACCAAGATGTTTAAAGTGAAGCTACTTGGTGGTAGTGCGGTTCTATATACTAGTACTCAGTACTCAAGTATCGTGCGTGCATCTTGCTGTTAAGCTATTTACTTATTTCTGAAAATTGCAAGCTGCTTTCGAATGCGTTCTAAAGGCCATGTTGGAGTCGTCAGAGATTTTTGAACACTGGCCAAATCAGAAAAGTGTTTTAATATGGCTTTAATGTGCTTATCATACACGTGTTCCTTTTCCATCCCGGACTTCCATCCCGGACCCCGTATTTCAAGCCTGTTTCATCCGTGCAATGTGTTCTGGACTGGATAACTGTTATGAAGGCCCTGTTTAGAAAGCGCTTAGGATATGTATCAGTTATGCCAAAACGCTCTGAAGTCAATTTCCAAGCGTGATTTATAACCGGGAAATGACCATAATATCCTCATACCACCGATCCTTATAGGAAAAGCCCTTCAATGTGGCTGAAATAATTTGATTTGTAGAGATCTCAGCCACGCTCCTCTGCCATCGAATTCCACACTTGCGGAACACGATTTATACCTAATTGATTACCGAGCCATCGCATCGCGCATGCTTTATAGATCCGTAATTTCAAATCTATCATATACTGAATGAAAAACGATTGAATGCGCTGTCATCCTGTGAGTGATGAACATGTTTTAATGATGAATATGTTTTAACTTCCAGAAATCATTTTCATGTAATCAATATTTAAATCCGATTTACACTTTTCATCATCTAAATAAGAGTTTAAGTGCATGCAAAAATTGGGGCTTTCATTCCGCTACTACTACGTTGCAAGGGGTTCAAACCCCGATAAAGAATAAAGCAGACAGTTGAAGAGAGTTAGAGAGTAGATAAGCGATAATCCAGAAACAAATGTTATGCTTAAAAAAACTTAAGAGGCTTAAGACGCATCATCAAGTTTGTGGTTTCAGAGCGCCCTAACAACCTGGGTTATATCGCTCCAAGCAGCTCTTAAGATACATTTGTATGATTATTTGTGTTCTATGACCAAAAGTTAGATATCAAAATTTTCTCGTCGGAGCATTTGCCAGGCCAAGGTCGGACACTCAAACGGAGCAGAACAAGCCTCTTTCACTCTCACTCGTCCGGCATCACACGCTTATTGAGAGGTGTTGACATTCAGTTGGAGTTTGAACAGTTTCATCCAATTGCAGTTTTCAGGCGGTGGTTACTGTGCACTGCAAAGTGTGCAGTACGCCGAACTGGTACAACCAAAGTGCACCGTTTGATAATCCGGCCGATCGTGGGAAAAAACGCATCGGAGTGAAATCATTCGCGTTTCTGGTGGTGGGGCGGCCGTGCGACCGATGGATATCGGCCCAAAACGTGACTGAAGCATTGTGTATTTCCCCAATGGGGTAAGTGTTTTAGCTGTACCGACTCCTCCGCACAAGCCATTTCTTTCCAGTCGTGTGGGACTCGCTGCTACTTTGTGGTCTTGTGACTTTTTATACCTCATCGATAAGTGTGTAATTCAAGGGTGCACCTCGTTTTTCACGAGTTCAGGTGTATTAGCTTCTCTGTCCGCCAAAGGTTTGTTAGAGGAGGAAAGTATGATGTAGCAACTTTAAAACCTTAACGTAGCGCGGGTTTCTGTGGGATTGTTCAAAATCTGATGCGCAGGTACAGATGCTAGAGAGTAAGAGTACAAACCCGATTTTTCAGTGTTAGGTTCCTGTTTTTGGGCTTCCAGTTTTGGGTCTTCCTCATATCAGCCCTGGTCACGTTTGTTTTTTGGATTCCTCCTCCCAAAACTGTACTGATCTGCAGGGAACTAAATGCATTTTAGTAGCTTAGACATCCCTCTTCATCCAACGAAATCAGTGCTCATCTGAGTGTTCTGCAATAGAAGGTGTATCCTCAGGGGCATCGCCACGGAATTTTCCTGGCGGTTGGGGGGGATGTGGAAGGCGAACGTTGAGCACATCGAATGTCTTTGATAACGCTAATGACGGTAAACTTCACCAGCACATTTAAGTAGCTCCACGGAGGTAATAGGAGATAATTTAAAGCCTAGCTCAAGTCATAAACTTTGGGCTGGATATCCTCCTGGTGTGCGAGTTGGAATGCTGCGTCCCCGCCCCCGCTCCCCCCATTCCCCTCTTTCGACGCCTATGCCTGTCCTTTTCGCGATTCTGATTAGCAGTAGGCGGATCTGATCGAACAGTCATTGAAAATATCGTTCAAAGACTATTTGAGTAAACAGAGGTGACGCAGCTTTCTCGTCCCCAGCATAAACCAAATCCTCTTCATAAAATCTTCAATTTGGGAAAGCATAGGATCCGCTTATCACGGGGTGCTTGATTCTGATGATAAGCTGATGGGCACTTTGACGAGGAAAGACGATGAGGCTGTTTTAATGCCGACAGAAATACACGATTTTTGTTTTTTTTCTTCCTGGAAATCCTGATGTTGAGGCCTAAAATGTGAAAACATGCTTAAGAAGTTATTAGGCTAAAATGTGAATTCTTATACGAAATTTGGTGTCCACCCATGAAATAGTTGGAAAAAGGCAGACGAAACAAATGGAGGGGCAGTATAAGTATCAATAGAAACATTAGAAAAATAACAGTTAAAGCGCTCAAACAAAACCTTCCAAAGAGGCATTTATATCCTATAATCCCAATATCATTTTTACCCCACCCATTGTTTCGTGTCTCCATTCCATGCCTTCGATTTACACTAGAGGTGGGAGTTTCGGGCAATTTTGCAGGCCCTGGCCCGGGCCCGTCTGCTGCTGATTTTAGAAGCCCGCCACAAGCCCGGTTTGTGGAAGAAATGGCTTATCAAGCCCGGAAAGGCCCGGTATCATGGAAAAACCATAAACGACTACATACAGCATTTATTTACTTTAAAGCTGTCTCAAATACCTATTTTAAGCCAATTTATCCTGGAAAAAGGTTTTGGTTTCACCCAAAACCATATTAAAAAGGTGCATGCAGCATCAGTAGCCTCAGCTATCTTAATAATTCCGCAGAAAATGATACTGAAAAACACAGTATGAAACATGCCTTGCTTATGATGCAAGCTTACTTCAGATAATGACCAGCATCACCTTATAAAACAATGGGCATTCTAGATAAAGGTATGCACATGGCAGCTAAAAGAATCAGGATGAAATAAGTCCACTCATCAGACATTTCCTCCATGGTTGCACTTTTAAAAATCATTTTATGCTGGCACGAGCCTCACAGTTGAGTTCCAATAATGTTTATGAATAGAGGAGAGAGCAGTGACAAGTTTTCAGCTAAAACTTTTCAGAATATCATGGCAGAATGGCGGTGAATGAACCAAAAATCCTTCACATTGTCCCTGAATTGATACACGTGAGCATTTCCTTTAAATTTAGTCAGTAAACAGCTTGGAATGTAGTCAAAAGATTGTTCTGCTTGGGTCAGCCCGATCTGCAAAGTAGGTAAGCCTACAGGCCAACAAGGTCCATCAGCCTATCTTGATAAAGAACCACTAGTTTTCCACAGGTTCGCACCAAACATGGTGTAAAAAGGTTGCACCCAATCTCCACCAATAAGTAAATCTGACACAAAAAAACAACTCGAGTCCATCCATATTACCATCACCA
Source organism: Lepas anatifera (assembly GCA_034440635.1). Lineage (NCBI taxonomy): Eukaryota > Metazoa > Arthropoda > Thecostraca > Lepadidae > Lepas > Lepas anatifera. The sequence continues at coordinate 253,619 of JAOTON010002128.1, read as the reverse complement.
TGTGGGCTGGAACACTATTTCTGTTTGTTTTGTTGTATTTTAGGGGCTTGCGCTTAGAAGGTATCCGAAGCGCCGTGCTTGTCTACGTTATAGCAATCATTTCTGAAAATATTTTTCACTGAAATTTACCAGAATAGTAAGTTTATTTCAGTTAAAATATTTCGGTACTCTTAAAAATATATTCTAAAAATTTGAGGGATTTAAAAAATCTGCACAAAATGTGTGGTGTATTTGTTTAGTTCCTGAGAATAGCCCCTTTTGCGCAGTTGTTCCATATATGACGCTTTTCTGGCTTTGCAAAGCTTTTCAAGCTGTTCTGAAGCCCGCGGAATTTGGCGTATCTGAAGACCACCATAATTTGGATATTCTGTTTTTGTGTTCTGTGTTTCTATGTTTCTGTAGTACATTTTTTGTGTGCTGGGAGGGAGGTGTAAAGTAAGGGTTTCTTGGGAGGGAAGTGCTGTTATGTTTAAAGCTTATAATAGAAGCTGTATTTCATAGAGGCCAGGGAAGTATCTCCACAAGGAAAATGCAACACGTGATGTCAAGTATATTCATGTTTTGGTGCAATTTCAAAGGTTCCTTCTAAGGCTGACTGCTCTCCCCTGTATCTCCCCACAACAAACTAATTTATATTTTAAAGTACTTCGATCAAAAACATGTTTTCTTTGTGCCTATTCCCCTGCTTATACTAGCCTTTTCGAGGGGATTCTGCACCTTTTCGGCAATGAAAGAGAAAGATGAAGCTGTGGAAAGGTCAAACTTATCAACATTTGTTCTTGCATCTAGAGTTATCAGGCCAGTTTGACAATTATGGGCTCCCAATAGATAGTTTGTACCTGTCATTCACTTCACCATTTTGCGCAGAGGACATGGGAATGGCTCCATAGATAGCATTTTCTTTTACCTGAAGCAGAAAGCTTCTGGAAAGATTGTTCTAGTTAGAGTTAGGTGTTAGCATAAGTGTTGCCACCGGCAAAAAAGTGGGGGGGGCAGCCAAACTTCAACCTGATGCTGACAAAAAACTTTCAACATCAGGACCAAAAACTGTTCGAATTTGGGCTCCTCGTTGCCTTCCGCAGCGGCTGGATATAGGAATGTCCGGCTTTCTCTCATTTTGACTGAGATCAGGAAATTTTTGACCAAAAAGTGGGGGGCCAGGCCCCCCTGGGCCCCCTTTTCCGACGCGTATGGGTGTTAGTATCAATATGTCAGCAGCAAATGGGTTAAATGACTTCCTTTGAAATGGTATACTGACAATATGGAAGTAACAAATAGGCTACCACAATTTATATTTTATTCACCCATATATGACTTGAAGATTTTGAAGTCATTAGGATATTCATAAGATGACAGTACAGCATGGATGTGTGCAACTGTAGGCATTATTCAATATTTGATTATAAATATTGATACAGGTTTAAGTAACTTGCTTTTGACCCTGGCATGAGTAACAGATAGAAAGTTAGAGCTTCATGCTTTTACATTTGTGATGTATTTCTTAAAGTCCATGTCTCAAAATTAATTGTAAATGTATTTTCAAAAGCTGCAGGTGCATGAATGAGATTAGGGGAAAGTGCCCATATTACGACAGTGCCCAATTACGCACGAACGTTAGAAAACTCTCAAAAGATGGCAGCGCATTGCAACAACAACCAGCTGACTGCCACTATCGCATTCTGCTGCCTTTCCTGTTTGAACGTGACACGGAAGGACAGAACACCGCGAGCTCCAAGGTATTTATAACGCTTTTGCTAATCAGTATTATTTTCCTTGACCTATGAAAATGCGTCCATGTAATTTGCATGGTCTCACCTTTTCGCTTTTCGCCACAATAAGAAAACGACTAACGTTTGATCGGCGTGCGCTATTGGGGAAGGAAGGTGCTAATTTCGTCTACGATAATATCTTTGATGTGCCATTTTATCAGTCCAGATATGCGATGCAGAAGCTCGGCTGTGTGCTATTTGGAAGTGGTGCCCAAAGACGCACGACTCATGCTGTCTCAATCCCGCACAGTTTGAATTATAGATGATTTTTGCGTATGGTTTATTTTTGCAATGTAAAATATGCGAAATGATGATGTAAATCGCTTGTTTTCCATGGGGTAAAAACGAATATTTAAAATAATGTATTCGTCCTTACTGGTGCTATAGCATATGACGCCGGAGCCAGGGGCGTCGCGATTTTCCACGCTCTCGATCTCAGATACGAAGTATTGAAGGTAAATGTGGTTCTAGTTCATATAATCGGAAATACGACGTCAAGACTATATCACAAGACAGTACTCCAGATTCAATTTGGCTCTATAAGTTTGGTACTACCTATAGGAAAATAATTGCTCTGGAATGCTTTTAAAGCCCATGGACGCCTGGGGTTCATGCACAGGTCTATTAGAAGCATACATGTATTTCCGTAGAGCACGCTAAAAATGCATGGTAAAAACCCACTGATGATAAGACGAATCAGCGCCCGGACGGTGGCTCCGGGACCCCGGGGTGCCATAATTCACGTCCCCGCCAGGAGTGCGTCCGGTGGGAGGCATGTGTGCCCTGTAGGGGCTGGACTGACTCATTTGAAATCCTTTAAATTTCTATCGATTTTTTTTAATTGGCCCGGTAGTTTCAAGGACCAGAGAGGGCTTTGAATAGACCTCCAGCCGCTGGTGGGTGGTGGTAATAAATATCACTTGAAACGTTTGGTGATCAGCACCTACCCGCACTGGCAATCATTTTGCAGCGGCTTTCTAGACGTGATTTTAATTTCCTTTCTTTTCCTTTTCCAGATCCCGTGTGCCTTGTCATGGCGCGTGTACGCCGCGCGGTTAACTGGACCCACAAAGGACTAAGCACGGCTGTGGAAAAGTTCGAATGAAACTCCTAAGCCTGCGAAAGGCATCCCAGGTCTTCAATGTCCCCGTCCGGACAATTCGAGACCACCTGAATGCCAACTTACGGGAGGCTCCAGGAGACCGGCCGTATTCAACCGCGCTGAGGAGGCAGATCTGACAGCAAGGCTGAAACGTCTAGCTAGAATCGGCTACGGGGTGACACTTCCGGAAATCCGAAAGGTGGTGTTCGAATTTTGTGAGAGAAACGGCAAAGCTACTCCGTTCAAAAACGGCCTGGCTGGAAAGAAATGGCTCAAGGGCTTCCTGAAGAGGAATCCAGGTCTCTCAGTCAAGCAGTCAGAGAAGCTAAATTTTGTACGTGGGCAGAAAATGAACAGATCAACTGTCAGGGAATACATCAACCTTCTGAAAACCCGCATGACTGAACTGGGTATCATGGACAAACCTGAGCGCGTGTTTAACGCTGACGAATCTGGCGTGCAGCTGACTATGGGTAAAGCCCCTCGTGTCATTGCCTGTAAAGGTGACAAACGTGTGTACCAGCAAGTGCCCGCAGAGAAAGCTAAGACGGTATCAGTCATGGTGGCGGGGAACGCCTTAGGATCTTTCATACCTCCGATGATCGTGTACAAGGGAGCCAGGATGCAGCCACAGTTCGGTATGAAAATGCCGCCGGGGTCGAAGATCGCACTCAGTCAGTCTGGCTACTTCAACTCGTTTCTGTTCATGCAATGGTTGGATCACTTCGGTCGCTTTAAGCCCAGCGGCAAAGTCCTTCTGATAGTCGACGGCCATCGGAGTCATGTGAGTGAAGATGTGGCAGACAAAGCGGAGAAACTCGAAGTGGAACTGTTGTGTTTGCCGTCCAACACGACACACGAACTACAACCGCTAGATCGAACCTTCTTCGGGCCCTTCAAGACCTACTTCAATGCAGAGTTCCAGGCTCACCTGCGCACTCACCCTGGACAATCACTGAGGAAGGGGCCAGCCTTCGAGACCCTTCTGGCGGCGGCCCTCCAGAGGGCTTCGAAGCCATCGACTCTTGTCAATGGGTTCAGAACAACTGGAATGTTTCCTCCTTCCATGGCAGCAATCGATGAAGAGGCGTTCGCTCCTGCTGATGTCTCGGAGCGACCACTGGGCTCCGAAGAGCTGCTGGCGACGCCCCAAAGAAGCGTTGAAGACGAGCCAGAAGATGTCTTGGAAGTGTCAGACATATCAGAGAAGGCCGGATCTGAAGACCCAAGCTCTCAGGAACTGGAGCTGAGGCACCACCAGTTTCGAAAAACTGCTAGCTACACCAAAGAGTAAAAGGGGACAGGTGAAAAGGAAGTCTATCAATAGTTCAGCGGTGGTGGTAACGAGGCGAATTTTTGAGCGTGAGCAAGAAGCAGAATAAGGAATCCTGTGATAAGAAAGGAAAAGACAAGAAAGAACGTGAGAAGCAGAAACAAATGGAACCGCAGCCATCCTCGTCCAGCAGTGTACTCTGCATTTACTGCAGTATGCGGTTTGAGCTCAGCTGCGAACAGTGGATCCGATGCAATATCTGCGGTGGGTGGGCATGCGTCCCCTGCACTGACGCACACCGTCACCAAAAGGCATGGGTCTGTGATCCATGTCGCCCTTGAGGCAACACACGCATGTCCGTTCTGCGTAACTGCTTCTTTTCTGAGCAGTTTAATGCTTCTTGTATGCATTTGTGATGCATTTCGGTAGCTTCAGGATGATTTGGGCGGCATGGCAGGACATTTGCTCGTTTTCGTTCTGAGTCGTTTTCGTTCATCCTACGTCTGGATGATTTTGAAGTTAGTTAAGCAAAACAGGTTGATTTGTGCAATAAACCATTTTCGAACTGTGCTTTGTTTTATACATAAGTATCTGATCTTATAATCACTAGAATAATAAAATGCCACATAATTTTCCGACTTCAGCTCAAGAGCTTTAATAATAAATAATAATTGTTGGGGTTTAACGACGCACCAACTGCCAGGGTTATACGGAGTCGCAAACTCTCACCCTGTTGGGAGGGATTTGCGGGATCAGATCAACTTATTCAGAGGCTCTGCCCGGACCTGAACCGGGACCTGTGGCTCAGAAGGCAGGCGCTCTACCACTGAGCCACGCATCCACTCTCAAGAGCTTTGACCTGGGGCGAAGGTCACGTGATAACTTACGTAGATCATGTTGCATATGGGTTGATTCATCTGAACAAGGCAACAGCTTGATAGCTGTACCACGTATATGTCTCCTTGACCTTAGGTGACCTTACAAGACTTTTACAGACGTCATTGACTAAATAGTTCATATGGGTCATACAAAATCGCCTATTATAACATCGGTTTCACAAGTTCTTGACCAAAATGAGCGGGAGCTTGTCAGCATGGCCAATTATTCGTTTTCCCATTGACATACAAAATGTCACTGACCTGACCTGACCCTAGGTCACACATTCCAAAATCGGAAAAATACAAGTTGTCAGGTACTTCTCATCGTATTTAGTGGTATGAATTTGATGTTTATCGGCTAAAAACTCTTTCGTTAATAGATAATTTAACGAGCTCAGAGTTGGTGCCACTTTGTGACTTTGTGACCTGACATGACCTAACCTGTATGCAATTTCTCCGGATAACATGCAGAATCGATCTTTGAACAGCAATTCAAAGTTACATGAGGCTATCTTAAACCGTTTCGGAGCTATCGTAGAAAATATACGAGGGATCGAAAAGACCCTCACTAGGGCAAGGGTTAATAATGTGATGTGCGCTTTTGGTGCGTTAGGTGTGCGTTATTGTGGCACTAGTTCCCTATTACACACAAATGTAGACCTTCGGAAAATTAGTTGTTACCGAAAATTTAGACGATTTAAAATGTGGCTCTACTTTGACATCAATTAACAATTCACTAATCTATAAGCATTCAATTTTTTGATATCGTGACGCAAGTAGGTTCGCCGCAAAATAACTTTTTCCCTTAGGTGTGCGTTATATGGGCACCTTCCCTATGTTTCAGTGAAAAAACTAGGTCTGTACTGAAAAAGGCTTATTTAACTTACAGAAAATTGACTTTGAAGTCCCAGTTCAGTTGAAGCCCGGAATGAGCTGAGTGAAGCCTGTTATCAGCCCGGCATTGGCCTAAGTCAGGCCTTCAGGCCCGGTCCAAGCCCGCGGGCCTGGGCCGGGCTTTTGCCCCGGGCCCCCGGGCCTGGAAAGTCCCACCTCTAATTTACACTCAAGGAGGCTTTCAGTTGTGTGCAATATGCATGTATTACATCATATTGGTGGTCTCTTAATGATTTTTATTCTCATTTTTTTACAATTGAACGTCTTCAGATCCTTCTTTTGTAGAAGCTTACATTTTGATTTTATGGTCTTGTTTGGAGTAACTCCAAATGAGATTCTCTGTTGTGGATTTTTAGGGTCGGTAATTCATAAGAAAAGAGGTAAGATAAGGTAAGATGTGGATTTGATCAGGCTTTTTTCGAGGACAAGTGGAGATTATTTCAACTCTGGTATTAGTCAAGTTACACCCTGGTTTGTTCTGCCTCATTTCAAAAGAGAAAATCGCTTGACATGAGTTTGGAAATGACGGCAAACTCATTGACCTTGCCTACCATAATGCCAGTTTTCGGCCAGGGTTGTCAAATCACCTGTTAGCATAGGCAGATCCAGGATCTCCGATCGGGGGGTGCCATCCGGAGCAGGGGGCGCCAATTTTGGGAGAAAACCCTACCAGGGGGGTTTCCAGAGTTCATGTAAATCATTCTATATATGTACGGTGGCATGTCAGATTCTATCGCAAAGGCGTCGATACTGTCTTCCTGGGGCTGAGGGTATGAGAAGCGACATTTCCGGGGGGGTGTTATCGACCTTTCAGGAAGGCGCCATGACCATTTCAGGGGGCGTTGAGGGTCCATATGGAGGGGGCAAGTACCCCATTTGCCGCCTGGATCCGCCTTTGCTTGACAGGTATCCAAACTGATGTGTCTGTTATTCAAATCGGACCGGGATTATTTGCGAAAACCGAGGGGAGGGGTCACAAATCGTCCCAGTCCATGAAGCATGCATACCTACCACAAATGTCTTCTGGGGGTTGTAATTTCGGCGTTTCAACATCGCTTAAATCTTTTTTTTGGCCCTTGCAGGGGGTGGTGGCAAAAAGTTTGGTGTGCTCTCTTTCATGGGGCTTATGACGTGCAGTTTTTTTCGTCGAGTGTCAAAGCAAACATAAGCTGGATTTATTTTAACTCCGTATCTTGAGCGAGGCCTTCGAGGGCCCACGGAAGACGACGACCCATGGTGAAGACCGTTTGGCCTGACCTCGACTGCAGGCAGAGCCGGACCCCAGCTCAGCTGGTGTCTGGACCGCCGCTGGCGCTCCCACAGCTAGCAGCCGCGCCGTGCCACCGACCGGCGCGGCCGCCAGGAATTCCAGCCAGCGCCGCACCTGCGCCTGTTCCCACGGCCGGCGCCGGTCATGTGACCTGTGACGTCACAGTGAGCCGCCGCCGCGCGCGACAGTGGCATCCGGCTGGCAGCGCTCGCGAGCTGACCTCTTGACCGCACCGACCGCGCGCGCACGTACGACGGCTGTGATTGGCTGTCGGCGCGTTTGACGCCGCCGAGCAGACGGCAGCAGGGCCGCCTCAGGCGATTTTGCCGAGCTGCCGAAGCCGGTCGCACGGTTTACGTCGGCGGAGCCCGGGTAATCGCCGGCCTTCTCTGCCTGGGTGGGATGGGCTGAGATGGAAGAGGTTAGAAAGGTGGCGATGAGGGCGTAGAATGAGGGAGCCGGGTGAGAGGGTAACGGTGTAGGGAGCATGGTCAGCACGATTTGTTTTGACGTTGGGATGGGCTCGTCCCTGGGTGATACGCTCTATCTGGTGGGATTTATCATCAACCGGAAACCGAGAGCTGATGGGGGTTTCTGATAGTTCTGCAGTGGTAGCTCTGGTTTGTTTGATTAATTACGAATTTCACGATATACGAAGACAGAGAGAGAGAGAGAGAGAGAGAGAGAGAGAGAGAGAGAGAGAGAGAGAGAGAGAGGGAGGGAGGGAGGGGGAGGCAGAGAGAGAGAGTATTTTCATTTTCATTTTTGTTGTATGTATGTATGTAGTATGTATGATGTATTCAAGAATCACCAACAGGCAGGGCACCACTGACAGGGAAGTCAAAGGTTTAAAACAATAATTATCGATACAGAAACAGGCACAGTCGATCGTCATTATCTCCGTCACGTAGGTAAAAACAACGCGTTTCTAATTCGGGACACTTGAACCACACACACATGCGGTTTGCATTTAAAAAGGCGTTGCACGCCTTGGTATTCGGCAAGATAAAACGTTTACTTAACTTTTGTTTTGTTTGTACTTTAACTTACTTTTGTTCGGACCATTTTCCAAATTACCAGGATATAATGGAGCCGGAGATTCTACTCCATGTGACAGATCATGCATATAACAAAAGAATCGGACTTGCAACCATAAGTGTTGTCACCGCAAAAAGTGGGGGCGGCCAAACTTCAACCTGATGCTGACAGAAACTTCAACGTCAGGACCAAAACGTCAATTGGGCCTTCTTCCTCCTGCAGCGGCTGGATATAAGAATGTCCGGTTTTCTCCATTTTGACTGAGATCAGAAATTTTTCCAAAGTGGGGGCTAGGCCCCCTGGCCCCCTTTTCCGACGCGTATGCTTGCAACATACAAAGCTGGACAAAAATATTACAATACGAATACTTCCTTTCTCGGTTGAGGCCACGCCCTCACACTACAATCATCCACTTTGGCAGCATACTTACCTACTCGACAACTCAAGACAAGTTTGAGAAATCGAGGGGCATTTGGGCATCGGCAGAATATTGAACACAACTTTCAGTAATGGGCATTTAAGTCGCCGCAGAGATCAGCGCATCATTAACTAAGGATAATAAGTCACCAGTTCACCAATGCACCACTTACAATGAACAGTCTGCGTCAACAACCACAATAATTCATGACAATGATATAATGTTCAACAAACTGTTTTATCCAGGGTGGGCATGCTTAGCCCAGGTACTGCGACGTGGCTTTACCATGCGGCTCACACATTCATTATGCACGTCCATCTCTGGGGCTGCGATCAGTATTGAAGAAATTGCCAGGCTCTTCAATGGCTCGAGCTAACCCGTAATTTTATTTTATTGGGGTCAGTGCAGGCATCAAGATAGGTCTAAGAATTTGGCATGAGTGCGGGCCAGCCAGAACTACATAAGTTGGCAGATTGATTAACAGTGTCGAGGCGATTTGCGTTAAAACAATAGTTCTGTCACGATTGTCTCCGCAGGATCTTGTCAGCGTTGTAATCGCCATAAGAAGGAGGTAACGGGATTTTCCTTCAATAATTGCTATTTATTGCATTCTAACGGCTGTGGCTTATTGTCTTTACTTGAGTCAAATGCGTTACCTTACACTACCAGCTGAGCTGGGTCCGGAAATTAGATCCATAGCAACTGGAGCCCTTCGCGCAGTGGTGTGGATTTCCGAAAATCATTGGGGGTGCCCAAATTAAGAAAGTTAATGACTGCCACCTGAAAGAAAAAACAATTTTAATTTTTGTCTTAACCATCACACAGTCCTTTTGAATTCTGAAAATGATGAACAACGAAATTTAAAGGGTACCTATATTTACATTAAGGTGCCGTGCCAGTAAATAAAAACCACAGTGTATAATAAGGAGGTCCCGGACACTCCCAAAGGGATATAAATTCACACCCTTATACGGTACTGCTCATTAACCCGGCACGTTTGCGCTCTTTCCATACACACCACCGCCTGGGGTGTGATGGGACCCCTGCGGTCTCGGGAACTGGAGGTGAAACAGAAAAATAAAACCTAGAATAAAAATTCATCAATGTACCTATACCTCTTGAACTAATGATTCAAATACTATGCGACATGACCTTGAAAGGTCACACTATGACCTTGACGTTAAGTCAAGGTTAGATAGGGGAAGTCCGCGCACTTAGCTTTCTAAAGCCTTTCACTTTCCCCTAATTGCCTAACAGCTAAAATTTTTATGTGGTTGCTTAGCCTGGGGAATTGTCTATGTATGGTTCATGTTTCAGCTCGATGTCTCTGAAAGGAACTCGCCACGAGCCCATCAAATATATAAAAGTCACGTGCGTAGTCTTGCCGGAGTGGGTCGGTAAGAGTACGCTAAAGAGGAGGCTGGGGTACGCATTGATGCCCCGCTGTGATTTAGGTGCATAGGCCATGTTGCGCAGTTTTTTGTCGCCAAACTAGGCGTTTGTAGGATTTTATATCGTTCTAAGTATACAAGGACAATTTTGTAATGTTTGGTTTTCCAAGTAAGAATTACGGACCTGTCACGAGCGAAAATAATTTGTCGTATCTCTCAAGCATGCGTACTCTTGCACAATGGTCTACTGCGTACTCTTGCCGGACATGCTCCCTTTAGAAGAATGTCTTGATAAAGATGTTGGCAGCAGAGTTGTGCGACTTGCGACTCAGAGTCGGAGTTTATCTCAAGTTCTGACTCATTCGACTCTGAGATGAGTTGAGTTGAGTAAAAAAATTAGACAAGTGAGTTGAATTGAGTCGGCTCACAACACGTCAATGAGTTGAGTTGAGTTGAGCTGTGAAGACAGCGAGTCAAATGAGTTGAGGAAAAAGTTGGCTCAACAGGTAAACATGATAAAAGTAAAAGTGTTTGAATTTGCCTACCTTTTGCAAACCTCCTTTAACCTTCTTTAAACACCTTTTCCCTCCTGCATTTCAATTGTTTAAAATTAAAGTTTCGATTTGTTTCAATACATCAATAATGATACGGTTGCATTGATTGGTTTAAGGGCCCATCCGTTCTGAAGAAATCCCTAGGCACAAATAATACATATACTCGAAAAATTAAACAGGTTCCTATCACTGGCCTTGTCTTAAACATTTTAAGTAGTGGAATGCACTACAAAACACATCTAAAATCTCTCAAAACCTTATCATCTTCAATATTTAACATTACTTCTTTACTTCAACTACTGCAACAACACGCGTCGTCACTGATTGTGGTCGTCAGTGGTCGCCGTCTAAAAATAGTGTCCGCCATTGCTATCTTTAAAGAACAAACAGCCCCAGGGCAAAAAGTCCAAACATTGCGTGATAATTCATAAAGTGATACAAATATTTGTATACCTACATATGATATTGTTTCTTTTGTCCTAAATGCGCCGTCTGCCGCGGCTTTTTTCATTTGGCCTATTACAAGCAGATGCTGCTATTAGCATACAAAAGTTGGACCTCTGCTTTGACAGAAATGTTGAGACGCCTTTATTGCAAGAATCAGAGGAATTATTTCATGTTACTGGTTTTGTCTGATCAGAGACGCTTGCTTGGCGTTCGTGTTTTATTTGGAAAGCTATAGGTATATTAGGTACATATTTCTTTGACTGAGGCAAGCGTAGGTTAAAAATACAAACCAACACATAAATTCCATTTTGTTTCATTGCTATATGGAATATTAGGGTTTGCTGTGGTTCTTAGAATTTGCAATTGCAACTAGGTAATCTAGTAATTATTGCTTAAATTTTTATTTAGCTCATGGCATAGAAATGTTTCATTTAGAAAAATTACCTAGCATCGTTCTTTAACAGAAAAAGCAATGCCTATACCATACCTACAAATACAGTTTATATCACGCTTCTTAGCTTGGACCTTTCCTGACGGTATGCAGGTTCAATTCTTTGTCTATATTGGTGTAACCTTAGCCCTTTTAGGTTTCATTCCATTCCATTTGCCTAGTTTGATATGCAATGTTCCTTTTAGAAAGAATTGCAACATGTTGTGGTAGTATTTTTGCACAGTAGCAATCAGGAAGAATTTAGAAGTGGTTCATGGTTGCTGGCTAATTGTTAACCAATGTTTGAATGCAATTGATTAATTTTGCTGCTTTTAATCTTCAGTTTCGTGCAGGGGCGGACCGACCGAGTTTTGGGAGGGGCCAAACCATGTCTGCCTCTCCTCCGGGGGGGTGGGAGCGAATATTTTTTGCTCCACAGACCTAGTGTAACACCTTTTTAGTGCTCGACAGACCATATAAGCACCTCTCCAAGTACATGACCGCTCTCGGGGGGGGTTGGAGCGAAGATTTTGCTCTACAGACATAGTGTAAACACCTTTTTCAAACATTTCTCCGGCGTTTGGGGGGCAAAGATAGTTTGGCCCCCTCCAGCGCTTGGAGGGCCATGGCCGGAATGCTCCCCCGCGTCCGCCAATGGTTTCGTGTCGGACTTTCTGAACAGCTTGTTTTTTACTGGTTTATAGATTTCTTCCTTAATTTTTTATTATTATTTAAGTATTGATTTATCATTTATTTATTCTATTTTAAAAATGAGACAAAGTTTAAGTTGAGTTGAGTCATGAGTTGGGTCAGAGTTGATTCGGAGTTGAGTCAACTGCTCTCAGCACTTGAGTTGAGCCGACTCAAGAAAATTCTGAAACGCATTGCGCTGGCTGGCAGGCGTTTTAGTGTGAAATTCAGTCCTGCAGCACAGTCTTAGCTCAGCTTTCTTCCTGATGACGGACCGTAATACAATACCATTGATAATAGAAGCATGGTCTATAAGTTAACGTAGAAAAGAAATATTACATTAAAGGGAATGTGGCACCTTCATAACGTCATTTTAACTGAGATAGCCATGTTGTAAAGCAAGTCCGAAAAACCGGTACTCAATATAGTGAGTACTTAATATACATACATATACTCGGTACTTAATATATCGGTTTGGGACTCATCTGTCTTGGAACTCGAGAATTCCGTAGAAAAAACAAAAACCTACCTGAAATGTACCCCTCATGTACCCTGAGCAGCAGGCCATAGTTTTCATGGCCATTGGTGTGACGACATATGCTGACGTCACAGTGAGTATCAGCCAATCGAAGCCCTTGAAGCGTATTAGATATGGTAGTGGTTGCCAGATCATTACATCATCCACAGGCAGATATTTATTTATTTCTCAAGAGGAGAATTTTAAAAATCAAAATATTGAGCTTATTCTACATTTTTTCAGAGAAATCATGGACGCCTCCTTGATTTTTGGCTAAAAGCTCCCCTAATTACACTAAATTCCAGGATTCGACCAAGGCGTCACATTCCCTTTAAGGGTGCCCAGAAACTTATTTTGCCCTGTACTCCCGCGGAAAGAACAGGGACGCCTTGATTTTTTTAGCAGCCAAGGCACTGCCCCCTGCTTTTTATGCCAGGGTATCCACCATCTCAGTGGTTGCTAAGTAACCAAAACAGCTGCTGCATACTCTTATCTTCTGTGTACTCTTACTCGCCCTTACCCTAATAAGCTTTCAAGGTCATTTTGCATATCATATTAGTTTAATCCTTTGGCCATGCTCATTACTATGATACCAAATTTAGGACTGTATCTTGTTTTGTTCAAAAGTTATAGACACAAACAACTTAGCAAACCATGACCTTTGGTGACCTCTAGTGACCTTGGTATTGACCTGATCTTAAAATGGACGACAGCTTGCATATTTTTCAAGAGCTTTCGAGCTATCTTTAGAAACATTAGCCGAGAGCACCCTGGTTTTGTCAGCCTCATTTTAGAAGAACGGAATCGCTCTTACACGGGCCAAGCATTGACGTCATAACTTGTTGACCTGACCTACCTGATGTCAGTTTTTGTTCATAAGCTGTTGAATCAATATCCCAAGAGATCCCTATCGGACCCCTAGGTGGTGATGGGTTAAGGTCCAAGCAACAAACCATCACTATTTGAGACCATTCAGCTATCGTTTCCGCAGTCATGCACCGTACTAACAAGATTTTACAAAAACGCTTTAAACATTTTGAACAAATTTAGAAACCTAGGGTAAGGGGTAGGTGCAGGAGAAAGAGTGCAGCAGCTGTTTGGTTGAGCAATCACTGAGATGGTGGATACCGGTAAAAACAAGGTCAGTGCCTAGGCTGCACACCAAAATTCAACGTGCTCCGTTCTTTCCGCGGGAGTTCAGAGCAAAATAAGTTTCGGGCACCCTGAAGTAATATTTCTAACTGGGTAAACTTGTAGACCATGCTCAATTATCAAAAGTATTGTATTACGATCTGTATTCAGTAAGAGCTGAGCTGGGAGTGTGCTCCAGGACCGGAGCTCACGATAAAATGCCGGCAGCATGTTTAGAAGACTTTCTTCCCAAGGGACATGTCCGGCAAGAGTACGCAGTAGACCATTGGGCAAGGTGAGCATGCTTAAAGGGAATGTGGCACCTTGGTCGAATCCTAATTTAGTGTTATTAACGTACTTTTAGTAAAAATAATGAAACCACTCACGATTTCTCTGAAAAATGTAAAATAAGCTCAATATTTGGTTTTTAAAAATACTCCTGTAGAAAAAGAAATAAATATCAGCCTGTGCATGATGTCACGATCTGGCAACCACTACTATAATGAAACGCTTCAAGGGCTTCGATTGGCTGATACTCATCGTGACGTGAGCATATGTCGTCACACCAGTAGCTCTCAACAATGGCCGCCGGCGACGGGGGCTGAGGGGCTGGTGTCAGGTAAGCTTTAGCTTTTTCTATGGAAATATCGAGTTCCAAGACAAATGAAATATGGAGTACCGGGTTTTCCGACCTGCTTTACAGCTTGGCTATCTCAGTTAAAATCACGTTGTGAAGGTGCCACATTCCCTTTAATAGATAGGAAAATTTAATTTTCGCTCGGAACAGATTCCGTCATTCATATTTGGAAAACCAAACGTTGCAACATAATTCTTGTATATTCAGAACGATATAAAATCATACAATCGCCTAGTTTGGCGACAAAAACTTCGCGATATGGCCTTGCTCCTAAAGCACAGCGGGGCATCAGTGCGTACCCCAGCCTCCACTCTTGCGTACTCTACCGACCCACTCCGGCAAGAGTACGCACGTGACTTTATTTTTGATGGGCTCGTGGCGAGTTCCTTTCAGAGACATCGAGTTGAAACATGGACCATACATAGACAATTTTTCAGGCTTAACAACCACATAAAAATATTAGCTGTTAGACTTATAGGAGAAAAGTCAAAGCTTTAGAAAGTTAAGTGCTACTCTGCACGGACCCCTAGCCGTTAAAAGGCTACCACCTCTCGAAATAATTCATATAAAATTTATTGATGTTCATAAGTGTACTCTCCTATCCTCGTACCAAAATTGTTTGTGTGCTGTATTTTTTGGTCAATACGAAATTTCTAGGACCTGTAAAGAAAAATAAGAATATACCCAAAAATATATTTTTGTTCAGATTCATCGTTTGCAATAGGTACTTGACATGACTTGTGAGGTCATTCACTGGTCCAGTTTCGACGACCTAGGTATAATTCGGACGCTTAGTTTTGCGGAACCTGTTAATCTAATAACAAATGAAATAAAAACAAATAACATTAATATATATCTAACCAGACTGTCTTCTCGGTATACCGGGTGTTATTTGGTATGCTTTCCTCAGGCGTTTGAAATAATGCCCGAACAAAGTGAGTGCATTACTTTCAACGTCAAAATGGTAGCCGAACAAAGTGAGGCTAACATTGTGGAAAATGACTCGAATGAAATGAGTGTACCTAATCTTCCTACTTCATGCACGAATTCATAAGTACGTCAATCTGAAACACCCCGAGGAAAGCATACAAAAATTCCATCCGGTGTACCGAGTAAACAGTCTGGTTACATTTATAATGCCCAATTTTGGACGTTCTCTGACCCCAACTGTGGAAAGGGGTTTTCTTTGGGGAGCGTTAAAAGAAAATGGGGCGTGTCAAACTTCTCGGGGAAATTTAAAGACAGAATCCAATGAATATCCAGATATTTTAGAGCATGTGTAGAAGCATGACACTACTAATATAACTTTTTCCAAAGTTTTTGATAGGTGACATGATCGTATTAATCAATTTAACAGTCCATGTTTTTATGACAAGGTCTAGGTCAATATTTTAAATGAATACAAATCTGATTCTTTCAATGCTGACCGTCCGCTTATTTTTTTCTTTTAATTGAGCATGATCCATGCGTTGCGAAGAAAATCGATAACAAAATTAACATCGGGATTGATTTTATTAATACGGCTTCTTGCGTAAAAAAACGAAAACGAATGTCATATGGGAATGGCCCATGCTAAGGGAATACAGTGAAAATGTAAAATGCCCAAATACATGTCCCATTGTCCTCACCCCTCCCTTTGCTAATGTTTGGTGCCCGAGGCGTCATTAGCTTCCGAATTCGCCATGCAGCTATTTTAGAGGCATTGATTTCGTGAGCCTACCCATTGGTTCCGTGACTTTTTGGCGCACCCCGTTGTTGTGATCCCTGACTCTGACGCCCCGCCGCGCCACCGCGTCGACCTGCAATCGCTGCAGTGATACACGCAGCCACTGCAGCAGCGCGTGAGCTGCTGATCACCCGCCACGCGCACGCCCGCGCCCAAAAATGGCGCGACCCGTCATCGCCTGAGCGCTGAGTGGCGGCGCGCTGCGCACAATGATTCAATGTGACACTGTCGTGCCGACGCGAGCGTGGGAAGCTGCGCCACCGCCCTCGCCCGCTTCCGGCACGCGGTTTTAATTAGTCACTCTCGCATTCATTTATCTCCATTGTTGGTGCCGAGTTTTGGTGCACTGCGTGGCGGTTCAGCCCGCGCCATCATAATGGGAACAGCGGGGCCTCCCCTTTCGGTGTTCGCTGTTCAGCACGCCGCAGTCCAACCCGTGCGACAGCCGCGTGACCTCTGTCCTCTGCCCCGCCCTCTCATCCTCTCTCCGCCGCTCCGGGCGGCCCGTGACCTGGCTGGGTGCTCTCGCTCTGTCCCTCTCTCCGCTCTCCCCGTCCGTGCACCCCCGCTGCGAAGCGCGTGCCGCCGCGCGCGCTTGCGTGCGATGGCGACGCGCGATAGTGGCGGCTTCGTGCCGCGGCTGGCGGCGGCGGCGGCTGGCGGCTCGTGATCCGGTCTCGGCCGCATTATCCCCCCCACCACCGGCGGCCGCTAATCAGATTCAGCCGGTGTGAAGGCATCCGCGCGGGCCGTTCCCACGTCTCGGCGACCGCCGGCCGCCGGCCGCGTGTGCTCGGCAATTACTCACCACCGGCGGATCCACAGCAGCCTCCGGGCGGGTCCACACTGGCTTCTGACGGAGCATGAACTTATTTTGGCTTGATTTTCACACACATACAATACTTTTTACTGATTACCCTATATCGCTTTTTCCATGCACATTTATAAAAAGAACTTTAGCTGCAGTTGCAGTTGAAACCCCTCACATGCTCGGTTTAGGTCCGCCATTTCTGAAGACTGCCGCTGTGGCGACGGCGGCATGCCCGCCTCGAGGCATACACAAGATTATGTGGGAACTCAATCTTTCCCACGCTCCGTCGGCACGCGGCAAACTGGCTCCGCCCCCTCGGCACGCTGCACGGCACGCCTGGTCGTCTAGGCGAGCGAGGGCATAAGTATGGGTACCGGTTTCGCCCTTGCGCTATTCATTCACCAAGCTGCGTGGGGTGTGTGTGACCGCGCGGCAGTCGCCAGCTTTGACAATGGCCCCTAACACGCCGATTGAGGTGGAGCAGGAGCAGCCGCTCTCCAGGACCTACCAGTACAGAAAGGTAAATAATTCGCAATTTATGTAATTATTGGTTTTGTGATTATTTCTGATTCTGCTGTCAGGATTAGACATTTAACGCCTTATCGTCGAGTGGTCATTGTCACTCTTCTGCCGTTAATGCTTTTCTCGGCATAAGTTTGCCAAATACGGAGCCTGGTGTGATAAACATGTCTTATATTAGTCCGATGGCTTATATTCTGATTTCAGATGTAAGTTTTCCCCGTGACGCTGTCTAGCCTTGTTTTTTCTGATGTTCGCTTCCTGTCCGCCTCAGGTAATGAAGCCGATGTTGGAACGTAAGCGTCGTGCTCGCATTAACAAGTACCTGGACGAGCTGAAGGACTTGATGGTGAACGCACTGGCGAATGAAGGGGAGAACGTCACCAAGCTGGAGAAGGCAGACGTTCTGGAGCTGACAGTGCGACATCTCAGGAAGTTGAAGCAGAACCATCTCCTCGGGGTCTTGAACCCTAACATCCTCCACGAGCGATACATGGCTGGATTCGCCCACTGTGCCAGCCAGGTCAGCACCTTCTTGGCAGCGTCTGGACCCAGTCCCGCGGATGTCGGAGTCTCACAGCGACTGATGGGCCACGTCTCCAAGTACATGCAGGCGATGGAGAAGGTGGCGGCCATCCACAGCGGGGGCTTTCCCGTGGCGTCAGCGCCGGCAGTCGCTCCTCGCATTATCACGCCTCCACTGACGCCGCCGGGTCAGGCGGGTCACGTCGCCTCCAGCACCGCCGCCGCCCCATCTCAGCCGCTGCACCACCCCATGCGCGTGCACTGCGAAATGTCGCCAGTGGGCAGCAGCTACTCTGACCTCTCGCCCTCGGGGTCAGAGGGCAGCTCGCAGGCAGCGGTTTCCCCGCGACCCTCGTCCGTGACGGCGGAAGATGATAAAATGTGGCGTCCATGGTGAATGTGAGAGGAGGTGGACTCGTGACCGGCTGCTATTCGGCAAAACCGGCAGTTGGGATTGAGAGACGCCCTTGTTGAAGCACGCGTGTTTGGGGTATTTATAAGTGTTGATTGGGATTTGAGGAAAGTTTGGAATTCGTTTTGATAGTTTTGAGATTTGGATTCATCTGATGGATATTTGTTCCGAGGTTTAGATTCCACGTTTGTGATAGCCATCGTTGATCGTTCTGCAGGTTCGTGTTCGTGTTTCCGGCTGTTGTACAGTTACGGTGGCCTTATTCTAGCTGTGATATGCTGTGGTATTTGATGTTGACCAACAATACATATGTTATTATAAAATTGGGCTTTAGCATGAGTTCGGCTGCGATTTGGTACGGGCATGCATTTACTGGTTTGGGGGATTTGGCTCGGATTTGTGAGCAGATGTTCCGCTGAATTAAACTTGCGGCGTGTAGTAAGTTGACTACGGAAGCTCCTGAAGTGACCCTAATTACTTGCTCCGCTGACCCTCTGTGACCCAACGCCAAGTAGCATGATGCCCGATTGTCGGCCAAGCGGCAACCTCATCACCCTTGGAGGCAATTACAGCCCGCCTAGCCCACCGTCAATTTACCTATGCACATTAGGTCCAAATTACACCACTCTCCAAGCGAAGAATCGCCACCGCCGACTCGCTGAATCATCTGCTCCTTGGGTTTCACGTCTGGAGGATTGATGACGTCACAAGCCGAACCGTGAGAAAGTCGGGCAGGTGGGCACCATTAGGCCCCAAGCAGCTATTGGCGCGCACGTGCTAGCGATAACAAAACACAATCTCATTTAGCCTCTGCTACAGGCACCGGCAAAACCGGTCTGGCAGCGGTCCAAACAACGGCGCTGCCGCCGGCCTGACGCCCTGTAGTAGAGGCTACGCTGCGGCTTAACATTTGTCGCGAGGGTCGAAACTACCATCCAAGACGCTGGCGCTGTGAGCCTTGGCGTCTCGCTAATGCCAAGAGTTGTGTTGACAGTTGAGATATGAGCAGGCGTTTTTTGTCACAAGCTCGGCTTGAGAACGGGCGAGTCGGCCGCTTCCCACGGTCGGAGCCGGCCGGGCGGCACGTTCCCGCACGAGAGCCTCATATTAATGAGCCGGCCCGCGGCAGGGTAGCCGCCTTGAAGGCGCGCCGCACGGGTGCCGCCGGTGGGGACGGGTAGCGGCGGTCGGGCAGCAGGCACGCGGTCGCCGCCCGCAGAGGGGAGGGGACCGCGCTGAGCTGACAATAGATCGAGCACGCCCCCGGGCCTATAGAACGAGGTCCCGGATGTAGCTGAATCGAGCCGAGTCGCTCCGGTAAATGTTTTTGATAAAATGGATGTATTATAGATTTGATGAGTTTTCAAATCTCGGACACATTTTGCCTAACCGTGAAACAAAACGCTCGGCGAAGTTAATTTTAAGATTGATACATTTAAACAAAAACTGTTGAGAAGACAAATATAGCGTAGAATTTTCCTCGAGAATGAATAATAATCTGTATACCACTTCAATAACCCTTATTCTAATAAGCGTCCCATGTTGCCAGTGATTGTGCAATGTACAGCAGCTTTTTCTTTAGAAAAGCGGAATAATGAAGCAAATGCGTTTCCTGTGCTGTGCAACATTTCAGTTACTTTCTGCCCTCAACCGGTTGTGCACTATTTCAGTGGCTCTCTGCCCTGAACCTGTTGTGCACTATTTCAGTGACTGCCCTCGACCTGTTGTGCACTATTTCAGTGGCTCTCTGCTCTCGACCTGTTGTGCACTATTTCAGTGACTCTCTCCCTCGACCGGTTGTGCACTATTTCAGTGACTCTGCCCTTCGACCGGTTGTGCACTATTTCCATGACTCTGCTCTCGACCTATTGTGCACTATTTCAGTGACTCTGTCCTCGACCTGTTGTACACTATTTCAATGACTCTGCTCTCGACCTTTTGTGCACTATTTCAGTGGCTCTGCTCTCGACCTGTTGAGCACTATTTCAGTGACTCTCTGCCCTCGACCGGTTGTGCACTATTTCAGTGAATCTGTTCTCGACCTGCTGTGCACTATTTCAGTGACTCTCTGCCCTCGACCAGTTGTGCACTATTTCAGTGACTCTCTACCCTCGACCTGTTGTGCACTATTTCAGTGAGCCTCTGTCCTTGACCTGTTCCGTTATTGTGCACCATTCCAGTGATCCATCCTCTGTCCTCGACCTGTTCCGGTATTGTGCACTATTCCAGTGAGCCTCTGTCCTCGACCTGTTCCGGTATTGTGCACTATTCCAGTGAGCCTCTACTATTCTTGACGCCGCACCAATCTTCAGATATTTGTATAACTAGATGTGTTTATTTGCGGAACGACATAGCAGAGTCTTTTGGCGCATCCGGGACTTTATCTCGGGGAGGGGGTAAGGGGGCTCCGACTTTCCTGTCATTGCTTCGGAAGAGCCTCCGGCTATGCATTAACAGTTTGAACAGTTCGGGGAGGGCACTTGAGCTCCCCAGCCATCCTTTCTTGTATCCGTCATTGGCTGAGTCGTATAATAATTCATTTTGTTCGGAATTTTTATCCACCGTAGTTTGGGTAAATTTTTCTGAGGTGTAGTTCTTGTGACTATCCAACATTCATCATGTAGGTATGTACCAGCAGACGAAAGCCTAAATACAGGTGAAAGCTTCTAACTTTTGACATACCTATTCCAAAGGAAAATGTTACGAACATGGTAATTAACTGGGTGCCTGTATTTTGTATCTTTGCGTTATTTTTGCCTACATCCTCAGCAGCCATTCATGAGTTATTGAACGCATATTTGTGATTTTCAACCTCCCACTCTTACCGCATGTAATGCCGTTTCATCCCGTGTGTAACGTTAGGTGATTCTGTGGCTGACTCTCTGTCCTACCCTCACCCGCAGAGGCGGATTCAGTGACTGGTTTGGGGGCCGGTCCGTATCAGTTAGCAAAACAGAAGTCGACTGGTGGAAGTGGTGGTCGCCACTCGCCAGAGTTAAACTGGTGCAGTAAATACATTTTCACCTTCAAAGAGGTGCCATGGGAACGGGCAGAGGAGCTGAGAAATGTTTGTTTACTGATGGGCACGTCTTTTCACAATTGATCAACTATGAAACACTACCTTGCTGTGGAGAGCAGAGAGGGTTTGGCACCCTTTATTTTACTTTTGCGGGATGACCAGATTGCCCCCTCACCCTCCTGGATCAACAACAGGCCCGTATCCCCACTTGTGTTTGCATTGTGAGGTGGTAGTCATCCTGAACGGAATTTTGAAATGATATACGGATTTGTCTTTATCACCGTTTCACGGCATTCTTAAATATCTCTATTAGAGACATGTTTGACTGCTCACGGTTGCGAACCTTCCTCAGGAGACAAGGCTAACACAATGGTTTCATCTATTCGCCTAACCTATCGATTCCCTAAAAATGTTAGCACATCGGTTGTGCACCATTGGTTACTGTATTGTTTTTGTGCAAGGCTGTAACCTTTATAGCGCAGTGTTTTGGCGGGTTTTTGAGACATTGCTACAGTGCAAAGTAAAAGTCCATAAATAATATATGAAGGACGCAGGTAGATGCATATATGAGCTTTTATCGTAACTATTAAGCCGTTGATTAACAGTTATATTTCCTTCTTTTGTAATTCTTTGGTCATGTTCAACTTTGCACCTGACTGTGATAGGGTAAGGGTGGGCAAGAGTACGCAAGAGATAAGAGTATGCAGCAGCTGTTTTGGTTACTTAGCAACCACTGAGATGGTGGATACCCTGGTATGAAAAAGCAAGGTCAGTGCCTAGGCTGCACACTAAAATTCAACGTGCTCCTAATATTTCCACGGGAGTACCGAGCAAAATAATTTTCTGGGCACCCTTGAAGTAATATGTCTTAACTGGGTAAACTTGTAGACCATGCTTCTATTATCAAAACAAAGTGTATTACGGTCTGTCATCAGTCAGAAAGCTGAGCTAAGAGTGTGCTCCAGGACCGAAGATCACGCTAAAACGCCTGCCGGCATTTTTATGAAGACTTTCTTCCCAGGGGAGCATGTCCAGCAAGAGTACGCAGTAGGTATACCATTGGGCAAGAGTGCGCATGCTTAAGAGATAGGAGAATTTAGTTTTCACTCGGGACAGAGTCCGTAACTTTTACATTTGGAAAACCAAACGTTGCAACATAGTTCTTGTATATTCAGAACGATATAACATCATACAATCTCCTAGTATGGCGAAAAAAACTTCGCGACATGGCCTATGCACCTAAAGCACAGCGGGGCATCAGTGCGTACTCCAGCCTCCTCTCTTGCGTACTCTTGCCGACCCACTCCGGCAAGAGTGCGCACGTGACTTTTATTTTTGATGGGGTCGTGGCGAGTTCCTTTCAGAGACATCAAGTTGAAACATGGACCATCCATAGACAATTATTCAGGCTAAATAACCACATAAAAATTTTAGCGGTTAAGACTTATAGGAGAAAAGTGAAAGCCTTTAGAAAGTTAGGTGCGTACTCTTGCATGGACTTCCCCTATGTTTCTGTTTCTTTGGTCTGGCTCGCCTTAACGTTGTTGTTTATATGTGTATTTATGATTTCTTTCTTGGCTGCTTCGTTCAGTCTCTTGCCTACTTAATCGTGCGATTGCCGGCACCCTGTTTTGATCCACTTTCATATATAAAATGATAATAGCATGCTATTCTCGATTCGCTATTTTATTATCCTTTCATATCCAAAAGAATATTGCAGTACATTAGAAACCAATATTTAGGCCAAAGGATTAAGCCTTCGGTACGTTTTTGTACATGTAAGGCATGCAGAAATGTTTGAAAATAGCTCGTTCGGATATTATTAGAATTCTCCCAGCGAGATTTGCAGAGAAACAAGTCCCTCAAATGATTTTCAAATGAAAATGATTTTGAAATGAATTGGTCCCTCAAATGATTTTCTTAACCAGCCGTAATTTTTATTTCGATTATCGAAAAAAAATCGAAAACGATGGAAAAGACAAAAACGGGAAACGTTAACGGTAATCGGAGCGCGGATACAGCGTGAGATGCACCAGCCACCACCAGTACCGCCACACAGAAACAGTTTTCCAGTTCGTAAATGAAAGTGGGGTACAAAAAACCCGCCAGAAACGGGTTAAACACGCGCAGACTGCTTTGCAATTATCATGGTGCTTTTGGTATGCCATTCATAAGCTGGTCAAAATCAATAGTCATTTTGATAGCACGTTCTTGCTCCACTACTGTAAGAAGCTGAGACAAAGATGGAGAACAATGTAGAAGGGGGTTTTCGAAACCTCCTTCTCTCCTACAGCTCTTCAGGTTGAAGCCGAGGGCCCCAAATGGCGTGCCCCCGTTGCATGACTTTCTTCAAAGTGTACCTTTGTTCGAATTAGGTGCAATTTCATGTTTATTCACTGGATCTGACGTCTTCGCAGCTTCTCATGTCGTTGATGGGCTAATACTTTTGTGAGGCAGGACGCATGTGGTCCAGGGCATAGTTTTTTTTTCGGGTCGAGATAGGCTGCCAAGGAAGCCAATTTGATTAAGAAGTTTCGAGCGTTATGGTTCGAGGCGCCGTTTACATTCGACAATCTGTTTTGTTAGGTCTCATAGTTGCATTCTCTCCTGAAAGGATATCCATCTGATCACTTGATTTTAATTTTCATGTTAGATGCATGTTGTTGCGTTTGGTACCAATATCTCAGATGAAATATTTTGCACCTTGTGCAAACAAATATTTTGGAAAAAGTAATATTGGAACTAGTTAATGTTCAGTTCCATCGATCCTATACATCTGACAAAGAATTCTAATTAATTTCGTACAAGAGCCAGGAGTGTCACTTGGAGGCTGAAATACAGTTCATCAACGATTTCTTGCACGCATGAATAACTATGGGCAAGTTGGATGTTAACGTAGAAATGGATTTGAATATGAGTCTGCAGTCATCTGTCACGAAATTGTCCCAAGAACGTCAATTCCAAATATGTAAAAAATATATATTCAAATATAATAATATGTCATGCGTATGATTTCTACCAGTGTCACCTGAATGATTAATGATGACTTCATTTCTTAAGTTTTTTTCAGAAGCAGTTGGCGCTTATTTTCAGCCAGTTTGCCGCAGCTTTCCTAGATTGAAGTTGAAATTGGAACAAATTTGTTTTCTTGGCCATTATTCCCAAGTTCCAGTTTCGTGGATTTAATTGAAGAAAACAATCAGTACCTAAATTCAGGAAGGGTGCAGCATGCTGCCGAAAATAAGTCATGGATCTCAGAAACGTACCGGTAGAAGGTCATGGTAAAATATAATCCAATAGAATGAATTATCTATTCAATAGACAAAAAAGCAGGATCCAACCCTGGACGAACATCATTTCTACGGTCAATGGAAAATTACCAAAGTAGGAACTTTGGTCGCTGGGTGGCACCTCTATGTAACGCTCAAAATGCAAAGGTATGATTCAACATGCAGCTGATTTTGGATTCATACAATATCGCCTTGCTTCAGTGTGGTCAAATGCCAAAAGAAGATAATTCTTACAGACATTAAAACTCGCCAAAAAACTACGGTCAAAACGGGGAATTTCAGCCACCAGTTTCCTGCCCTATGTGAATGCCCCATGTCGCCTACCCCATACCCCATGTGGCCCACGCCAACACACATGACATCTTCATGCGGTTGCTTTGAGACCAGTACAACAACCTTAGATCTGAACTGCGTTGGATTTCAAAAGGGAGACAATTTCTACAGCAATTCAAAAATAAGTCTGAAAGTTACCAAAAAATCAGGTTTGGCCCCTAGCTAAAACCCCTAGACCCTGCTTGAACTTCAAAATATTTTATCCAAGACTTAACTGGGTCCAAAACAACCAAATGTGCCTGTAAACGAAGCAAATTTTTAAAGTCAGGGCGTTCGATGCACACTGCTCTGGGGATACTTTCAGACATCCCAAATGTTGGTATTATCCTATGATAGAACATAATTTATTTCTTTTTATGTTTGACCAATGAGGATTTAAAAAAAAAGGTCCGAAAGCTGGATAAATGTCCTGCCATCGCAAACATTAAAACTAGTCGGTTAGGCACCTGTGTTAATTTTCACCATCAACTATTTGGCTAGCCTTCTGGTTTGTTCGCAAGCTACATTGACGCAGAATCTGACTGTCTCGGAAAGCAACTAAAATCCAAGAATGCTTGTTAAGTATTGGCATGCCGCTTTTTACGGTGATGCTCACATATGAGTCACAACGTCTAAAATTTTAGAAGGGGTGGAGAAAATCCATTTTTGGTCGATTTTGTGCAAGCGGAACAAGTGTGGGTTTTCTCAAATGATTAGTTTGTACCTGAATTGAGAAAAAGTGGCAGAACCGTATGAAGAGAAATCAGTACCATATGATGGTTTAGTTAGCTTTCAAACAGCCCCTTTAAGCAATATGAAACTTACTTGCAGCTACTAAAGCGAAATTAATAAAAATTCAATGAATATTGCAATGCTATCCTATGTTTAATTTCGAGTGCCCAGACACCATTAAAGGTATATAAACCCACGCCCACAGCTAGCTTAATTCAAGCCCCGTAACAAAATAATCATACTCTTGCTTTAGGCCTAAATGTTCATGAATATAAACGCTGGATATCGGAAAACGTTCGATTCTAATTTGATTATAAATATACTACATATTGTTATTGCAGCACTTTATCATGCAAAATAAAGGCACGACCTGTTTTAAATTTAAATCTGGCAAAAAATGAATTTACACTCGCTTTAAACATATTGTATAGGGTCGAATGTCGCCTGCCGCCGCAACGCGGCTTCGTACCATTTACCGGACCCGTCGGCCAGCGCTAGATCGGCAGACTGGGGCCGTAACTCCCGTATCAGCCGGGGGCGGCGCCTCTGCCGCTGCCGCGCAACGCTGGAGGAAGCCGGTGCCTGCCCCGGCCCCTCTCCCCACCCCCTTGGCCGCCACTCTTTACCACGGGTCTGGCAGGCGCGGTAGCGCCGCCCTAGGCTTTGTCCGACCGGCCGCCCCTTCGGCTCCGCGCAATCGCTGCAGCCGCCAAATCGGGTCAAATTGCTGGCCATCACAACGGGTAATTCACCTCTGCGGCCAGGCAGTAAACCAACATTAGCGACCGGTAGGCTCTCGGCGACAAGCGTTGTCCCCACGGGCCACGCAATAAACAAGACGGGCACGACGCGATGCATAATCGCACTGCAATTTGGCAGCATTTTCAACGGATACTCCAGCGCCGAACATGGTTCGAAGCAATGCCTACAGCTCCCGTTTGAATTTTAGAACGAGAGCGGGCGCACAGGTGTATTATTTTCCAGTAATCGCGGAGGTCAATGTATGGCCGTTTCGGAGTAGCAGGTAGCAGCGAGAGTAAATTGCAGCAGTGCCCACTTTTCATACATGTGCCTCGGAAGGTTACATTACCCGTCACGGCGCCTCATATCAGACCGCTTGGTAATATTTAACTTAGAGGTTGAAAGATTTCAACAAATCAAGTTATTTTTTCTCAGTTATTACTCTCTTGATGTAAGCAGCGCCAGGAAGTAACGTTAACGTAGTTAATACCTATATAGTCGTGGGACTAGTTACCCATAACACATATATCTAAACCGATAAGTGCCAGTGACTCTGAGAACAGGGGCGTATACAAGGGGAGCTATGGGGCCCATGCCTCTCCCCCAAATATCAGAGTGTCTATAGTTGATGCATGGGCCGGAGACCATTCTGAGGGAGCGGCAGGAATATTCGAGCCCCCTAGTTCCCTTCGAAATGAAATCCTGGATCTGCCACTAGCTGGACAAAAATATGTATCTGACCGCACGATCATTATGTTTATGCCTTCGCTGTTGTTTTATGTATATGTTATTGATATCAACTTGCCGGAGAGATTAACACCTAACTGCCTATAAGAATCCCGGAGTATAAACAAATGTTTGATAAACATAACGGATACCCAATGCTCCATAGCATGGGAGTTGAGAAACGAGGGGGTAGAGAAAGCGTCCCCAGCTCGTGGATCAGGAAGGGGACATCCCCCAATTTTTTCACCTGGCCCAGGTGTTTTCAATTTACCCCTTGTTGCCTGGGTGGGTCTCGTAAATTGAAGTGTGTCGGTGAAGTGCATCGTTCTAGTGTTTTCAAAGACACAAAACACAAGCCAATTTTCTCAAAATGTGTCTTCCACTCGGTCCCCATGCTGCATAGATAAGGGCGCATATCCATGTTGCTGTGTACCAGTGTGCTCGCACGTGTAAGTCGAGTTCGATTCCCACCTCAGACTCTGTCTCCCAGGCAGGATGAATATGCAACATCAGCACTTAGCGGTCACTGGCGTCCGACCATAAATTTATAGGAGAGAATAAATTTGGCTTAAAGAAACACTATCGTCAAATTTCACCCCACGGAAAAACCTGTTTTTATATTTGATGGGAAATTATTAGAAGAAAACTGATAGAGGAAAAAGAAAATAACTGAGGCAATCAATAAAGAACACGCATACCTGCCAGTGAAATAAACAAAGCGTGGATGATAGCATTTGTTTGGTTATTTCACTTTAGTTTTGGGCAGAAATTATTGCATGCTTATCGACCGGTGTGTATGTATTTATCTACAGTACATACTCGTCTAGTGAATTTAAATATATTTGAATGTTTAGTCGAAACCTCTCTGGAGCGGGGGTTGAATAAGGGAGCGTGCTGTTTCGACACTCTAAATGTCCTATGTGCTCTTTCCTCTTAACCCTCGCCCCACCGGGGCCATCGATGCCCCCTAAGGTTTTTTTCCAGCTAGCAGAAAAACGACGCGGCGCAGCGCGGCGGTTGAGGACTCCGTCTCTCACCCATCATTTTTCCACTATCCCTGATATTTTTCCCCCGGGCCACCCAAGGCCAGGTCACCAGGCAAGGTCAATCAAGGTCACCTCACTTCAACTTTAGAACTCTATAATAGCTACATTTCTAAGTCGATCAATTTGAAACTTCCTACACTTCATGATCCCTCCAGGGTCTACAAGGTGTATATCCGGGATTTTTTGATTTCGTGACCTGAGGTCAGGTCACGAGGTGACCTCTCCCATTGAAAAACATTGGGAAAAGCTGTCTTATGATCTAAAACTCACAAAAACGGTTGCAAATGCTCAGCTTGCTCAGAAAAGCGTTCTTGGGCACCCTTTTACGGATCCCAGGGGCTATATTTTCCCTTTGATCTCTCCGAGGTCATCCAAGGTCCCCAGGGGTCAAAACAGTATTTAGGCAATAACTTTGTGACCTATTTAAGCTAGAGCGCTGAATTAAACACTACCGTATATTTCTCCTCACTGGCTTTCATTTGATAAGCGGCAAGGTCACTTTCTGACCTTGTGTGACCTCAGACCATACTAGGTCACGGGGTGACCTCTGAAGTCAAACATGGCGGGAGGTCATTACGTTCCACATAACGGGAAAGGTCTAGAATTTTCCTATCAAGTTTACTTTACCAGACCTCCATAACCTAATAGCATAAAATTTATGCCCAGTTTTCTTAAGCACTGCATATTAGAGTGAAAATAGCATATCGACCTAACTGACCTCTGAGGTCACACCATTGACCTGAGCGCAAACATGTAAAGCAAATTCTTATTGAATTCACGCGAGCTTTCTAATGCACTTTGCAGACTTGCGTTAACCCCCATATTTTCGGAGTACTCAGGGGGGCCATCGATGGCACCCCCGATGGGGCGAAGGTGGCGCCTGACCCCCGGTGGGGCGCGGGTAAACGGAGGAAGCCGTTACCACCCGTGATCGTGCTGCGACATTTTTCACACGGTATTGCTGGAAGGTAGTCCTTTGAGGAGACAACATGCAAATTTAGGCGTTTCTTCCGTATCTTAAAGGTTATCTGCCAATTAATACAACTCAATTGAGCAAAAGGACAAAACAGTTACAGAGGAGGTTTCTAAAAAATAAGTTTTAATAATTATTTAATTGATAATAGGTTAATAATTAATAATAGGTTTCAAATAATAAGTCTTTCTAGGGCGGGGCTTCACGTCCTTCGTGAATAGGGGAAATTCCGTGCAAGGGCACGCACTTAACTTTCTAAAGGCTTTCATTTTTCTCCTATAGGTCTCACAGCTAAATTTTTATGTGGTTGTTTAGCCTGAAGAATTGTCTATGGATGGTCCATATTTCAATTCGATGTTTCTGGAAGGAAGTCGCCAAGAGCCCATCAAAAATAAAGTGCACGTGCGTACTCTTGCCGGAGTGGGTCGGTAAGAGTACGCAAGAGAGGAAGCTGGAGTCCGCATTGATGCTCCGCTATACTTTAGGTGCAAAGGCCATGGTGTGAAGTTTTTTTTCGCCAAACTAGAGGGTTGTCGGATTTTATACCGTTCTAAATATACAAGAACTCTGTTGCAATGTTTGATTTTCCAAATATGAATTACTGACTCTGTCCCGAGCGAATATACATTTTCCTATCTCTTAAGCATGCGTACTCTTGCACAATTGGTCTGGTGTTTACTCTTGCCGGACGTACTCCCTTGGGAAGAAAGTCTTCATAAACATGTTGACAGGCGTTTTAGCGTGAGCTCCAGCCCTGCAGCACAGTCCTAGCTCAGCTTTTTTACTTTTGACGGACCGTAATTATTGGGGCTAAAGGTTGACCATTTGAGCATCGAAAGGAAATTCATGTTTAACCTGTCTGATTCTTTTCGTTCCTGTCCTGCACAATAATCTTAGTTAGAGGCCCACAATGGCTTTTCGCAAAACACACATTAGCACTTGCCGAACGGGTAACAGGCTTCTAGATACTCAGACTAGAAGGGAGCTGGTACCCGGCAGAGCAAAATCCAAATAGCTGCTGACCATTAGGATGGTCTGGGGACCAAAACTGGTCCCCAGCTTGCATGTAAAGAATACCTTGTGGCCTGGGTTATGCTGTACCGGTGGTGTTTTTAATTTTTTCATTTTGTCCGTGTTGTTGCAAGTTCGGCCACTGGAGTCGGAGCCTCACTCAAGTCATCAATGGACTAGTCATGGAGCCCACGATCCCATGTCCGAACGAGCAACTACCGCGATAAAGGATTCAGGATTCCAGCGTTTCGAGGAGACATTCCAACTATTGAAAATTCCTTAGTCTTGAGATATAATTAAGTCTCGGGATATCATTAAGCTGCGTTTGCGAAAAGTTAGCTCCGGTTTATATTCGGTCATTTCTCCCATAACATTAAACTGCATTAAGGCACCTAATGCTGTTACCTAATTTAGGTCACAGCAAACCTAGTTAGGGTGCACTTTATATCATTGTATTGCACGGTCTTGACCACCAATCCACTGGCAGCGCATTTGATTTCGTTATCCCGGGGACACAGCACTGTTGCCAGCTGATTGTTGGTGTTCGGATACAGTCACTGTCCAAACCTCTGTGAAGGTTCTGGCAACAAGAACTGGAGCGTTTTTCGGTCGAATTGTTTGGCGATGGGACCATCATGGTCCTTTGCAGATGGAAAATGTCCAGCCAATAGAACCTGGCCGGGATGCTGACCGGTGGTGTTTAAGTTTTTTCAAGTTGTTGCAAGTTCGGTTTGGGTCGGGCCTCACAACAGCGCATTAGCCGGGGGCAGGTACCCCCCCTCGTTTTTTGGGAGAACATAAAACGGCGTTGCATGGCGCCGCCGTACTTGGCATACCTTTTCTCTGATCATGTTAAAACTTGTATAAAAAATTCAAGATTAGGTCATCTCAGGTCAGGTTACCAGTACAGGTCAAGTGACCTGACATCAAAAAAGTTTAAGATAGTATACCTGAGTCCGAACAGGGTGAAATTATCCGATTGAAACTCATATACATTATGGGCCCAGCGAGTTCTTTAGAACTTGTTCTGGTATTTTTTATATAGATACCCTAAGGTCAGGTACGAGTAATGACCTCACAATTGGAAATGCATGGGAAAAATTGTTGTAACTAAATAGTTTAGTAATGGTTGTTGGTAGAGTATTTATTTTAGCTTCATTAGATTGGCCTTGTCTGTGCAGTTCTAATGATATGCAGTTTGACTTAATTTTACCTTGACCTGGTCTCAGGTGAGTTCAAATGACATTTTTGACCTGATTTGACCTAGAATGGTCATATTATATATAATTCAATTCGGATTTCTGCGAGGATTCCAATGGCTCAGATTTTTTTGCTCTATATTTACTTGTTAAGATGTTACCTACGACCGAGAACCTTCATTTACATGGTATTCCTATGAAAGCAGGGTTTGACCTCTAGTGACCTTAAATGTCACCTGAAAAAATATTCAAATATTTTCGACGGAAAAGTGGATGGGTTACCCACCGCCGTTTACCGTTTTTCGCTACTTAGCGTAGTTCTCAAAATCTTATGGGGCGGGCTTCGGGTACCCCCTCCCCGTAAAAGCGAAGGTGGCTCAGACTATCGTTAATGCGCATGTTAAGTCATTAAAGGACTTGTCATGGAGACCTCGAACCCTCCGTCCGAAGGAGCAACTCTCGCGATGAAGGATTCAGGATCCCCACGATTTGAGGAATCATTCCTACTATTAAAAATTCCTTAGTCTTGAAATATCATTAAGCTGTGTTTGCGAACAATAAGCTGTGGTTTATATTTGCCCATTTCTCCCATAGCATTAAACTGCATTATGTGACAACAATCCCAGTTGTGGCGCACTTTATATAATTGTATTGCATGGCTTTGATTTCTAATCCGCTGGCAGCGTATTTGATTTCGTCATCCCGGGGTCACAGCACTGTTGCCAGCTGATTGTTGGTGTTCGGATACAGTCACTGTCCAAACCTCTGTGAAGGTTCTGACAACAAGAACTGGAGCGTGTTGTTGGTCTGGTCTGAACATTGAGTTTGGCTAATGTGATGACAATGTGAAGTTGAGTGGGGATATGAGATTTAACACTTAAAACCCGATATGTTTACTATGAAATATCCGTTGACAACGAGGCATTTATCGTCGACAAATGCGCCTCTGCAAGCCTTTCCTGGAGTGGGGGGAGGGGGTCAAACTTCGACATGGCGACAACCTGTAATGACGAAGCCGAAGCTGGAAAGCTGTCTGGTATTCGATGTCGAGATAGATACCTTCAACTTGCCTGAGAAAATATACATACTTACATCCACGTAGATAGGCAAGAATATATGATAAAGTAGCGATAAGTGCCAATATTCCCGTAGTGTCAATATTCCCTAGTATCCCCTAGTGTCAATATCTTATAGATAAGTGCCAATATTCCCCTAGTAGCGATAAGTGCCAAGTGTCCCCTGTCTCGTCTGCCGGAGGAAGCATACCCTATCCCCAAATTTCGACGCCCGTGACTTCCACACAAATAAGAAGAAATTAATAGCTGCATCTACACGAGAGGAAATCTTTCTCAGCCCAGGGCTGGTCCACAGGCGCGGTGCCAGGGCTGATGCTTTTTTAGGGGTAATCTGGAAGATTGGGTTACAGGACCAATCGCTGTTGTTTTCTTTTGTATTCAACCTTCACCTTTTTAGAGCACCCGATTGAGTGTTATCAATTTGAATCCTGCCTATCAGGGTGTTGGATACGGGCTTGATTTGACTGCCTAGCGCGCCAAGTGCGTTTCAAGCAAATAGACTAGAGTTCAACTAAACTAGTTAAACTAGCAGCTTGAGTTAAATTCAACGCTGAATTTAGTGTTCCAAAAAGAAGGAAGCTGAGTCCAGAAGAAAACAGCATATATTTTTACTATAGCCCATGACATTTCAGCCTGCTTATAAAAAATCAGCCCTGGTAACGTGCATGTCAGCCGGCTCCGTCAGAGCGTGGGAATCACCGACAATATCATTCCTTGTAGACAGGACTTACGAACAGTACCGATCTCTGTGGATCCCCTGTGGATCGCTATGTCAGCGCGGGCTCCGATGACGTCAGAGAACCCGGCGCTTTCGGTGCCGCTGCAGGTATACCTGCCTGCTTCTGTTTTTAGTAGCCCTTAATAACAGCTCCAAACCGTGATACGGCCGATAAATTGTGCGCTACCTGTAGGGAACGACTGGGAAGCTGTCTGCAAGCCTCACAGGCGATTATGATCTTGTCAGGTCGTTGGCAGGGCCTCGAAAGAAGCAGGATGCTGCATAGTTGCTGCTCTAGGTCTGATTCTTCTTTCATGGAAAACATAACTTGATTATTATCACCTGTGCCCGTTCACACTTTTACTCGTTTTTTTTAGGAATTCAGATTTCCCACCGCTGATATGGAGGAGAGAAGATCGGTTTTGGGAGTGAAAGCCATTTCTTAGAAAATAGCTCTGACATACAAAACCGGCTGTGCGTTTCTATTCACTTTTTTGGAAAATATATGCAGGAGAACACATCTATGTCACTATATCTACATTAACTCTCCTCAACGCAATGCATCATCATATGTGCATTGAGCTAGGCCTGAACCTTTTGCTATTCAGTCGAGGACCATTTTCCCTCATATTTACACCGGGACGGAATAATCGAACCGGTGTTCTCACCAACTGAATCAAGGAACAAACGGACACATACATACGTTTCTTGTGTGTTGCGAGGTCGTACTAACGCTAAGTATCAAAGTAAAACAAAAGAACAGTTAGTAGCCCCAGTAATCACGAATATTCCACCCGAGGAGGGACTAAAGTGAGTGGCTAAGAGTGACCAAAATAGCGAGGAGCACCATCCCGGCGCGACATTTCGGTATACTGGAGGAATGGGTGTCTAAAAGTATTCAAAGGCATCAATCTAGAATTTCACCGGAGGGCTGCCGCTATCTGGATAGAGGCGCTACCAACCTGGACACCTTTGCCTTACCATGTACTATTGGAAGTCCTGCACCGTATGATCTGAGCAAACTACAACTGCGCAGTTAGTAGTGCATGGTTAGCGACGGAACAGCGCAAACCAGTTTGCAATATCGATTTTGTAACACATAAAACAAGCGTGGAGACATCGAGGTCTCCCCAGCGCCAGCGTAAAGATGATAATATTTATCCACGCTCTGGGTGGCAAAATTCAACAGGAAACAGTGACAGTAATTGAGGTTCGCCGGACTGAGGGAACCAGAGGAGCATCAGAGGTGCCGCGCCGCCTCGTTTGCGGTGTGTTTGGGCAGGCGTGGTGCGAGTGCGTGTCCGGAGCGTGCTGCTCGTCAACGCACCTCTCACGCGCACTGGCTAATGTCGAGCGAACACGCTACATCGGCAGAGGGCCGCCCGCAGCGCAGGGCGACTGTCACTTCTCCACCGGTGATGTATCGCTGCGACAACGCATAACTCGCTGCTCCGGCTCAGACGCTCAACAGCTCACACAAGACCGGTGGCCTTGTGTCATCAATTACTGCGAGTCGGCGACCACCCAATTGCACGGAACAGCGTCCGACAGCAAGCTACACTATCAATGTTTGGCACGGTTATCCGGCAGTAATTTATTGCGGCCGCCCAAGTCACTGAGGTCCCACTGTATCGACAGATCGGTCGCAGCAGCGCAGCCTCGATACCGGCGAGTGCGCCGCCCCGCCGTCCGTTCACAGGCTCATGTGTAAATATGGCATGTGCGCAGAGTCGCGCAAAGGGAGCGCTGTGTGCTGACTGCTGTCGACACCGCGGTCTGTTCTAGTCTCTATCTACAGGTTTGTGAGTGCGTCTTTGTAAGGGTGGCGCCATTCGGTCCGGGTGTGTTTTCATAGCTCGGCCACTGCCCATGGGGCTGCGAATCTGATGCGGCTGCTTCTCTTCACCGTCCATCTTTGGCGCAAACTGGGGTTTGGCTGTATTGCGTCGAGTCTATGTTTAATGTATCAGTAATGTGCTATAAGTAATGAGTTTAAATATTTATCAAAGTATGGGATGAAGCAATTCACCTAGCATTCACGGCTCAAAAGTAAAAAGGAAAACAGATTTCATTGTAAACCTGCCATTTTAGAACGTTCAAAATTTTAAAATCCACTCGTGGAAATAATAATTTTCTTTATTTTGATACATTTGAAATTCTTCAGGCCACACACTTCGGGTCAAAATCGTGTCCACCGGTGTGCAATCGGTCAGTATGGGAAACTGCCCACCCTCCAGATGATGTCCCTTGACTCGCCTCTGCCGTGGCATGGGCTGACCAGGCAGACCAGCGTGGTGTTGACAGCAGGACCTCCCATTGAGGCGTCCCCTCACGCGCCGACCTCCCGCTGTCGCATCCGGTGGCCATGCAATGTTGCAATGGCGTCACTGCAGTGTTGCAGTGTTGAAACACTCGGGGTGGCCTCCAGAAGACCCGACCAAGCTGTGGACATGCCCTTTGCACTGGCTCGAGCATACTGCAACAACAGAAGAGCGCTTACGAATCATTTCATTCGTGACACTGCTTTTCGCAGAGATCTGACGCATTGATGTGTTTTCCAATGCATATCTGAAGTCATCTCGTATCGAGTGGTCCAGTCTCAAGGAGATCTGAAAGCACGTGTGCTTACTTAGTTGTGAATCCGTAGTTATTTCGTTAAACGAATAAGGTGACATCAATTTCAAAGTGATCATCAATTGTGATTTGCATTCACTGGTACTTGATTTTTTTAAACACAGTTAAGTATCCAAAAGTGTTCATGAAATATATTTGATTATGGAAATCATATATAGCTGTGCGTATGCATCTTCATTTAAGCCACATTTCATTGTGTGTAAACATTTAGTAACCTAACCTGTGTATTATAAACCATGATCGTTGAGAAACCTGGTTCTGAAAGTGACTGCAGATATTGTGCATTTTACTGTAGAGTCTATATAAAGCACATATAGGCACCGGAGGCTTCACTACCCAGGGGAGGGAGCTGGGGGCGTGACCTCTCATTTTGAAAAGTGAGGACCATCTAGTGACGGATCCAGGGGGTGGGCAAACAAGGAATTTTCCCCCTTCCCAAATGGAAAAGCTCGGGGCGAAACTATGTTTTTCCCCTCCCCAAAGCTGTCAACCTCCTTTTTGCCCCCACCAGGGGCCTAGCCAGGATTTCGCTCAGGGGGAGGGGAAGGGAGGCCGAAAAGGGCCCCTGCGACAGCGCCAAAAGGGCGTCTATGGGTAAAAAGAGCCCTGCTTGTTGCAGAATAGAGTGCTGAAGAGGGCTTAAGAGGGCCCTGTCTGGCATGAAATTTCAAATTTGGCCACAGAGCATACATAGTACGGGCGAGCCACGCTTCGCGCGGCCCGTGTCCTCAGGGGGCCCTTCGGGCCCTCAGGTGGGGGGCGGCTGTCCCTGCCGCCCCCCTTGGCTACGCCCCTGGCTCCCACTCCCTTTTAATTTATAAACAAGGTTTTTGGTGCTTCAACTCTCAACTTTGAACAGAACCAGTCGACTTCAGTGTAAATATTGGTCCTTGGATAGCAAAGCAATTATCAAGTCTATTTGACCGACTAAAAATGTGACAAGTAAGCAAAGGTTTCCATCGCTGGATTCAGTCATTCCGCTCGAAAATCCGTGGCGACGGCTTAAAGGGAATTATCACGTGATTATACACCTTTATCACGTGATTATTCACCTTTATCACGTGATTATAACTGAGATAGCCAAGTTGTAAAACAAGTCGAAAAATCCGGTACTCCATTGGCGGACACAGGGGGGGGCATTCCGGCCATGCCCCCCTAGAACGCTAGAAGGCGGGGCCAAACTATCTTTTGGCCCCCCAAACGCCGGAAATTTTTTTCGTAAAAAGGTGTTTACATTAGGTCTGTAGAGCAAAAAAAATATTCGCTCTCACCCCCCCTCCCCCCCGAGAGCGATTATGTACTTGGAGAGGTAGCTTATACTAGGTCTGTCGAGCACTGAAACAGGTGTTTACACTAGGTCTGTAGAGCAAAAAAATATTCGCTCCCCCCAGGAAGAGGGGCAGACATGGGTTTGGCCCCCAAAACTCGGGTCTGCGTCCGCCCTTGCGGTACTCTATATATCATTTCACTTGGAACTCGATATTACCGTAGAAAAAAGCTAAAACCTACCTGAAATGTACATCTCATGTATGTACCTCTCGCCAGGCGGCCATTGTTGTGAGCTGCTGGTGTGACGCCATATGCTGACGTCACGATGAGCTTCAGCCAATCGAAGCTCTTGAAGCGTTTCGACTATGTTAGTGGTTGCCAGATGATGACATCATCCACAGGCAGATATTTATTTTTGTTCCTAGAGGAGTATTTTAGAAATCAAAATATTGAGCTTATTGTACATTTCTTTCAGAGAAATAATTAGTGGTTTCATTATTGTCGGCTAAAAGTACGCCAAATTACACTAAATTTCAGGATTCAACCAAAGTGTTCCATTTAATTCGTAGCGATATTTAATATCGATGATAACTAACCGTTAGAGAAAAAGATTACGGAGCCACTCTGATCTGGGGATAAGTTCACAATAAAAGTACTTATCAAATTTAGGTTAGTTCTAGTTCCTGACATCAATTGTGACCTACTGGAAATGCGTTTTGATTAGCTTAATTTTCCGCTCTTCTATGGGAGCGCTAGCATGAACTCTGGCCTTCCCCGATATCTTTCTATGAGATCCGCCACACGTTTTGCAAGCTTTGCAAAAAAGGGACTCCATCACAGTACCTACAGCAAGAAATTTCAGCCGATCTGACGGTGTCTTGCGGTTTCACAATGCCCAGGACATCTGCTCTCTGGCATGAATGCAGCTGTCATCTCATGCTCAGATTTAGAACAGTCTATTGTATTCAAATGTTATACCGTGGCTGAACTCTCAAGAGCAAGGTACTCTCTCCAGACCCTTCCCGCTGCGCTAGATGCCTCCCAGTTAACTTATGCAATCTGGTTTGTGCCTATAAATTAAGCCTTAGTTTGCCGCAAACAAGCTCTGCCAGTAACTGAAAATTTTGACGTTTATAACATTTCCCAAATCTACCGGAGCTGATTTCTGATGCTGAAATCTTCGAATATCTAGCGAGGTGATGCCGAACAGATGGATCTGTCGTCTCCCTTTATAACATGATAAAACATGCGTGAGAAGGCTTTTCATCGGTATTCCTGCATTGCTTGCAAAAACACTTTACCGGGTCGCTAACGGTAGAGCGCCCGTTATTTCTGAACAATGCCCCGTACTTCCCAGGGCGATGACACACGATCGGCCGTGAATTGCACTGGGAAGATTATCCCCGACCGGTACCGCGACCGTACCGTCAAACACGGATCCCTATCTTTGTGGGGACTGAAAGTGCCGGATCGCTGGGATGACTGCCTATTTATTTTTCAGCGATAAAAGCGCGACCAGGCGCCGCTGTGCCTGTGTATGTGTGTCAACTGTTGGCTGGCATTCTCACACGGCTTATACTGAATCAGCTCCCCCCGCATCCATGAGCAAGGGCCGGTCCGTGGTGTGACGTCTTGTGGGCGTGGACGGATTTAGCCCATCGCTGGGTCTGTTAAAAGTATTGCAAATTTGTGATACCCGCTTGCAAATACGAAAGACTTACCACATGAAATTTTACTAAAAATGTAGAAACAAACCATTCTGTTGTTGAACATGGTTGACTTTGGAAATATTCTAGATAGTATTGCTAGCTGGATAACTAACGCCCCAAAAAAGCGACAGATCCATGACTTCATTTGGGAGGGAGGGAGCTAGAGAGCTCGAGCCTCCCCCGTCATTGGCTCGGAACCACCTCTGGCTATGCTTTAACCTTAGGCACCTTCACATTTCGGGGGGGCTTGGGTCCCCTTCTCCCCCCTTGCAGCTATCTGCCACTGTACCCTTAGAAAGTTGAGCGTGTGATATCGCCCGGGCATGAAAGAATCCCCTTCAACGTATGTAGCGTGAAATAAAGCTATATTAATAAATAATATCCGTGTCAGGCGTATCCTGATTCTCCAGGCGATATCGGACTGGACGCTGGGTGGAGGGAGGCTGCTGGATAAATTCTCTTTTTGAGGCGGGAAGGAAGGGAGGAGCGCAGCATGACTTTGCTGAACGATACAGCTTGTATTCTAACTCACACTTTTCTTACCGGAAGGCATGGATGTCGAAAGCGAGGAGAAAGGCGTTTTTTTGCCTTTTGCTTCTTATTAACAGCGTCTTATCTACGGAAATGTTTAAGAATATAGAATTGACAAATAGCACCATAAGCGTTTTCAAAAACAGGCAATATATTCGAGATTTGCCTCCCATTTCTCCCCCTTGCTCGCCAGTCCGTGGTCCTCCGTCCCAGTTAAAAATCCTCCGCAACGCCCCCGCCAATAAGTCTGGTGGGGAGAGGCACGCTTGTCCTCGTTGTAAATGCTGTTCTTGCCACGCTAGTTTTTCTTTCTGTCAGACCTTTTCGAGAGCGAAAACGTATTGCTAGATCTTTGAAAAGGGGGTAAATGGAATCACCAGTTTTCTTATGACGGGGACAGTGGTCTTGTTCAGTTCACAGCTAACCAGCATCGACTGGTTACGGATAAAAAATGCATGGATGCAGTGCAAAGTGGAGCTTAGTGGTAAGTATTTTACGCTTCGTGGACCAGACTAAACCATTTAAGTCCAGCAAATGTACTTATCCTGGATCTAATTTAAGCTTGTTTGACCCTAAGCATGCTCTTTGGACGACCCTGCAAGTTTCAATTGGCTTGCAAGCAATACAAATAAAAACAGATAACATTAGGATAGCCGGACCCCTATACATACTTCGGTAGCTATCATTCTTATAGACAAGTAGATCTACTACCACACATCTAACCGTGTTCAAGTCCAAGACCGGCCGCGGCGCCACCGTGCATTCAAGACCGCTCCAAACAGCGGCGGCAGGGGCTGGCTGCAGCCGTGGATGGCGGGCTGGCACAGAGCTGTGCAGCGGGACAGTGGCGACGTTCAGTGGCGGCTGTCTAAACAGCTCGCGAGCTGCGACAGCGCGCTACCGAGCCGCACAGAGGGCCACTCACGGCCGTCGCGTCGGCGGACGGCGGCGGGACCGCCACCGGCGCCGTCTCGGCTTCTGAGACAGTGTCCGATTGGCTCTGTGTCTGTTTTTGGGCGCCAAATGTCCGAGGTGTCTGTGCGCTCAGAAACCGAAATGGTGACGACGTTGTTAGCTATCCAAACACAGCCCGGTTTCAAGGGTGAAACGGCGCTGCTTTAAAGGAGATGTGACACCTTTATAACGTGATTTTAACAAAGATAGCCAAGTTGTAAAGCATGCCAGAAAACCTGGTACTCTATATATCATTTGTCTTGAAACTCAAAATTTCCGAAAAGAAACGCTAAAAACTACCTGAAATATACCCTACATGTACCCTTAACAGCAGGCCACAGTTGTTAGCTGTTGGTGTGACGACATATGCTGACGTCACGGTATCCGCCAATCGAAGCCCTTATATGGTATATAATATGGTAGTAGTTGCCAGATCATGACATCATCCACAGGCAGATGTTTCTTTATTTCTCTAGAGGAACATTTAAAATATCAAAATTTTGCGCTTATTGTACATTTTTCAGACAAATCATGGACGATTCCATGATCTCGGCTAGAAGTTCCCTAATTAGGTACACTAAATTCCATGATTCGACCAAGGTGCCACATTCCCTTTGAAGGTGATCTGTTTAGGTTGTGAAGCAGCTGCGGTACACTTACGATTAAAGAAAGTAGCATTACGATTAAAGGGAATGTGGCACCTTGGTCGAATCCTGGAATTTAGTGTTATTAGGCGTACTTTTAGTAAAAAATAATGAAACCACTCACAATTTCTCTGAAAAAATGTACAATAAGCTCAATATTTGGTTTTTAAAATACTCCTCCAGAAAAGAAATAAATATTAGCCTGTGGATGATGTCACGATCTAGCAACCACTACCATACTTGAAACGCTTCAAGGGCTTCGATTGGCTGATGCTCATCGTGACGTCAGCATATGTCGTCACACCAGTAGCTCACTACAATAGCCGCCGGCGACGGGGGGCTGAGGGGGGCTGGTGTCAGGTAGGTTTTAGCTTTTTTCTACGGAAATATCGAGTTCCAAGACAAATGAAAAATGGAGCACTGGGTTTTCCGACCTGCTTTACAACTTGGCTATCTCAGTTAAAATCACGTTGTGAAGGTGCCACATTCCCTTTAAAGAGTGACAATCACAGAACTTGGAGCCGGAGCGGGAGCCACTCAGAGTCGATTTATTCGTTTTGGCCCGTAGAACGAGCTGGAACTCGCAGGAATAATTTTTCCGGCTACCAGAGGTGCAGAAACTTGCCAACTCGGCTACTGGGGTTTGTGACACATTTAGAAAATTGAGGTGCATAATTGTGACAAAATAGCGATCGTGACAGTATGGTTCAAAATCAAACCGCATATTTTCGAAATACAGAATGAAGCGTGTAGCGATAAATTTAATTTAGCAACTCTGTTCTTCAATTGCACAGCGTACCATCAGTGATGCAATATTGGTACTGTGTTCAGTTTCTACTAAAACGAGGGACCCCGCTGCAGAAAACCCGGAAACCGCTGTCACAGTTGCCAGATTTTAACATGCAGCCCAATGGTGCCGATTGTTAGTAGTTGCCAGAAAGTTGCCGCCTAGATGCCCGAAATGTGACAGTCAATTTTTTCGAGAAATGCGTGATTGTGGGCATATTTAAGGCATTAAAGATAACGCAAATACGTTATCAAATATTTCTCTGTCCATTTTGTCAGGTTAAATAATATTTAAAGTTTGAGCCTCTTCGATTTAACTGTCGCTATTTTTGAATTTAGTATAAAGTACGCCTAAAAACTACTAAGAAAAGTACTAAATGAGTGAAAGAAATAAACATAGCTGGGCAGCAATTCTACCTAAACTACGCAACAGCGACAAGACAAGTTCGTAATGTTTATTTTATGTAGAGCCTGCCAAAAATGTACACAGGTGGGAAGCCACTTTTTAGGGCATATTTTTGGGGTATATCTGAGATAAGTGCAGGCTAAAACTGGCTGGAATAAATAGTGCTGCCCATGGCTAATCTAAGATGAATGTAGGCTACTTGAGACTGATGCACTTTCACATATCAAACTTGGTTTTTCATTCCTTAGCTTGCTTGTGCCGTACCTTATTTGTGCCCTAGATCAAGATTGGTTAGGTAGGTTTGGAGCTGGAGGAAGTTGGGAGAGTTGGCGCCAGCAACAGACTGGCAACAACAGTAATTCAGGTGAGATTTCATGATCAAATTATCATGTCAATATTGTACAGATAGCAAATGTGTGCCAATGCAGTCCTCCACAAAGAGTTAAAACACACACTAACGTGCATGGAGGGGGCCTGGTAGACCCCTTCTCATCTCAGGAAATCGCAGAAAATCTCAGAAAGAAAAAGACTTTGAAAAACGCTGGTTAGGGTGTGTTGCTTACTACCAGTGGTGGTAAGCAACACACAGGACCTGAATTGCATGGAGTTAAAAGCAGGACTTTGAATACACTGGATCTTTCTTTGGTATGAGACTTCCAATACCTCTGTAGGTACCTATTAGGCCAATAGACATAATTTTACATCTATGCAGGGTAGTTGCCTCAGAGTTTTTACTGCAAGAAGGAATGAACAGGCAGGTGATAATCAGGTGTTGGGAGAAAATTTTAAGCATTTGATCTGTCTATAAAAATGCTACCTAAGGGCCACTTTACCAACACATTTTAGGTAGATCCAAATCCTATGTTGACATTGACATTTTTGTCCCTTTGTTGATATGTGAGATAGAAGTTCAGTGGGGGGAAGCCGTGATCAGGGTTCCCAATTGTGTGTAGGTGCACGCTCCCATTCATAGATTAGTTCCCAATAATAATTATTTTCATGATAATGGTCACATTTAATCACGGGGAAATGTACCATAATTGGAAACACTCCTTCCAAAAATGGAAACTTTTCAAAAGGGAAATGCATGTCATTGGTGGGAAACTGCAGTCAGAGTTGCCAATAAAAGTTATGATCCCAATACTGGAAACAATGATCCATAATTGGAAATTTTCCTTCCAAAACATAAACATGATCTAAAAATGAAAACACAGTTTAATACTTTCATGCAGTAATGGCTTGGTGCTTGAACCTTGTCTGTTGCAAAAAGTAAGAGACAGGTAGATGACATTCAGCATATTGGAAATAGTATTCAAGTATACAATTATCATTTCCAGCTTTTTGTGACAGAGGAGGCATACGTCACATTGAGTTTGTGACAGCCAGCATACTTTCTGCACCTCTGCCGGCTACATAGTTGGCTCCAGGATTTTCTTTCCAATATGTAACGTGTACTTTGCGTAGGAAATGAGGTGGCTCGATAGAAGGAGCAAAACTAATGTCTGTCCTGGAGGGGCTGTTTCAGGGTTGTTTCAAGTATGTGCTCCTCCCTTCTTTTTGTAAAAATTCAGATATTTAGATATTTCTAAGAGTCCAGAAAAAAAACTCAGAAAATTTTGACTTACAAAACGCTTACCAACATATTGAACGCGTGCTTATCCTGGGACTAATTGGAGCTTTTTTGCACTATGCATGCTCATTAGAGGACGCCGCGTTAAAGTTTTTTCTGCTTTTATGCAATAACATAAACAAAATTGATAAAGTAAGGATATCCGAGCTGCTACAAATCGCTAGGTAGCTGTTCGACCACTTTGTCGAAATTCTGAAAATTACTGGTCATGGACATGAACAAATAGGTCTGAAAATCAGGAAACCACATTTTGCTTCCACTTGCAATCACTCAAAACAAAGACATCGTCTCTTGTTTTACTCTCAGTTGACCTAAGCATCGCGTGTAATTACCAATCTGGCTGCTTGCGGTAGCTTGTGACATGGAACGTTGCGAAGACGATGCCACTTGTTTAAATATATCACGTGACCTGCACTGACAGGTAGACAGACGTTCTCTCATGGTATGAAGCATGGGTGGAAATCCCGGGCGGTTGGGGGTCAGGACCCCCTGGATTTATGGTCTCCTATATGCTTTGTATAGGGCTTATATTGACGTGCCAGCGTTAACCAGCCCAACCTCCCCCTCCTGGATCGAGAAGAGATCTCCCGCCATGGTCTTAAGAAGTACAAGCCCACTTTATTTTGAGCTTCAAGGAGTGCAAAAACTTAAAAGACAGAACTTTGGGTGAAATGCGATAAGCCAACAGTACTTTCTCGCTATACAAAGCTGGTATCTCAGTTCAAAACCCATGACAAAAGTGGGAAACTCCCCTTAAAGCCGATGCTGTAATACCAAGTGTCATGCTTTGGTGTGGCAACCCACCTGAACTTGTCCTACTCTAAAACCTCCCCACAATCCGTTTGAAACAGCAGCAAGGAAATTCTTCAACGATTGGCAGAGGCTCTGTTGGCTCATATAATAAAAGCAACCCAATCCCCAGAAACTCCCCAGAGAGTGGCTGGTGGATGACGTGTCATCAAATCCCAACATTTATTATCCTTATCAAAAGGCTTATTTCGCCGCGTCTTTTAACAGAGGGGAGCCACC
Organism: Lepas anatifera; assembly: GCA_034440635.1. Lineage (NCBI taxonomy): Eukaryota > Metazoa > Arthropoda > Thecostraca > Lepadidae > Lepas > Lepas anatifera. Next base: position 208,752 of record JAOTON010002128.1, on the reverse strand, counting down.
TGATGACGGGGGGGTACCGCTAAGATGAGACCACGGTAGGTAGCGAAAACGGTAAAGGCGTGGGCGCTACTTTATGAAACATTGAACCATTTTTTGTCAGGTCACATTTAAGGTCAAAGAGGTCAAAACATGCCCGTTATAGGGAAACATGTAAATTCAGTTTTCGGCCATTACATGAACAAATAAAGATAACAAAAGACTAAACTATTGAATCTTACAAGCGAAGAATGATAATAATTTGACCTCAGGTAAATCAAGGATTGACCACGAGGTCAGGTCAGGTCAAATTATATAAATCATATCATTAGAACCGCAAAGCAGGCAAGACAATGCAGCTAAAATAAATGCTCTATCACCGTTACTGAGTTATTCCGTAAAAGCATTTTCCCATGTATTTCTAATGGAGAGGTCATGCCTGTAGACCTTAGGTCATGATATCAAATACCGGAACATATTTAGAGAACTCGGTGGGGCCATTATGAGATATAAGTTTCAATCGGATAAGTTCACCCCACGACTAGCTATCTAAACTTTTTGAGGTCGGGTACTGACCAGTTCGGTGACCTGACCGAGATGACCTAACCTAAAATTTTCACGAAGTGTAAAATGATGAGGGAAAAGGTATACAAGTACGCCGGCGCTACGCGCCCCGTTTTCACATCTCGAAAACCGAGGGGGGGGGTACCGCCCCCGTCAATGCGTTAAAGGGAATGTGGCACCTTGGTCGAATCCTAGAATTTAGTGTTATTAGGCGTACTTTTGGTCAAAAGTAATGAAACCACTCACGATTTCTCTGAGAAATGTACAATAAGCTCAATATTTGGTTTTTAAAAATACTCCTCTAGAAAAAAATATCAGCCTGTGGATGATGTCACGATCTGGCAGCCACTGCCATACTTGAAACGCTTCAAGGGCTTCGATTGGCTGATGCTCATCGTGACGTCAGCATATGTCGTCACACCAGTAGCTCACAACAATGGCCGCCGGCGACGGGGGCTGAGGGGGGCTGGTGTCAGGCAGGGGATGGAAAGGCATGAAAGGAAATGGAAACATGTTTGCCCCAAAGCGATCGACCTCTTTTCCCGACTTTTTAGCTTGTTAGAAATTTTGGTGCTTCAACTCTCAACTAAAAGAATTAAAGTTATTAAATATTGGGGTTGATAGGAAAATGTATCTGAGCCATATTTTCACCCGTGACTTCTTTTTTGCTTTGTCTCAGTCCAAAATCTAGAAAAGGTATGTAGCGCAATTTTAATGCGCGACGTTTGTTTTTGCTTGACTGGTTGCCCCAACAACCGCAGATAACTGGTGTCAGGTAGGTTTTAGCTTTTTTCTACGGAAATTTCGAGTTCCAAAACAAATGAAATATGGAGTACCGGGTTTTCCGACCTGCTTTACAACTTGGCTATCTCAGTTAAAATCACGTTGTGAAGGTGTCACATTCCCTTTAACAGAGCACATGGCCAAGGTAATGTCAAGTATATAAGACAGAAATCATTTATGTCCATCCAGGAGTGTGGCTCCGGATTTCTTTCCATGGGGGCCAGAATCGAAGGGGGCCTCCTATCCCTGGTCCTGAGAGAGCCTCCTAACTTTTGAGGGCCTGCATGTTGTAGGTAATTTAGGGGCTTTTTATAAGTAAGGGGCCTCCTATACTGGCTGTTTAGGGGCCTCCTCTATAAGTAAGATGGTCTTCTGGAGGCTGTTTTTAGGGACTTTTTTCAGAAGTAAAGGGGCCACCTATATGGGCAGTTAATGGGGCCTTCTTTTTAGCAAAAGGGTCTCTCATGTAGGCCATTACGGGGTCTCCTTTGCAGCTAATGGGATCTCCTGCATAGCCCAATTAGGAGGCCTTCTTTATGTGCCGGGAAGCGAGGCTCTTTGATACCCAAGGTGCTATTCCAGACTCAGTGTATCGAAGAGGACCTCCTGAGTCAGGCTTGGACCTCCAAAAATGCATGGGGGCCTCGGTCCCCATGGGTCCCGTGGTGACAGCGCCCCTGCTTCCATCCCAAGCGCGGCAAGTTCTTGAGTTGGCTCCTGCCGGCTGTTTCCTCTTTTCCACCTGTTTCGTCAGCTGGTCATATATCACCAGATCGCGAGGAGTAAACCTTCCTCACGTGACCTCCACCCGGAAACCTCCTGTTTCCTCGCGTGCGGATGCTGCTGAGGCAGATCATGCACTTCTTGGAGAAGGAGAGAGCATTCAATAGGTATTGAAAATTTCCTGTAGAGCCACAAAATAGAGAATGGAGAAGCAACACTCATGGTAGTGGTGATTTCACTTGACCTTGGAACACTCCGTGGACTAGGGACATCTTGCGACCTCTGCTTCAAGGCCGAGCCACATCACGTGCCGCGCGGACGTTTTCAACAGCTTCTGGGTCCCCTGCAAGAGATTTGTTAATCGCTTGTAAAATGCAGCAGGAATTTGCCGGACAGGTCTGGACTTCCCGCTGAGGCACTATATTCCCTGATTGTCCGTTTACCTGCCCAATTACCTTCTCGCCATCATGACATATAAGTGAAAAGTTAGCCATTTGCTTTTTATTGCTTTAAATGACATTTCTTATTTCAAAATTTGACAGTGTTTTTGCTTTTGTCCATGCGCTAAAAATGAAGTAATGGCGGCTTAAGGTACCCGATTTTCCAGCTTTTAATCCCGGTTGGATCCAAGCCACGGAGGTCGCGCAGTGCTTCTGAGGAACACTGACCACAGTCTCCCACTGGCACGCCACAGCTGAGAAATTTATAACCAGCTTGTTGCATGGTATGGGGGCATAGAAACACGTGTACATATACGCACGGGGAAACGTTGATGTCTTGTGCAGAGCAGAAACTGCACTTAAACAAGGTTCGATATTTTCTTTTCGCTTTTTTACCGAAAATGCTAAATCATCTGCCTTTTTATAATATCACCCGCTATTTATAAACACAAGCGAACCCCTAAAACCCGTGAGTGTCCAGGACTGTCCATGTGGACCGTCACGACCTGTCAGTCCTTCAGAAACAGCGCGACAGTAACAGCCGCGACAGCGACCGCATCCAGGCACGCTTCAGTCCTAATGGACCATGCCTGCGCCTGGAAGCGTGGCTCCGGCTCTGCCGAAACGTCTTCCACGCTCACGACGCAGCGGCGACTGCAGGCTCGGCTTACACCGAGCCGACGCTCCGGAGCATGACCGGAGGCTGGAGTGGAATACTCTGCTGGTGTCAGGGGCGGATCCAGGATTATCTAAAGGGAGTGGTGGATGGTTAGCCTCGGAGGCCAACCCTTAGGGAGGCCCCTCTAGAATCGGGGGCCCAACTAATGTTCTGGTGTTTTGACGGGCAATCCTGGAAGAAATTCCAGTGACCAAGGCCTGTGGACCAGATGGAGTCGCACAAGAATAATTCATGAATGTCACGATGAGCTCTCGGTTCCGCTTACAATCATTTATAACTTAGCTCAGGCACAAGGCACTTTCCCAAAATTGTGGAAACAAGCAAACGTCATTCCGATACACAAAAAAGGTAGCATCTCTGATCCCTCAAATTATAGATCCATCTCCTTCACCCTCTTTTTGGCAGGGTGCTTGAGCGAATCATGTATGTTCAACTCTTGAATCATGTACATACGTCCAGCCATTTCTTCTGCCCAACATGGTTTTGTTACCAAAAGGTCATGCGTGACCAACTTGGCCAGTCTTTTGAAAACAGGATTGGGCTCAATTTCTTTGAGCACTCGTTAATGTTCTTCTTCGTTCTTCGAGCACTTGTTAATGTTAAATGCTCTCAGTGGTCCCATGTTAAGTCTGGCACACCGGAAGGTGGGCTGTTGTCTCCCCTCTTGTTCGCCTTATTCATTAACGATCTTCCTTCCAATATAAAGTCACATTGTTTAATGTTTGCAGATGATGTCAAAATATTCAGAACGATAACTTCTCCAAACGATTCGGCGCTCTTGCAAGAGGACCTCTGCAGACTTTGCACTTGGTCTCAAACCTGGAAATTACGCCTAAATCCTTCAAAATCTAAATAATTTCGGATGACCCTCGCCCGAATATATAATCTTCAGTGTTTTTTACATTTCCGGATTCGAGGGGAGAGGCCAGGGAACATCTTAGCAACTTATTTTAGAACATTGTGATTTAGGATCTGTTTGAAACCACCACAGTATGTTTTAGCATTGTATTAGATTTTATAATTCCGTATGTACTGTTTTTTATGAATGTTTACAATTTGTTTTAAGGTGCATTTTTTAGCGATGTGAGCATGATGTTTTATTATTCTGTAAGTGTTTCTATCATGGTATCACGGTAATATCCTTCGGCGATTGAATAACTAAATTGAAATTGAAATTGATATTTAATGAGCATGAAATCTTTGACTAAAACATTTGTTAGATACAGGGGTGAATCCAGAATTTCCTAAAGGGGGAGTGTAAGTTTCGGGTCACTGCTCCGGGGGTCTGCAATTTTGTACTTATTGAAATTGAAATATTTGCGAGCTGAATAATTTACGAAGCACCTATTTCTAACGTGCTTAGCTTTTTTTGGGGGATCCCAAAACCAACACGGGGGAGCTCGAGACCAGCTCTGAGGGTATTGGGAACAGCTCTGGGACCCTAGAGACCAAGACTTTGGGCGCCTGGGATCAATTCTTGGGGCCCCCGAGATTGAAACTTGGGGGCCGCGAGATAAACTCTTGGCGGCCCCTGGGATCAACTCTTAGGGTCCTGATTTCAATACTTTGGAAGCACCCTGAGACTAACTCTTGGAGGCCTCCGAGACAAACGCTCGAGGTCCTCCAAGACTAACTCTTGAGGACCCCCGAAACCAACTCTTGGGATCCCCTGGACCAATATTCATGTGGCGTTTGGGTTCGCCGGAACACCGATCAGAGATCACTGGGGGCTTCTTGCAGGGGACCCTTTGCAGTCCCTCTTTTGTATACCTCTTTACAACAATATCTGAAATGTCAGAATATTTTCACTAAGTTTTGCTGGCCCATAAACACTAAACAGGCATCAATCGTTTTAAAAACATTACAACAGAACTTCAGACAACAAAAGAATCGGGTGGGATTTAGACTCCAGGCAGATCAAGGGGGCCAAGGCGAAAAGGACGTTTGGAGAAAAGCTCCGAAAGGGTGAAAAAGTCTTTAACCCAAGCCCTCACACCAGAGGCGGATCAAGGAATTCATTTCGGGAAGGGGGCTAGGGGGCTCGAGCCTACCCGCCGCCGCCTCGGATCAGTCTCCATCTATGCATTAACTATAGGCACTCGTAACATTTTCGGTGGCTTGAGCCCCCCCTAGCCCACCTTGTATCCACCACTGTCCACGCAGTGCGCCCATCGGTCGAAGGTAAACCAAAATTGCGAAAATATGTTCCAGATCAGACAGAAGCCTCCCACCGTCCAGTAAGAGCAAAATTTTGCAGAGTCGAATGCGAGCTCGAACAATTCCCATCGCTTGTGCCATCTCGATCAACTCGCACGCTACTGCTTCTCACTGTGTGTCGGGCTCGTGTCAGCATCGTCTCTTATAGCTTCCCTCGGCGAATACCGAGGGAGACTGATGCATTTTTGCGCCAGGGAATTGCCGATTATTTCAACGACTATTTTAGCACTTTTAGGAAACATTTTCTGGCATATATTCGCACTGTTTAGATGGTATCAACTTCACTTGTCCTATTAGTTTTATCATCAGCTGCATTTGACTCATCACTTATATTTTAATGCATTTTCCGCTTTTTACAGGCGCGTCACTCGCCTGAGCATATAGTTTTCCTTTTAGTTGCATTGGCTTCGCCTGTTAGTGAATCATGTTCTGCTGGCGATTTATTTAAAAGGAATAGATAAACAAGTAGAAATTTGAAGATTTAACATCACGCTGCTTATGCCGAATTCTGGAATTGCCACGTCCCAAACCCCCTGTCAACAGTGTATTTCAAGAAAGTACGTCCTATTACTGTCCACTTTCCGTCCCCTCGCCATAATTTCGGCCTGCCTGGACCCCCAAACCAGACCATTTTTAACATTTTAACTGGGGGCCATTTGCCCCCCCCAGTCGGCCGAAATGTTTCCCCAGTGCCCGGAAATTGGCCCCCAGAGAAATCGGCAGATGACCTAAAATTGAACAAACGCAACCTCACCTGACGAAAAAAGCCATACCACCACCCGATAATAACAATTTTGTTATATTGTCACTTTTTTGCTCATCCCTCACTGGCAATCCACAAAAATTGTGTTAAAAATTTCCACCAGTGGCTGTCTTCTCCATCGTGCCAAAACGAAACAAAGCGCGTAGTTACGGGATATCCCGGCAAAGCAGCCTCAGCACCAACTAATCACAACGCTGGAAATAGGCTACAACCAATCAAGCGTCGTGTTTTATCCGGCCGGAAGCCCAGCCAGTACCGGAGGATTGCAAGATGCTCTCATTTCACACGCATTGTCTGCGCTCAGAGTTCGTTCGTGGATTAGGCGGGACCCCAGGGAGCGGACGCAGACCCGAGTTTTGGGGGCGCGAAGTGCTAGCCTATTTCAGAGGTGCGAACTGCCAACTGGCTCGGGTTGGACATCAACGAGGATTGCAGCATCATGGCAAACCACATATTTTCAATAGAGGAAGCGGAGGAATATTTTAACTTAGCATCTGGTAACACAGCACCTTAGTGATACAATATGCTAGTTACTAAAAGGGCAAACCGCTGTCAGTTGCCATTTACATCAGCCCATGGTGCCGATTGTTAGTAGTTGCGAAAGTTGTCGCCTAATACCGAGTGTACAATCAATTTTTTCAAAAATACACGATTGTGGGCATATTTAAGGCACAACGATAACGCAGATACTTTATCGATCGTCATTTGCGGTTAAATAGATTACAGTTTGAGTCTCTTCATTGCGCTCTCGAATTAGATATACCCAAACACTAATAAACAATAATCAGAAATATTTAAGAAAAATTTAAAGCAAGCCACTTTGGGATATTTAGTATATTAGATAGTTAAACCTAAATAAATATTCCCCATGGCTTATCAAGATGAATGTAGGCTATTCAGCAATGCCCTTCCATATCAAACTGATTTATTTTGGCTCGCCTAGTTTATTTGTGCCAGTTAGAATATGGCGAGAAGTGGATTGGGGGTTAGGAGTTTTATATTATTTTAATAATGCAGTCCCCAAACAACTGGAGAGGGGCCTGGAACACGTGCACTGGAGGGGGCCGAGTAGACCCCCTCTTATCTAGAATCACAGCATTCGAAAGAAAGACTGAGTTGGTAGGGTGTGGCTTACTACCAGTGTGTAAGCAACGCACAAGACCACCATGAGTTAAAGCAGGATACATTGGAGAATAAACCTAGGATTCATCAATGCAGGCTCCCAGGTTACTGCAGAGTGACAGGCGGTTGTGGGTGGGTGCAAATAAGCTTGTTTTATATCTTTGTTTTTTATTTAATGATAACACAAATCAATCAAAAAAACAGTAAGAAATTATAATTAGCTATGTGTGACAGAGGCACACGTCGCATTGGTTTGTGACAGCCAGCATACTTAGCCTATTTATTTATTATTGTGGTGGTAGCATTGGTAAAAGTTATAGTAAGATCGCTGCATATTTTTCTGTAAGTTGATAAGTTGTTAGTTGGCCTTTCTCATCGATTCCTTGATGTTGTAAATGGGGAGAGATTGCATATTCGGCCAGCCCTTCGTCCAAATCAAAACTGGCTCCCGAGAAACCCTTCTAACAGGGAAAGAGTTGGCGTCGCCATATGACCCTGACAGTTGGTGCGTCGATAATCCCCAAAAATTCTTAACTAGTTTTTGCACCATATTCCCTAGATGATTTTGACAGCAGCAGTCACACATCATAGTATGTTTGTACATAAGAAACTTGTCTCAATTTAGACTATAAGCCACATGTGTTCGATACTATAGGAATTTACTTACATTGCTATACTCATAAAGAAAAATAAGAAAATAGGTTATTCATTTCGAATACATTGCGGCAGAATCAGGGCTGCCAGGCTGGCCATTTTGTGGCCAAATATTTCGAATTTGGGCTTTTTTGTCGTGTTTGGCCGTGCAATTTTTTTCGGTTGGCTCTCTCTTGGAATCTGGCCTTCTTTGGTCCCTTTTCTAGCAGCTGGCACCTAAGCTCTTTTTGGTTTGTCCCTTGTATAAACATGGTTTCTCTTGGCCTTCTCAGGGCTTGAATAAGATGGTCTGAAACCAATAAAGGATCAGAGCAGCAGAAAAACTGTTATGCCAGTGGGAGGAGAACTCTGAGAAAAAAACACGATAAAAAAATGACAGCCACCGAAAACCGGACGCGAACGATGTGATACTATAGGTGCCCTTTGGGTGGAAAGTCGATGGCAAAGTGTGCTTTGAGGCTCCGTCCTCCCCCTCCCACTGACCAAAATCATATATCCACCAGTGTTGAAAGAACAAAAAACCCACAGTTGGAAAATGACCCGTCGGCGATCGACGTCCTCGACTGACCCTGGTATCATGATGCCAAGAAGCGATTTTTATAGGTATGGAGGGCGGGAACGGCTATTGAGGGACACGATATGAATATTACGTTTCTCGCCTTTTTAACGGGTTTGATGATGTGTGCGTATGTGTGTGTGAAATTGACGTGTGTTGATTGATTTATTGAAAAAGCAGGAAAAATGTCAAATGTTAGCGGGGAGTGGTGCGGCTAAGATAATTGATGATGCTAACAAATTTTCTGGTTATGTGGATAAAATTATTTGATAGTCACGAGGGATTGAAGGGGCACTCCTGGCCTCCTATTAACCCGCGCCCCACCAGGGGTTCGGCGCCACCTTCGCCCCACCGAGGGTATCGATGAGCCTCTTTCTAACTCCGAAAATATGGGGTTAGCGCAAATCTGCAAAGTGCATTAGGAAGGTCATGTGACTTCGGTATGATTTTACTTCAGATGTTTAGGCGCTCAGGAGAATGGTCTGACCTCCAGAGGTCAAGTTTGGTCACGACAGGCTATTTCTACTAAAATAGGCAATGCTTAAGAAACCTGAGCATAGCTCTCATGCCATTAGAGCTATTGAAATTTACTATAGTACGCTTGTTAGGAAGTGCCAGGGCTTTCTCTGCTGGGTGGAACATAATGACCTCCCGCCAATGATTTGACCGCCAGAGGGCACCTCTCGACCTAACATGACATGAGGTCATGAAAGATCAGAAAGTGTCCTTGCCGTATATCAAAAGGAAGTCATTGATAAGACATTCACGATGACGTTTAATTCAGCGCTCTAGCTTGATGAGGTTAAAAGTTATTGTCAGAATACTGTTTTTACCCCTGGTGACCTGTGATGACCCCAGATAGGTCAAAGGGAAAATATCGCCCCTGGAATCCGTGAAAGGGTAGCCAAAAATGCTTTTCTGAGAAATCTGAGCATTTGCAACCATTTTTGCGACTTTTAGATCATAAGACAGCTTTTTCCTTGCTTTTTGTATGGGAGATCACCAAATATAAAAAATTCAGATATACAATTTGTAGAACCTGGAAGGGTCATCAAGTTTAAATAGTTTCAAATCGATCAGATTAGAAATGTAGCTAATGTAGAGCTCAAAAGTTGAAGTGAGGTTACCTTAGTTGACCTTGCCAGGTGACCTGATCTATTGTGGCTCGGGGCAAACAATTTTTAGCGAGGGTGAGAAAACGATGAGCTGAGAAATAGACTCCTTAACCACAGTGCTGTACCTCGTCGTATTTCTGATATTCTGAAAAAACCTTAGGGGCCATCGTTGTTCCCCCGATGGGACAAAGGTTAAATGGGCAGTGCACTAAAAGAATATTGCGTCAAGTCAAGATCAAACTGTCAAAAACTAGTTTTAAACATTGATACAAGTTGTACTTCTGTGAGTTTATGATTACTGTGAGGAGTCGTTTTTGTCTCAAATCTGACCTCTGTGATATGTATTTTGCTGATTTAGTGAAAATAAAATTTGGTCCCTTTTGGCCCTGCTTCTAACTCGGTTTGGCCCTTTTCTGCCGAAAAAACTTGACAGCCCTGGGCAGCATCTATAATCTCTAGAAGATGGAAAGACACAAAAATTGGGCAATTTTTTAACACTAGCGATTCTATGTCTTATTAACGCCCCCCCCCAATGAGATGTTGATCCCCTGAAGACACATCATGGCCAGCACAAGAAATGCCCCCCCCCCACTGACATTCCCTTAAAAAATGCCCTGCCCCAAACCCAGGTCTCTGGTCCACCAGTGACCCATGTTGATCCCGGTTTCTCTTACTTGAGCGACCAGAAATGTTTTTACACATATACTACACTACTTATATACTATCCTTCGTAAATTGTGGAAAAACACGCCATACCTAAAAACGTCACCGGCCTATCATTGCAATGCTTCTTTCCTTTCCAAGCTTCTATCATATTTGAACATGTCACATCCCTTGTCAAAAGCACAATTTTGCCCAGCAAGACAATTTCGCCGGTGGCGGCGCCGTCAGCGGCCGCTCCATCACTCCGTCACCGTCGCGTCGTCGGCGGCGGCGCTGACAGCTCTGGCGGCGGCACGTCGGCCGCGCCGCGCGACAGTCGTGGGAGGCGAAGGCGGACCTTTGGCGCGCTCCCACGCGGCCGCCGGCGGCGGCGTGCCGTGGCGCGCGCCGCCGGCCACCGTGGGAACGTTCCCACGTGCCGACGCACCCTCCGCGACGCGCACCGTGCGACCGCGGCGCGACCCGTGACGCTTGGCTGACCCAGCCTGACCTTCGGCAAAAACGGCCGAAATTGGAGGCGCCGCGTGCGGCCGCCAACGGCACCCCGGGAGGTGGAGCGTGAAGAACTGCACCGTGATTGGTCGAGAGCCAAGTTCAAAGCCAGGGGGCAGAGGGGAAGAAGGCTCCTCTTCAAATAGCCCTTGTGTTGGTGTGACCTGCGGAGTGAAAAAGAGCACTGTAGTGGGTCGGTTAAGTGCTTCGGTGGTTGAGCTATGTTGATGATGTCGTTTTCTACCAAGGTGGTCCCAGTTGATGTTGAGAAGGTTTAAGTGTCTTTCTTTCTGCTAGAGCATTCATTAAGTGACAGTGCTCAGTGGCCTGGTAATTGGACTTTTTATTTCAGTTTGTAATTTGTTTCCTTTTTTACAGTGAAAATATGCCTGATAAGAGAAGCACGGCTAATATAAAAACGTCTTGATTCAGACTTAGTTAAGTTCATGACTGCAATTTTGCGAAATATATCATTAGATCCGGTAAATAAGCGAGTGGTAAAGGTTCTAAATAGTTTAACAATCATTCTAGCCAATGATGGATGATAAGAGAGATTTGCCATACCCTATGACAAGTGCCCCGAAGAAGGCTGGGGTTTTCCTTAGGGTAAGGGCGGGTAAGAGTACGCAGGAGATAAGAGTACGCAGCAGCTGTTTTGGTTACTTAGCAACCATTGAGATGGTGGATATCCTAGTATAAAAAAGCAAGATCAGTGCCCAGACTGCACACCAAAATTCAACCTGCTCCTGTTCTTTCCGCGGGAGTACAGAACAAAATAAGCTTCTGGACACCCTTGAAGTAATATTTCTTAACTGGGTAAACTTGTAGACCATGCTTCTATTATCAAAATTATTTTATTACGGCCTGTCAGCAGTAAGAATGCTAAGCTAGGAGTGTGCTCCAGGACCGGAGCTGACGCTAAAATGCCTGCCAGCATGTTTATGAAGACTTTCTTCCCAAGGGAGCATGTCCGGCAAGAGTACGCAGTAGACCATTGGGCAAGGGTGCGCATGCTTAAGAGATAGGAAAATGTAATTTTCGCTCGGAACAGAGCCCGTAGTTCATATTTGGAAAACCAAACGTTGCAACATAGTTGTTGTACCTATATTCGGAACGGTATAAAATCATTCAATCGCCTAGTTTGACAACAAAAAACTTCGCGACATGGCCCTTGCGCCTAAAACACAGCGGGGCATCAATGCGTACTCCAGCCTCCTCTCTTGCGTACTCTTACCGACCCACTCCGGCAAGAGTACGCACGTACTTTTATTTTTGATGGGCTCGTGGTGTGTTCCTTTCAGAGACGTCGAGTTGAAACATGGACCATACATAGACAATTCTTCAGGCTAAACAACCACATACAGATTTTAGCTGTTAGACATATAGGAAAAAAGGGAAAGCCTTTAGAAAGTTAAGTGCGTACTCTTGCACGGACTTCCCCTATCTGTGTTGTCTTCTCCTGGCCTCAAAATAATCTCTGAAAAATCCTCTAGTCTGGCTAACAATACTTGGCATTACGGAATATTCATTTGCTCCAAAATATTATTTATATGTCTATCTAGGTATATCAGTTATACTTATTTTGAAACAAACCGGCTGCTGAGGGTGTTTTTGCACCAAAAGACCTTCAAGCCAAACTTCCTTTCAGTACTCAAGCAGGCAAAGATAAAAGACACCATCATCCAAAAATATTCATCCTATCAAAAGAATGGACCAACCATGTATCATTCGAGTCGGTCGCTCACAGGGGAAAGACGTGTTTTCGATGCTGAAGAAATTAATGAAATGTATCCTGTTTTAACCTAAACTCGGAGTCGATACTACGATGGTGTATTGTTACTTTTCTCGGCTATATCATGATTTAATTTTCATTCGCGTCAAACACTTGTGGGAGGAGATACAGCAAGATAAATAATGGAATGTTTCATGACTTGGGCGTTCATCATTATTTAGCTGCTTAATTTTTCGCTTGATTTTTCGCTGCGACTCACGTGATTTTTAGTGCCGCTTGGAAAAAGAGGTATCCGGATCAGAAACTGAAAATATTGTCTGCTGCCAAGGTTCGCTAACGATGAAGGCCTTGACCGGTTTATATCATTTCCAGACTAAACTTATAATACAAGATTCAAGATGCATACAACTTGAAGGCAAGGTTAATAGAGGAACACAGAAAAAAGTGATGTATAACTTGAAGACAACATTTTAAAGGAAAACAGAAATACCCAAGGAGCACACATATTGGAACAACTGCAGTTTGAGAGCACCTACACGATTTGCATGTGGAGTGGCCTATAAGAGTATGTATCAACCGAACATTCAACATCATCATCTTTTAAGACCTGAGAAACGAAAACGAGGAATCACGAAGACAAAAGCGAAGAATGAAAAGAGAGACCAGTCGACAATAACGAGAATAATTCATCATCACCGTCATCGTCACGCCTTGTTTGTTTGTTGTTTTCCATGTTTTTTTCACCGGATCCCTTCATCAAGTCCCACTACCTCACTCCATGGGTTGAGCGCGGCGCCTGTGGCGACCCTCCCCGTGGATAATCCTTGTCCTTCCCCATCAACCATCCTATCCTTATCCTTGTCCTACAGTGTGATTTTGCTTAAGTTTGTCATTTACATGTCCCTCATCTTCATTACGACCGGCGTCAGAATAGCCACATGGATAGTGGAGATGCTGTGTATGTCAAATAAAATATAAATGTATCCATTCTTCATTTCTCCAACAAATTTTCTGTCATTGAATCCTTGAACTGGGATTTATGCAATCTCCAAAGCAATGCATTGTGACACAAAACAATCGCTTCTCGTCAAATGCTTCGAACTTTTTGAGGCTCCTCGCATGCGAGGAGGAAAGGGATTATTACCTCGAGCCGGAAAGTCATGACGATGGTGGTTTGCAGGAATCGATCCAGCAGCGATATTTAACACCTGACTGGACAGGGACATGGCACTATCGCGCAGTGGAGGGGGCCTTGTAGCCCCCTGAGATCTCGGAAAATATATGGAGTCTATGGTGATCTACATCACATAAATTTTTCATTGAACCAGATTAATACATTTAAAGGAAAATGAGGCCATAAATGTTAAACTGTGCCCGTGCAGGGGATTTCTTAGGAAATGCCATAATTATGCGGGAAAATGTCAGAAATATGCTAAAGATGGACCAGGGTCATAGAGGGACGGTTTCAAATAATTTTCCTAAAATTTTGGGGCCAAGGTCATTCAAGGTCATTGGTCTATGTTGTCACCATATGGTATGGTATATTCCTTTTAAAACCCGCACTGGAGAGGGGTCTGGCGCTAAAGCACACTGGACAGGGGGGCTGTTAGACTCCTTAAGCATAGTGTCGCCACCGGCAAAAAAGTGGGGGGGCCAGCCAAACTTCAACCTGATGCTGACAAAAAACTTTCAACATCAGGATCAAAAACTGTTTGAATTTGGGCTCCTCGTTGCCTTCCGCAGCGGCTGGATATAAGAATGTCCGGCTTTCTCTCATTTTGACTGAGATCGTGAAATTTTTGGCCAAAAAGTGGGGGCCAGGCCCCCCTGGCCCCCCCCTTTTCCGACGCGTATGCCCTTAAGGTCTCAGAAACTAAGAGGTGTAGAAAAACGCCAGTTGGGTATGGCTGGGGGCTATAGTGGTCTACATTATGATCAATTTGTATTGACCTAGGTCAATATCTTCAAGGTCAAACGAGGTCTAAGAGTCCAATATTGGCCATGCTGGGAAGCTACTGAGAAATACCGTGAATGTGCGGAAAATACGGGAATAAGCTAAAGCCGGACCAGGGTCGTAGAGGGAAGGACACGTGAATATTTCCTACAATTTTGAGGTCAAGTTCATTCAAGGTCATTGACCTAGGAGGTCACAATATGGTACACTACCTATAATGTACACTATGACTAGCACTATAGGCTGTTTGGCGGGAAATGATAATTGACCTTTACCAATGACCTTTGACCTTGACTTTTGACTTTGGCCTTTACATTGAGGTACCTTAACCCTGATGTCATAACAATACCTATACGTCAGACTAGGTAACGCCATTTGACCGAAAACACTGAGGTCAGTGACCTTGAAAGTGCCGATGTGACCTTGACCTGTGACCTTTGAACTTGACCTTGACCTTCATGTGAGGTGACCTTGACACATAATCCCCGTTATATGGCGTTATGACGTCAACACTCGGTCTCCAATGCAAGTGATATGCTCCGACCATGCGATTACGGAGATCTCAAAATGCAGGTCTGACTTTGAAAGCCTATAATAGGGGGATAGGTAATAATGATGGTGTAAAAATGTTTTTATTAATAGGCCTATTGTCACTCAGGAGGTGATTTTAGGGTTAAAATGGAGACTTTGAGTGCAAAAGATATTGTTCTACGCTGCAAAAAAACTTCGACCATGGGCAAGTGAAAATCTCGTCTCTGGTGCTTGTTTTCCTACAACTACTGAGTGTTCCATTGAACCTGCTACTCCCAGTTTCTCTTGCAAATAATTCCAAAAGTATTTGTATTGAGGCAATGTCAGTCTGCGTATCCGTTGCCTGACAAATTTTGCAACATTTTTGACAAAAAATTACCTAGCTGGTCAGGTCAGGTCACTGAGTTATGACGTCATTCCTATGCCCATGCATAGTGATTTTCGAAGTAGAAATCTAGCTCGCTCTTAGAAATGCAAGACCAAATTTCTGGATAACATTCAAAAGCTGTTGAATTGAAAAAATATGATATTTCACAAACAGATGTCCGGTTGGGTCCATAGCTGTGTCAGCAGAGGTCGCCAAGGGTAAACAAAATTATCTAGGAGTGTTTAAAAATTTCATTTAAACGCATTACAACTATGATTTTGGCGTCATGGAGACCATTTGGCCTATAATAATCAGGGTTATGCATGCTATTGCTTTGTTGGGGTAATTTATGCCTTTGATCTTACATCAAGACCACCCTGTTACCTGAACTCTCGGCCTTGTTCCTCTCCCCCAGAAGGTGACGAGTACCGGGAGAGACCTGGTGGAGTTGGTATGTTCGACATAAGAATGTTACTACATTAACTTGACTTGATGTAAGGTGCTTGGGCACGAACTAATTTTTGTCTCTGCAGGGGCTTTCAGAAGTAGTTATTTCCGTTTGATTTCACATTTATTGCCACTGTAATAATGTGCCTAAGCGTGAAAGGGGAGCCTCATCTGGCCTCAGCAAGGGAACGGACAAGGTTCATCTTCGCTCCTACGAAGATGAACGGTGCGAAGATTTAGAAGATATCCGGCGGCATTAATGTGTTTGTTCCAGCTCAACGAGTCGAGTGGCATGCGACATGGCCTTCTTAGGTTACGGGATACCCTTATATTTGACCATGACCTGAGGTCAAGGACCTTGGGTCAGGGTCAAATAACGACATGTCAAGGTCATATTGCATACCATTTGAAGTCCTGTGTCATGAAGAAAAAGGATTGCTGTATCTTTGTGTTGGGAAATATAGTCAAAATGTATTTCATAATGGTGTACGTTGGTAACATCTATTTGTATTTGTATTTGTATTTGCGTAAACACCAACAGGATGTATCCCAATTACAGGTGCAGTCAAGTGGTTAAAAGGTAAATAAGTTATATAAGCGTAGTAGCACGAACAATACATCATAAATGACGGTCAGACACTAAACATCTGTAAAAGTGTAAAACGGGTCATATACATGCCTACAGGCCTAACGAAAGACATGTCCACGGTCACAAAGCGCACTCATTGTAATCACACAAATGGCCATAGGCTATTCGCGAAGTCTGGCCACCGATTTGAAGGTGAAATGCGTTGAGTCAAAAATGATTCATCTCATTGTTGACCTGACCTAAAAATTATTGTCAGTATTCCGATTATGTATTCCATGAGCTTTCAAATGATCGGCAAAAATTTAAATCCAGCTCTTTTAGCAGCCGAGTTGCACTCTGGTTTAGTCTTCCACTTCTTAGGATAGCAAACTTTGCGTAAAGGGTTAACACGCGGACTGGAGGGTACCTCGGAGCCCCCCCCCCGCCTATTTTCGAAGGTGGCCGGAGAACCACCCGTTGCCGAAAGGTGATACTTGGCCACATTTGAGAGCATTTAACGGCATATCGATTAGCGAAGACATTTTTAAAAGATCGGTTGAATTGTGTTCTACTTATAGGCTTTCAAAAACAGACCTGCATTTTGAGATCGCCGCAATCGCGCAATCGGACCAGGTCACTTGCATTGGAGACCGAGTGGTGACGTCATAACGCCATATAACCGGGATGATATGCTACGTTCACCTCAAATGAAGGTCAAGGTCAATTTCAAAGGTCACAGGTCAAGTTCATATCAACACTTTCAATGTCATTGACCCCAGTGATTCCGGTGATGTAACGTTACCTGGTCTGACGCATATTATGCTATGGCGTCATAGTTAAGGTACCTCAATGTAAAGTTTGTGGTCAAAGGTCAGAGTCAAAGGTCATTGGTAAAGGTCAATCATCATATCCTATCAAACAGTTGCTAGAGTGTTCGTAATAGTGTACCTTATAGGTAGTATACCATATTGTCACATTATAGGTCAATGACCTTGAATAGCCTTGACCTCAAAATTGCAAGAAACATTATTTGCGATCTGCCATCTATGACCCTGGTCCGCCTTTAGCTTATTCCCTGTTTTTCCTGCATAATCACATCATTTTCCGACAGGTACCCAGCATGGCCAATATTTGACCTTCATGACCTCGTTTGACCTTGAAGATATTGACCTAGGTAAACGGAATTAACCATGACTTAAACCGCCATAGTTCCCACCCACCCTCCAACCGGCGTTTTTCTACGCCTCTTAGTTTCCGAGATCTTAGGAGGGGGCTTACCAGGCCCCCTCCAGAGCGCGTTAGTGCCAGACCCTTTTCCAGTGTGAGTGTCAAATAATGACGTCATAAGTCAGTAACCTGACTTGACACTTTTTTGGAAGCTTAAACAAATCTTCAACTAGAAATTTTAAAAAGTTTTGTTTCTTTTGTGTAATTACGCTCACAAATATTCACGAAAAACTGAGAGGGATAGGACCGATTGGATACCCGGACGGTACCGGAAAATGACTGGCAGAAAGGCAGATTTTCAATTGCCGAAAGTCGAAGTTTTTTAAAAGCTAGACCCATAACAAAACCACCAATAGTTATCATTTTTCATATAGAATCATGTGTTAAGTGGCAACTGAGCAACGATAACATTGAGATTTATCATCCCCCTACCTATAAGTAAAATTGTTTAAACCGATTTTAAAGATTTTTTTCGCCAATCGACGCGCTATTAAGTCCTATTAAATGTGGCAAAGTATCGTTTTTCGGCTAAGAGTGGTTCTCCGGCCACCTTGGAAAAACAGGTTGACCCCCCTCCAGTGCGCGTATTAATATACACTAAAACTAGTACTAAAGAAAACGTTGGGCGGGAAATAAGGATTGACATTTGCGAATGACCTTTACCTTAAGTTACATTAACTATGACGTCATGGCATAATATACGTCAGACTAGGTAACGCACCGGAAGCACTGGGGGCAATGACCTTGAAAGTGCTGGTATGACCTTGAACTGTGACCTTGACCTTCATGCGAGGTGACCTTGACACATCCTCCCATTTATATTGCGCTATGACGTCACCACTCGGTCTCCAATGCGAGGAAACGGGTGCGACCGCGCGACTGTGGCGATTTCAAAATGCAGGTCTGACTTTGAAAGGCTATACCTACTTCAACAAATTTTGACAGATTGTACAAATTCTTTCACTATACAACGAACCGTAGGATTAGGTACTTCCAATTTGGCCTAGTATCGCTTTTCGGCTACAAGTAATTCTCTGCCACTTTGGAAAAATAGATGGGGGCCTCCTTGGCCGCCTCCAGTGCACCTGTTAAGCTTTGTTTTTACTGGCATGTCTGGAAATCAGGAGAAATAATTGCTTGTTCATTGTCCTAGAAAGCAATGCACGACTAAATGGGATAAAAAACAGTGCATAAGTCACCAAACTTATGTATTCGAATTACCTACGTTAATTTGAACACATTTGCGGGCCTAGGAAAAAGCTCCAAAGATATTGTCGTTGAATACTTCACATCACACCATGCGGGAGGCTTCGGTGGTGTAATTATCCGCGTACTCGCTTTCAGCCCGTTCAACTCTTGCTCAAGGCCCTGTGAGCTGCGGGAGCAATTCGAAATTTGATGCCCCAGAATGTCTTCCATCAACAGACAAACAGCGAGCTACATCATAGGGTCACAGAATTTATCCAACCTTAATCCACCAAAAATAACATTATTCATCACGTAAATGACCTATTATGGCACTTCAACAATCCAAGTGTAGCACCGTAAAGCCAAGCTGTCATATCAGGGCTTTCGAGCCGAAAGAATACTACCTCAAGATAACTTGGCTCCAAGTTATATTTGACTTACGACTTTTGTTATCAGGTGCTTATCGCCGTTGCGTGCTCAGAAGGTCCGATGTCAGCTATTATTGTGCCTTTTTTGGACACGGAGCGGAGTTTGTCAGACTCCACAGTTCCCATCATTGCCCTTCTAATACAATACAAACCAACATTAGGATATTTTGAATTTTCGGAACAGCTCCAGCGTGAAATAAAATGACAGCAAGATGACGCATTCCACGTCTTTCAGAAGACCTATGAAGCATAGCACCCATGTCGTCCCTTCCTTCCCACGGGATCGGCTTTCGTGTCCTGTGTCGTCACCTACTTCACCGCCCCTGGTTTCCATCTCCGTATTCTCACAACCGGCTTATCTTCCATCGTCCATTCTCTCCACGTTCCCAGCTCGCGCTCTGCACGCGGCGCCTGCTCTTCCCACGTTCTCAACACGAGCCGCCCTCCCGTATTCTCTTTCCAGACCCGCCCCATCCCGTCTCCCGCGCCGCCGCCGCGCGCGGCCATTTGGGGATCTCATCTTGTGCGGGCGTGACGCCACGCCAAAGCTGTGGTCCCATGGCCACGAGCGACTGCATTCCGGCGCTGGAGCGAAGCGTGGGAACGGTGCGCCGGCGACGGCGGCAGGTACCACACAGGTGCTAACCGTCGTCCCGCGCATCCGCCGCCGTCGCACCGGACGCGGCACCCTCTCAGCCGGCCCATTCATTCGCCGGGTGGACGCAGAAGCGCCGCCAGGTGCGAATTTCGGAGGAAGGGCGGTTCAGGTAGAAATTCTGAAGATGTTCTGATACGGAGGAGTAGTTATGCACGGGTTGATGCACTTGTTCGGCGATTGTCTGCTTCAAACTTAGATCCGAATTCCGGAGCCGTCTCTGACGATCCACCCGTACAAACCTGGAAGATCGCTCCGCTAATTATTACGACCTTCGTAACCGTTCCGAACGTCCCTGCTGCCGGTCACCCTTCTTGAAACGCAGCGGGGGACGCCCTCTTTCACAAATGGGGTCGACCGGGCGAAATCAGGGCCGTGAAATGGGCTCAGAGCGCGTCTCCGAGTCCCGGACCAACTGTCCACAAAGGCCAACGGCTAATCAGCGGCCGAGACGGCGCCGAAGCCGCGCCACTTTGAAATTTGAATATGCCGCGCCGGAAAGGCTCGACGGTTGGCGCGTGGGAGCGGTCACGTGCGCTGTCTCAGTCGACCGCACCACCGCCGGAAGCCGGAAACACTAATGTCTCGCGCGCCGCGCCGCTTGCGGCTGCCCGAGCCTTTCCGGGCGTAAACAGTGGTTTGGACAAAACGATTCACGTGGGAAACTGGAGGTTGTTGGTGGTCCTCAGTCCACGCCCTGTCGAAGCGTCACCACTGTTTGCCAAAGCTGGAAGAGTTTTGGGAGAGGCCCCGTCAGCGTCGCTGAGTAACCGGAAGTCGGGACCTGCACAGGCAGCTGTGACTCTGAAGGAGGAGGCCTAGTGGTCACGCAGAAGAGAGAGAGAGAGAGAGAGAGAGCGAAATCTAATTAAATGGATGGCTCTAGTGCAGGGGGTTTCTTGTTATTTGAATTGGAGTACCTATTCCATCGCACTCAAAAACAGGGTTGGGAACAAGGTAAGCGAGATGATTCACTGGTGTTTTCTGAAGGCTTATATTAAGCTGTTTTTTCAGATGTCTCGTCTCTTGGACTGAGTATCACTGCCTTTTTAGGGCTGTTGAAAGGGAATGTGGCACCTTGGTGAAATCCTGGAATTTAATGTAATTAGGGGCACTTCTAGCCGAAAATCATGGAATCGTATATTATTTCTCTGAAAATGTACAATAAGCTCAAAATTTTGATTTTTAAAATGCGCCTCTGAGGAAAAAAGTATATGATCTATCCGTGGATGATGTCATAATCTGGCAAATACTACCATATTCCTTAGGCTTCAAGGGGTTCGGATTGGCTGATACTCACCGTGACGTCAGCATATGTCGTCATACCAGCAGCCTGACAATTGTGGCCTACTGCGAAGGGTTCCTACAAGAGGGATACATTTCAGGTAGGTTATTAGCTTTTCTCTACGGAAATTTTGAGTTTCAAGACAAATGATATATGGAGTACCGGGTCTTCCGACATGCTTTATAACTTGGCTATCTCAGTTAAAATCACGTTATAAAGGTGCCACATTCCCTTTAAAAACCATTTTGTTTGGAGGCTGGGGCTGTTTAAAAACCATTTTGTTTGGAGGCTGCTTTGCGAGCAGTGATCACAGGAATTTAAGTATGCACCTAAAGAACCCGCTGTGAGAGACAAAAGGTGAACCAAAATGAAAGAAAAGCAGGTAACTGCCCCTTCTCCGGCCTCTCAGCCCACCAAGCCTCCCCTGGACCACTCCACATTCCACACCACTGCAAAGCCCCGAGCAGGCTGCAAAGCCCCTGGGGAGGCCCCGGACGGGGCCTCCGAAACTTCCCCGGGCCCTTCGGCCCAAGGTGGGTGGGAATCGCCCCCATTGCTGCCTCCTTGGGTTCGGTGCTGATCATCTACCTGTGGTGGATTTAGGACTTTATTTGGGGAGAACCGAGGGTGGGGGCTAGGGAGCTCGACAGGGGCGTAGCCAAGGGGGCGGCAGGGACAGCCGCCCCTCCCTGAGGGCCTGAAGGGCCCCCTGAGGACACGAGCCGCGCGAGGCACGGCTCGCCTGCACTATGCTCTGTGGCCAAATTTGGCATTTTATACCTGGAAGGGCCCTCTTAAGCCCTCTTCGCGCTCTATTCTGTAACAATCAGGGCCCTTTTTACCCATCAGGGTCCTTTTGGCGCTGTCGCAGGGGCCCTTTTCAGGGCGTCGCCCCTTCCCTGAGCGAAATCCTGGCTACGCCCCTGGAGCTCGAGCATCCCCCGCCATTGCTTCGGAACAGGCTCCGGGCTATGCATTTATTGCACTGACTCTGACATTTCGAAGGGGGGGTGCTTGAGCCCCTAGCCCCTCCCCTTGCATCCACCACTGTCATCTGATACAACTTTGGAAAACACATGCACATGCATGTAAGATACGGCCGAGAAAACAGAGCACGAATTTCTAGAAGGCCAAAAATCTACCGTAGTTAAAACGCACGATCAGGAAGGTGGTCTCTGAGGGCAGCTCTAGCCGTAAATACAGTACAAAGAGACCGATACTTATCGGTGTTCTCACCGCAACAAGCAGTCGCGTTCCCCGCCCCCTCCGGGCATCTCATCTGTACCCGAGCGGTGAAAGCCAAGGCTGCATGTCCGAACTTGTTTCCACCGGTTACATTTTTAATAAGGTGCAGAGAGCATATTTGCAAAGCCTCGCGCAGTTGGCAGCGACCTCGTCTATCGCGTCACTGCCTGGGAGCCTGAGGTTGACTGGAGGAGTGACTGCTTAATCCAGCAAGAATAAAAGCTCAGACCTATCTGTAGATAATGCTGCAACGCTCAACGAAGGGCAGCCACCGCAATCTATTTAATTGTTGGGGCTAACGGCGCACTACTGCCAAGGTAATACGGCATCGACAACTCTCACCCTATTGGGGGAGGGGGATTTAGGAAATCAGATTAATTCAAAGCCTCTTCCGGTTTATACACGCAAAACTTGTGGGGTTCAGAAGGCAGGTGTTCTACCACTGGGCCACGTATCCCCTCAGCCAGCGCAATCAATTTTCCTTACTCGTCAAGTAGGTACAACCGTGTTTTATCGGCATATATAGCTTGTTAAAGCAAACTACACTATGAATGGTGTGAATAAGGTGAGATGAGGAAGAGCAGCAAGGTAAATTGAGTTTTTTTAGGACGCGGGGTGAATTTCTACGATAGAGGACAGTTCCCGGGGAATGAGATTGCTTTTTGTTGAGTGGTATTGACAGATACAAATTGTTACGCACGGTACATGTCATGTGCTGTATAACACCCTACATCCTCTCCTTTCCAAGTCAGATTCATGCCTTCTTCAAAAACACCAGAAGCACACACCTGCTGGGTTGTGCCTGATCAGATACCCCATGCTCGTGAAGTCTGAGGGCCATGACCTCGCGATAGGGAAATGTCAGCCGCCAGTGTAGAAGTGTCGTGCGAGGCTGGGCGGCTTTATCCCGCCACGGACGGAAATTATACACATCCGCCTCGTGCCCAGCTGGCAAAAATGTGCGTGCCCCGAACCATTCTCAAGCGTGCGCTACCGCGGAAAAGAACACGTAATCCTCATGTGAAAACTCGTCGAAGCCGTTAAGTTTCCTCTGTATTCAGGACGGTGGCTTTAAAACTGCATGGGTAAATGTGCACCAAAAATGTCAGTATCCCAGCGTTTGTCCTGGAACGCTCCCACTGAAATGACCACAGTTAATCACATCGTTAACGATTAGTGCTGTGAGGGAATTCAGTATTTGCTGGTGCGTCTTTAATGATGAGGAAAGCTGGCAAAATCGAAAGGATACAAGTAATTCCCTGTTCATCAGACCCAAGCTGGTGACTCATCATTTTGGTTTCCTCTGATTTGTGCAAGCCTATCTTAAATCGCAACTCCAATATAGATGAAGCCTACGAGTTTGGAAATTCATAACCATATCTTTTAATTATAACCATTGCAGGCGGGGGATATGTGGCTCAATGGATAGCGTTTCTGTCTTTTGAGTCATGGGTCCCGGGTTCAAGCCCTAGTAGAGCCCCTGAATAGGCTGATCTGATCCCCCAAATCCATCCTAACAGGGTGAGAGTTAGCAACGCTCTATACCCTTGACAGTTGGTGCGTTGGTAAATTCTAACTTAAGCAGAGAAGTTTAGGCTGCTTACCCAATATTTCCTTATGGTTTGAGTGTGTTTGGTGTGAGTGTCCTTATGCTCATGTGTTTGGCTGACATTTCCCAATTGTTTGTATGTGTTTCCGAGGCTGCGTTATTTATTTTTATATAATTTTTCCTATCATTAATTTTATTTTCTTGATCCGTACTTACATATTTATCCATTTTACATATTTATATTCATCCATTTATCCACTTCGTATGAGAAGGCGCAAAGGCAGTGATTATTGAGTTGTTTCGCGTGAATCTGGCCTCATAATTCTTTGGCTGGAAATTCCAGTGCCGAAAACAATTACCTCATCAGTGCATACTTGCTTTACTTTTTCAGCTACCACTGGAAAGCAGTAGCTACACACATCTCCTGGAGATCTGCGAGGCTATGCTCATCCCGTCAGAGAAAGAAAGCCAAACTGGGATATATGGCACCCTCAGAGGCTCCTTTGCACCCTTACAGGAGTTGATATACCCGCGGTGCTGGACCTCACACATTCCAGCCACTGTGGCTGAATTTATCCCGACGGAAGTCGGCTACCGCGCACAGGGCACGGTGATGAATGACTGCACCCCCGGTCCATCCATTACCCCCTACTGCAATCAAGTAAGGCTTACCTCACCAAAACCCGAGTTTATGCCCGCTCAGAATTGTAACTTATGACCAGCTGTCTGGCAGCTGTGTGGTTTTCCACGCACAGATAAGGGAGCCTAGTGGCAGGCAGCTCCTCTCAGGCTAAGTATGGCTGGGCTGAGTAATTATCCGAGTCCCCGCTCTGCTGCCGCCCAGCATAAAGTGGCCGGCAAATGGCCAGAGACGGCTGCAATTAAAAGAAGCCGTGGCGAGCCGAGGTCTGGAGCGACGAGTGATTAAAGTGGTCAACATCCCGACGGCTGCTAAAACTCCTAATGAGAGCAGTTCCGGCTATTATCCCAGCTATTACAGAACACGGCGAGCGCTGGGACTACTGAGACGAGGCTGCTCTGTGCGAGAGCGACAGGTGCTGCTAATGTCCGCCGGAAACTGCAGGTGTCGGTCCTGGACTGGGGAGGGGGCAGATACAGCTGAGGGGACATCATGAATATGTACCGATTGAAGAGAGATATGAGCAGACAGGGTACCGGAAATGTGTTGGACGATGCTGTATTACTGACACAAGAGGAGTGAGGGGGCTTTAGCCACTTCACGCTTTTGAGCATATGTCCTTGGTTTTCATAGGTAAAGAAAATGTTCATTTTCTAAAATAAGCTTCCAGAAATGATTAAATCGTATTTTAAAGGCAGCCATACGAAAACCGTTCCTCGTCATAGTGACGTCATGTCTTTGAGGCTTTTGAAACAAATGTTTCTTATATAGAGATACCGCTTGGTCAATTGCATCTACACCCAGGTTAATTTGTTGATGACGTCAGCAGCGATATTTGGTGTAAAGTGCTCTCACGATTTGTTTTTCATCATAAATGCCCTTTTTCCTAACAAAAAAAACTATGTTTTGACAAATATATTGTCCAGACAGTGTAAAATAGCCCACAGGATCGGAATCAGCAACCAGAAATATTTCTGGAAATTGGTTCTTGAGTAACCATATTCATGCTACACGCTAATAGAGTAATGCCATAAATATATTTTCGCATAATATCTCTCACTTATCCAATTTGACAGCGTCGTAGTGACGTCATAAATGTGTAAGATAGTCATCATTTTATGTTATGTGGTTAAACTATGGGCACATCCAGTCCTTAAAAATTCCATTTTGACCAAGTTTGGACAGTTTGACTCACATTGGTAAGCATTATTGTGAAATTTTCCATGGAATATATTTCAATCACCATGTTATGACGTCTTTATGTAAATATTCAATAAGAAATCACATGAAAACGAATACATGCCAATTGCCTCTCATCCCAGGTTACGGGAAAGAACTGGCGACGCTATGTGACTCTGGCATCTGGGGGCATGGATAAGCCCCAACAATTATGACATCTCAGGTCAAATTTGAATGCAGCCTCAAGTATTCAAACAGGGTAGGATAAACAGAAGATCTAACAGTTTCATTATATTCACTTGAATTGTGATGTCACTAATGGTTTTATATGATTAAAATGACAATTTTAGGGTCGTTTTGGATGTGGCTATCGATCGCGCTTAAGATGGAGAAAATCGGTTGGGTAGTTATCGAGTTAGGAGGGGTGGGCTGGTCCCGCTGTGCCTGGTAGGTCACAGTTTAAACCAGAGCCAAGGATGGATGAAGAACCAGGAAAGGCTCATGAAGGAGGTCTACACCAGGGGAGTCTCGTGAAAAATAAAAAAAATGGTGGTCGAATGGAATAATTTCATGGAGCAAAAACGCCGCATTCTAAACACATCTGACCCCTTATTCTCACCATCCTTGCAAAAATTTGGATTTGATATCGAATATCGATAATGGGTTCAGCTTTAAGCGAGTCTTTCACCAACGTTGTTATTTTTCAGATGCAGAACGTTATTTTGGTGACGTCATACTTTGTAAAAAAGGATGTGTTTTTGTTCTGCGTTATTTCAGATGGAAACAAAATATCACTTTCAGAATTCTAACCATCTTTTGATCATGAACAATCCTCTTAAGAATTTCGACCAAGTAAAGGACTTGTTGTCATGCACTGAGAGAAAAAATTGAGTCCTTTTGGCTAAACTGAGTCGGTGCTGAAAGCGAGTCTGGATTCTGGTGTCAAACTCGGTTGGAATCAGGCAGAATCAGGCTCATTGTATTTCCGTCGCAGACTCAATGTAATCTCTTAGACTGGATTGAGTCTAGCAGGTAGTGTTTTCTGAAGCTCATAGAATGATCACCGTAAGCTCGGGAATAAAATGTCTGATGACTGGTTTCAAATGATTCTTTGCTTGGTATAGAAAAACTCCACGGCATCAATGTATTCCATCAGCAAAATCGTCATGGAATCATAATATTCCAGCTCTTCACGAGACATGGTTTAGAAAAACATGCCCCACCACTCAACACGACAACTGAATTCGATGCAAGCCTCAAACATAACCGCCTCTTTTGAGTCTGCATTTGGCATAAAATTAGTCTAGTAGCAAAACTGATGCTGGTATAATTGTAGTCTGTGTGGCATACTTTGAGTCATGCCTGAAGTTTCATGGGGTTCACTAGATGTTCCTCGTTAGTCTTCGTGTCTTTTTTCTTAAATTGAAACTTTCTGTAAAGATGTTACTTATCGTGCTGTTGTGGCCTTGCTATTACATTAACTTCGTCTAATGATAATGAGGGTAATCCAATTTGTTTACAGTAGTCTACTTCAGCGTCAAGAAAAGATAACATACTCATAACTTTGTATTATGGACACAAACATTAAACAACAATCACGTTCACCATTTTTCGAAAACACTTGAAATGCCTTTAATGAACAGTCCTCTCCCATATCGCCCAGGAGCGGTCAAGGTTTACACTTCAAGCACATGCCGCTGTCATCAAAGATAGCAGCCCTCGTTTACTTTGGATACATAGGTATGATTGTAGACATGTTTGCTCCAAAGTATCCCGTCATGGCTGAAAAATATCATTCTGTGCACGATATTGTACAGAATGAGACTTACCTCTGTCCAGCTATGGACGTGCGTTCAGAAGCTCCTGTGAAAATACTTCCAATCTTTTTTAAGCGCCCCTAATCTGTCCTCAAAGTGAGCTTAAAACGATCTTTAGAACACGTGGGTGACTGTATCCAACAGTAACAGATGTTTCTCACTACTTCATCAACTTTGCATAGCAAGGGCTGTTCTGCGCGGCCAAACTTGGGGCTTCAGTACATGTTGCCGTCCTCTAGCTGACACACATAGACTCCTGGTTTTGGCCACCAGTACAATGAATGCCTGAACCTTCGCAGCCCCAGTATGCTTCTTTACTCTCGCTAGCTCTCAGCGGAGTCTGTCGGTCATCAGACTCAGCTTAAGCTTCTCCTCTTGATCCGTTATCACCGCTAGGTCTGTCGATGTGGCTTCTCCCGTAAATCATGCCAAATGCAGCGTGGCTTCTTCCGGCCCCTCAGGTCAAAACCTGAGTTGGATCGATGTAGAAGCACGTGCCAAAGTAAAGTGAAAAGGGCCAGCTATTCCCCTCAAATTTCGCTCGGATCACGACGGCAGAGTTTTGTGGCCAGCTCTGCGTGTAATGGCAGGAACACTGAAGATGGCGCGAAACGGCGAGTAAGTTTTCTCAGTCGCGGGTCAAGCACGCGCAAGCAATCCCCGGATACGCTTTGACGTGGGATCAAAATACACTGCGGTTTCCAATGATTCTGCCGCTAAAGCTTCCATATTCCTGGTTATTTCTGGTGACAGACTATCTTGATTCCCAGTATAAAATGAAACTTTGAAGAGGATATAAATAGCTCTTTGAATTTCGCGGCTAGAATAGGTCGAGCACCTAGGGTAAAATGATGCTTTGTGGTGTAAAAAAGATCCCACTTGTAATACCATATTTGTATCATATTAAGCTTCTTCCCACCATGTTTAGAAGCCGAGAATCATTTTAAGCTGTCAAGGCCTACAAAAACACTTCATGTGCTGGAATTATGCTGGGAAGAGGATCTTATGAGAGCAAGCATGCTCAAATGTTCCTTTAATAAGGTTTCATGGCATCATTTTATGCTCGAGCAGACCGTGATTCCGGATTAGATAGAGCACATAGGAATAAAAATTTCTCTCAGTGTGGAACAAAAACAGCTTTGGGGCACGCCAATCTCTCTAGTCATACACTGAGAGAAATTTTCATTCCTATGTGCTCTATCTAATCCGGAATCAGGTCTGCTCAGCATAAAATGAGCCATGAAACCTTATTAAAGGAACATTTGAACATGCTTGCTCTCATTTGATCCTCTTCCCAGCATAATTCAGCACATGAAGTGTTTTTGTAGGCCTTGGCAGCTTAAAATGATTCTCGGCTTCTAAACATGGTGGAAAAAGCTAATATGATACCAATATAGTGTTACAAGTGGTATCTTTTTATACCACAAAGCATCATTTTACCATAGGTACTGACCTATTCTAGCCGTAAAATTCAAAGAGCTATTAATATCCTCTTCAAAGTTTCAGTTTATACTAGGAATCAATATATTCTGTCACCAGAAATAACCGGGAATATGGGAGCTCTAGCTGCAGAATCATTCGAAAACCCCGTGTATTTTGATCCCACGTCAAAGCGTATCCGGAGATCGCTTGCGCGTGCTCGACCCGCGATTGAAAAACTTACTCGCCGTTTCGCACCATTTTCAGTGTTCCTGCCATTGCACGCAGAGCTGGCCACAAGGCTCTGGCGTTTTGATCCGAGCAAAATTTGAGAGGAAGAGCTGACCATTTTCACTTTACGCTGGTACGTGCTTCTACATCGATCCAACTCAGGTTTGACCCGAGGACCCGAAGAAGCCACGCTACCTTTGGCATGGTGTACGGGAGAAACCACATCGACGACCTAGCGTTGATAACGGATCAAGAGGAGAAGCTAAACTGAGTCTGATGACCGACGACTCCGCTGAGAGCTAGTGAAAGTGAAGAAGCACACTGGGGCTGCGACGGTTCAGGCATTCACTGTACTGGTGGCCAGAACCAGGAGTCCATCGTCAGCTGGAGGACGGCAACATGCACTGAAGCCCCAAGTTTGACCGCGCAGAATAGCCCTAGCTATGCAAAGTTGATGAAGTAGTGAGAAGCACTTGTTACTGTTGGATACAGTCACCCACGTGTTCTAAAGATCCTTTTCGGCACTCTTTGAGCACAGATTCGGGGCGCTAAAGCTTGGAAGGATTTTCACAGGAGCCTCTGAACGCACGTCCATCACTGGACAGAGGTAAGTCTCATTCTGTACAATATCGTGCACAGAATGAGATTTTCTCAACCATGACGGGATACTTTGAAGCAAACATATCTACAATTATATCTATATATCCAAAGTAAACGAGGGCTGCTATCTCTGACGACAGCGGCATGTGCTTGAAGTTTAAGCCTGGACCATTCCTGGGCGACATGAAAACAATTGTTGGGGTTTAACGACACACCAACTGCCAGGGTTATACGGTGTCGCCAACTCTCACCCTGTTGGAAGGGATTTTGGGGACCAGATCGACTTATTCAGAGGCTCCGCCGGGACTTGAACCCGGGACCGGTGGCTTAGAAGACAAGGGTGCTATCCACTAATCCACCTCATCCCCTCCTGGGCGACATGGGAGAGGACTGTTCATTAAAGGCATTTCATGTGTTTTCGAAAAATGGTGAACGTGATTGTTGTTTAATGTTTGTGTCCTAATACAAAGTTATGATTATGTTATCTTTTCTTGAGGCTGAAGTAGACTACTGTAAACAAACAGGATTACCCTCATTATCATTAGACAAAGTTAATGTAATAGCAAGGCCATAACAGCACGATAAGTAACATCTTTACAGACAGTTTCAATTTAAGATAAAAACACGACGACTAACGAAGAACATCTAGTGAACCCAATGAAACTCCAGGCACGACTCAAAGTATGCCACACAGACTACAATTATACCAGCATCAGTTTTGCTACTAGACTAATTTTATGCCAAATGCAGACTCAAAAGAGGTAGTTTCGTTTGAGGCTTGTATCGAATTCAGTTGTCGTGTTGAGTGGAGGGGCATATTTTTCTAAACCATATCTCGTGGAGAGCTCGAATATAATGATTCCATGACGATTTTGCTGATGGAATACATTGATGCCGTGGAGTTTTTCTATACCGAGCGAAGAATCATTTGAACCCAGTCATCAGACATTTTATTCCCGAGCTTACGGTGATCATTCTATGAGCTTCAGAAAACACTACGTGCTAGACTCAATCAAGTCCAAGAGAATACATTGAGCCTGCGACGGGAATACAATGAGCCTGATTCTGCCTGATTTCAACCGAGTTTGACACCAGAATCCAGACTCGCTTTCAGCACTGACTCAGTTTATCCAAAAGGACTCAATTTTTCTCTCAGTGTATAGTGCACGTGGTGCTAAGCAGCAGACACAAATTCACATATTAGGCCTTCCATCCTTTTTTTAATTTGGATTGCCATCAAAACTAATATATGCTATAGTTCATATTGTTAAGTTTACATAAGTTAACCTGTGCTACTAATTGTATCGCAGATATTGTGTCATATTTCAATGTAAGTACTCACGATATTTTATCATCGTCGTTATACACCTATTCAAGTCTAGCTTGTGCTCACTAATCATTTGAATGTCATGCTGCTCTTTCACCATTGAGACTAACAACATGTCACAAAAATTTCACGTGCTTGCATTCACACCAACTTTTGAAAGCCAGTCGCACTATAGCTATTTCTCAATCACCACTTCGAACAGGGCCAGGCAGGAATGTTCATGATTGGTTTTATATCCATTAATGCCGTCTCCACATGCATGCTTGCCCAATTACAGCCATCATTGGTTGGGCGTGTGATTATAAGCCATCTTAAGAGCCAGTCGGGCCAGTCAGAACAAAGAAACCAGCGATGGATACAGGCAGCACAGTTTGAGGTGGTTTGTGGCTAAAGGAAAAATTGACGAAAATAATTGAAAATAAACACATTTCTGCAAAAAAATCCTTTGGCCGTGAGACAAGTGGTCCCTACTTCCACATGCACTACATCCGCCCCTGCATAAGGTAGTCTTCTGCCATAAGAACTGAAGGTACGCTAATGCCTGCTATCTCTTCTAAATTGGCCAACAAATACATCGGGCTAATGACCAGCCATTAAATAAGGTTATTACTAATGAATTATTAGAGCTTCAGTGGGCCTCAAACTTAATACGTGGTTTGAAGCAGTGCCACTTTTACTTGCACGGACGGAGGATTAGAGAAAGTCTCGGGAGCGGGGTGGCACCACATTTTAGTTGCTTGATTGTATATATTTTTCATATTTTCTTAGCCTAAATTCTGCTTTAAATAAAAACAAAGCTCACTGCACACGGATCATGGATGTGTCGAAACACTTTAGGCAGTGGTCCTTATCATTTTAAAAGTCAGAGTTCACTTAGGTCCATCGGTATTTGCACGTTCCTTACGCTAGTGATTGCCTGCACCAACTTTTCAACTTCAAAATGCAAGGAATTATCCAATGCGCTCTACTATCCAATCATCTTCGAGCTTCTTTCATGTCCAATGAAAAAATTGTATGCAGCATGTTTATAATGTCAGTCAAGGTCACTGGCGGTGGTGTGTGTGCTGGTGGGGGGGATGGCACTGGGGCATGGTGCCCCTTAAATAAAATTTGTTAACACTAACCCGGGGGGGTTTAACGACGCAGCAACTGCCAGGGTCATACGGCTAACACTAACCCTATGGCATTGAATGGAAAGAAATTGATTGGGAAGTTCATGGTGCCCCCTTAAATTCCGACGTTCCGCCGTGCCTGGTCCAGATCACAAATCGACCAATCACGATGCGTTACCCGGTCACGTGCGGATGAGGGGAAATGGTTTTGCTCTTACCACAGCAAGAAACAATACAACTTCCTCTCCCCCACCCGAAAGTATTTTCTAACAAATAAAAAACTACAAGCCATGAGAATGTGCAAAAGGACCATATCAAAATAATTCCCAAATACCCGGTGAGGAGATAC
Organism: Lepas anatifera; assembly: GCA_034440635.1. Lineage (NCBI taxonomy): Eukaryota > Metazoa > Arthropoda > Thecostraca > Lepadidae > Lepas > Lepas anatifera. Next base: position 176,155 of record JAOTON010002128.1, on the reverse strand, counting down.
ATTGGTTCTTATTACCCTGTGCTTGAGTTGGGACCCGCCTTCTCCCTGATTAACAGTGTTTTCCACCCAGCTTTATGTCGTGCTTCACTCCCCCCCATAACTGGCGGCGGAGCTAGGGGGCACCGGTGCACAGTGCCCCCTTAAATCAGAAATATTAACACTAACCCTTTGGCGTTGACTGGAAAGAAATGGTTTGGAAAGCCCATGGTGCCCCCGCTTAAGTTCGGACGTTCCACCGTCACTGCCCCCAACCCCGCTCCCCAGAATCTCGACTCAGATGGCCCCTCACAAATTCGAGTCCTTGATCCACCATTATTCCAAAGTCCACACTTCTGTCTTGGCAAATCTCTCGAGAAACAGATAAAAGAAACACATAGCAACTTAACTTCCTTCGCTGCATCGTACCATTATACTGGTCAACAAAATTTAACTTTTGTCGTGGATCAAATATAAAATAGTCCGTTTCTAAGGAAATTTGTGGTGCTGAACACGAATCTGGCAGCAGAAATGCCGTATCAGATCAGAATTTTGAGATACAGTATGTCTGTGTGTTGTCCTTGTGCAAGCCTACTCGGCATCAGTGACATTGACAGTGCAAAACCCAAGGTGTCTAGGAAAATGAACGTTTGGGTGTTTGTGGAGGCTAGGGTATTCTACCTTAAACCCGATTTTCATAGACCTAGGTCAATATATTTAAGGTAAAACGAGGCTATATAGGTTAAATTCTGTCTGTGCAGGGTAGCGATTGGAAAATACCGTGATTATGCGATAAGAAGCCGGATATGGAGAGAAAGCGACCTAAAGTAACGGCAGAAAGATCTGAGGTAATGTTCTCTGAAACTTTGAGGGCAAGGTGGTTCAAGGTCATTGACCTTTCACGTCAAAATATTGCATTTTGCCCATAACGTGTACTGCAATTAGCACTTCGGCAACCGTTGGGCGGGAAATAAGGTTTGACCTTGACCCATGACCTTTGTCTTGAACCTGCAACCTTGAGCTCAAGATTGAGTGACCTAGCGTATGACGTCATAGCATGATATACGTCACATTAGGCGGCGTCATCCGACCAAAGGCACTAGGGTCAATGACCTTGAAATGGTTGTATGACCTTGACCTGTGACTTTTTGCTTAGACTCGACTTTCAAGGGAGGTGACTCTGACATAAAATCCTCATCATATAATGTTGCGACGTCACCTCTCGGTCTACAGTACCAGCGAGCTTGTGCGACCGAGCGCAAACCTTGTTCAATGTACAATTTTCATGCACTTGAATGCGAGGTAGTCTTCCGTTGCAATAAATTCACATATATAGTGATAAGCTGCCTTGCCTGGGTGCAGTTAATCCGGGTTCTCGACGTCCTTGATCTAGATTTTTCCACAAAAGCTAGGCCCATGACTGTGTGGAAACTGTAGGGGCTATACACAGTGGCGTAGCCACGGGGGGTTCTTGGGGTCCGCGGACCCCCCCTTGGGCTGACCTTATGCACTGGAAAACACAAGCATTGGTCTCAGGGGCCCCCCTGAGCTTGGTTTCAGGGGGCCCTCCGAGCTCGATCTCAGGCCCCGAGGTTGGTCTCAAGGGACCTCCGAGCTTGGTCTCAGGAGGCCCCCAAGCTTAGTCTTACGGGCCCCTGATCTTGGTCTCAGGGGCCCCCCGAGCCCGGTCTCAGAGGGCCCCGAGCTTGGTCTCAGGGGCTCCCGAGCTTTAGTCTCACGGGCCTTTCGATCTTGGTCTCAGGGTCCCCCTAGCTTGGTCTCAGGGACTCTCGAGCTTAGTCTCAGGGGCCTTTCTATCTTGGTCTCAGGGGGCCCTCCGAGTTTGGTCTCAGGGGGCCTCCGAGCTCGGTCTCAGGGGCCCTCGAGCTTGGTCTCACGGGCTTTCCGAGCTTGGTCTCAGCGGCCCCAAATCATCGGTATCGAGGGCTCCAGAGTACCAAACATGGATCTCGGGGGCCCCCTGAGCTCGGTCTCAGGGGCCCCCTGAGCTTGGTCTCAGGGGACTCTCCGAGCTTGGTCTCACGGGCCTTGAGCTTGGTCTCAGGGGGCCCGAGCTTGATCTCAGGGGCCCCGAGCTTGGTCTCAGGGAGCGCCCAAGCTTGGTTTCAAGGGACCTCCGAATTTGGTCTCAGGGGCCCCCGAGCTTGGTCTCACGGGCTTTCCGAGCCTGGTCTCAGGGGCTCCCAATCATCGGTATCGAGGGCTCCAGAGTACCAAACATGGATCTCAGGGGGCCCCTGAGCTCGGTCTCAGGGGCCCCGAGCTTAATCTCACGGGTCTTTTGATCTTGGTCCCAGAGGTCCCCTGAGCTTGGTCTCAGGGGTCCCCGGGCTCGGTCTCAGGGGGTCCCCGAGCTCGGTCTTAGGGCCCCCAGGTTGGTCTCAGGGGACCCCGAACTTGGTCTCAGGGGGCCCCTGATCATCGGTATCAAAACTCTAGGCAACCAGACATGGATCTCGGGGGGCCCAAGCTTGGTCTCAGGGGCTCCTGAGCCTGGTCTCAGGGGCCCCGAGCTTTAGTCTCATGGGCCTTTCGATCTTGGTCTCAGGGTCCCCCTAGCTTGGTCTCAGGGACCCCCCGTGCTTAGTCTCAGGGGCCTTTCTCTCTTGGTCTCAGGGGGCCCTCCGAGTTTGGTATCAGCGGGCCTCCGAGCTCGGTCTCAGGGGCCCCGAGCTTGGTCTCAGGGGACCCCAAACTTGGTCTCAGGGGCTCCCGAGCTTGGTCTCACGGACCTTTCGATCTTGGTCTCAGGCGGCCCCCTAGCTTGGTCTCAGGGACCCCCCGAGCTTAGTCTCAGGGGTCTTTCCATCTTGGTCTCAGGGGGCCGTCCGAGTTTGGTCTCAGGGGCCCCCGAGCTTGGTCTCACGAACCTTTCAAGCTTGGCCTCAGGGGGCCCCCGATCATTGGTATTGAGGGCTTCAGAGTACCGAACATTGATCTCAAGGGCCCCCTGAGCTCGGTCTCAAGGGCCCCCGAGCTTGGCCTCAGCCCCCCCGAGCTTTAGTCTCACGGGCCTTTCGATCTTGATCTCAGTGGGCCCTGAGCTTAGTGTCACGGGCCCTCAAAGTTTGGTACCAGGGGACCCCCGAGCTTGGTCTCAGGCCCCCGAGCTTGGTCTTGGGCCCCCAAGCTTGGTCTCAGGGGGCTCCTCGAGCTTGGTCTCAGGTCCCCCAAGCTTGGTCTCAGGGGGCCCCAATCTTTGCATCAGGGGGCCCGAGCCTGGTCTCAGGGGGCCCGAGCTTGGTCTCACGGGCCTTCCGAGCTTGTTCTCAGGGGGCACCGAGCTTGGTCTCACGGGCCTTTCGATCTTGGTCTTAGGGGCTCCAGAGTTGGTCTCAGGGATCCCCGAGCATTGGTATTGATGGCTCCGGAGCAGCGAACATTGATCTCGGGAAGTGGGTGAGGGGGGGGCAATATTGATCTCGGCGTGCCCCCTATCGATATCGAGGGGACTTATGAGCGAGGCACGAGAATTGGCCCCATGGGACCCAGAGTTTGGTCTCAGGGGCCAGGCTTGGGCTCAGGGTCCCCGAGAATTGGTATCGAGGGGCTCCAGAGTACCGAGCATTAGTCTCGGGGGGGGGCTTCGAATGTTGATCTGCCCCCCCCGAACAACGGTGTCGAGTTACTCCTGAGAAAAGCGCAACCATGGCCTAAGGGTGCCCCCGAACCTGATCTAAGTGGAACCCCGAGCTTGGTCTTAGGAGCCCCGCGCATCAGTATCCAGGGGCTCCGGAGTATTGGTATCGGGGGAGGGGAGCAATACTTTTAGGGGCCTCCAAGTGCTGATCTCGGCGGGCCCCCGAATGTGTGGATGCAGTGGCGTAGCCAAGGGGTTCTGGTAGTCCGAGGACCCCCTTTGGGCTAATCTAAACCACTGCAAAGCATTCTCTGATCTCGGGGCCCCAGAATCAGTCTTAGAAGCCCCTGAAGATTCGTTCTCAGGGCGTCCCAAGTCGGCCTTAGGGCCCCGCCCTGAGGGTCAGTCTCAAGACCCCCAAAAGTAGATTTCAGGGGGTCCCTGAGAGTCAGTCTCAGGGGATCTCGAAAGTCGGTTTCAGGGGCCCCGAGAGTCGGTCTCAGGGGGCCGAGCTCGCCTGAGGTTCCTCCAGAGAGTGGTTCTCAGGGCCCCGCGACAGTCTATTTCAGGGGGCTCCATGAGAGTCAGTCTCAGAGAACCCCAAGAGTCGGTCAAGGGAACCCCGAGAGTCAGTCTTAGAGGACCCCAGATATTCGGTCCCATAGTCTTACGGGTGTCTCTCTCAGGGGTCAATATTTACTTTCAGGTGGCCCCGATAGTTAATCTGGAGATCCGAGAGTTAGTCTCATTTGATCCGCAGAGTGCTGATCTCAGGAATCCCCCGAGGGGTAATCTTGGGAACCCTCGAGATTTAGCTTGAGGCTGTGCCCCCCCTCCCCTAGTTGTTGCATAAGAGGCCCCGAGATTCCATCTCAGGGAGCACCTAAAAGTTAGTCCCAGAGTGCTCCCGGGAGCTAGTCTCCGGTTCGTCCAAGAGGTAATTTTGGGCTTTGAGAGTAATTCCCAGAGGGGCTCCGGAATTTTGGTAATTGATCTCAGAAGCCCGAGTTATTTTCAGAGGACCTTTCAGTTCTAGTGTAAGGAGGGCCGGAGAGCTAATCTCAGAGATCCGACAATTAGTCTCACGAGGTCTCCAGGAGTTAGTCTCAGGGGTCCCCTGAAGCTGCCCTCAGGTGTCCCCAAAAGCTAGTCTCAGCGAGCACTCCTCTCCTTCCTCCCCCTCCCCTCAAAGTTATCCTCAGGGCCCCACGAGAGTAAGTTCCAGGGAATCCCAGTAGGTAGTCTCATGGTAACCCCAAATGCTGGTTTTGGGGGACATTAGTACTGATTTGCGGGAAAAGTGTTGTTTTCGGGGGTCCCAGATACTGGTTTCGGCGCCGTGTCAAGTGCTAGGCCCCTTGAGATCTCTGCTCGAGCCAGGCGTCAGGGGGGGCGGTGGCGGTGGGTGATGGTCCTGGGTGGCTTTACACTGGCATAGCAATACAAGCCCTTTATAAAGCCTATCAGAGACCTAAAGTCCGGGGAAGTACTCACCTCCCCAAGCCCCCGGGATCTCCAACCAATGGCTAGGGAGGAGTAAGTGAGCGGTTTCATCAGCAGGACCGTCCATGGAATAGGTTTTATATAGCATCTGGGGCACACTCATATATCCTTTTTATTGAGCGTCCTTTTTCCTCTCCATTTCTTTTAGATTTTAGAATACAATCCAGAGATATCGCTTGAGATCCTAGGCTCAAAGAAGATTTTCGAAAATCATAGGCCTCGGAAAAATTATATTTTCCCATTGTGTACCAAAAAAGACAAATTGAAACATGTCGATCAGGCACGATTACTGAAGGAAAGGCAAAAAATAATCTAATTTTAGCATCCATAATAGCAAATCGAACAGGGAATTTTGAACTTCAGCTGGTTTTCAATCTATTAGCTAAGTCCCAATAACTACCGTCCTAAATATTCTGAAATAAACAACTGCCAAATATTTTCGTAGGAAACCAGACAAACAATGAAAATGACACACATTGATGAGCATAACCCCAAAAAGAAAAATATGTATGAAAGGTTTAAAATAACAATGACAGAGTAATCCAAGCCGATAGTTATCTCAGGCGCCTATTGTTTTGGTAATTTGCTCATTTACAACATAGCAAGGGTAAGAGAAAGTAACTGTGGTGAATTCATCAGGATCTTTCCGCGGAATAGACGTTATATGACGTCCGGAACACACCACCATCCACCATATCCCTTGTATTTTTATTCATTTTTCAATTTATTTGGAAACTTTATGATTAAAAAGTTCATGAATTCGACACCCGGAAAAAAACTAATAATCATTTTCCGTAGAAGACCATTTATTCACACTCAAAACGACTGACCTCCAATAACTTCATACCCGATTACCAGAGTGAATTGAGGTAGAGTCAGGTTTAACACCATGCACGCAGCAGCATTTGATTTCCCGAAATGTGCCACAAAACTGTTATTATAGCCACGCTGTCATTTAGGTATGGGCCAGCCTTAATATTTGGTAGCCTAAATTTACCAACAATTGGTCGGATCGAGAAAAATAAAACTATAAACAAAATAATAACAAACACTTGAAAATGGATAGAAAAATTTCCGTCGTGTAAATGTTATAATGCCAAAATATTATACGACACATATAGGAGATAGTCCCCGACTACTAAGGGGGCCCCCAACGGTAGTCGGAACCCCCCCCTTGGCCGAATCCTGGCTACGCCACTGGCTATACACCAGGTATGCTCTGGGGAAGAAAACAGGTCCGATGGCAAAACAACGGTTACTAAATTTGAAATCAGCGGCATCAAAATAGGTAGAAACAGGTGTTCACGTGCCGGATCCATTTTGGCTGTTGACCAGTGTTATTAATGCAAGCTCTGACCTGGGGTGTTCGCACATAATTTTTACTGGAGGTAGGGACGGGTTTCCGGAGGAGGCGATCTTTGAGCATGTTGACTGTCGTTGAAAACACTAACGACGGTGCACTTAACCAACACCTTAGGTAGATTCACACAGGTAATGGAGAGGAAATGCAAACAACACAGGTCGAGTCCCAAAAACGCTGAAGAGACGTCCCCCTGATTTGCTACATGCGGGACGTGTCTCCTCGTTCCTCACTGTCGTCACCCATGGTTTGGCAAATTTTTAAGGCTTTGAAAAATAATTTTATGAAGTATGACTATACTTTGACATTATGAATGATATCATGAGGACTGTGATCATAAACGTAAAAATTGGTCCTGGCGTCGGAACTGGAATCAATGGCAGGACCGGAGATGACTGCGAGCGGGTTGAGTCCAGGTAGAGGGACGTGACCGAATGTTCCCCTGACAAGGCCTCTTACTATGAGCGTTGCCACCGAGGAGGAAGGGGTCTCCCATTTTTATTTCCATTTTTTCGTTTTCTCAGACTTCATTTGTCGGCCGGACACTGTCAGAACTTAAGGGTGCGTTATCAATGTTAACCCTATGGGAGCATATTTCGTGAAATATCTCGTAAAGTAACGTGGCTATCGTCGTGATTTTTTCACCAGAAGTAGATAACAAGTGTATCCTTACGACAGTTGCTTTTCAAGCCTGATGCATTTCTAGTTTTTGTACAATTTGACTTTCTTTTTCAAATTTCTCAAACTTAAAGTTTGAATAACTTTTTACAAGATATAATCATTGAAATGGTGTGGGTGGGCCTATGTTCTAGGAGCCAGTCTCCACAACTCTGTTGTTGTACTTTTTTGAATTTTTGCCTTATAAGAAAGATATGAGAAGCTAAAATTTGAAAGCGTTTCCCAAAAATTCAGGGTAAAAATCGAAAAAACGGAAACAACAGAGTTTTGCGGCTATTTCCTCTATACAATTTCCATACAGAATCAAAACCAAAAAAGGCTCGGCGAAAAAGTTATTTCAAGTTTTATAAAACTTTCCCAATAGATGGCACTGGCAGTACCGGATTCGCATGAGTGGCCGCTGTGGTATGTCTGTTCATTCATGCTTTGGTGAATGGGACGGGAGCAGTGGCACAGCCAGAAATTCATGAAGGTAGTTGATAGCAGAGAATCTGCAGTTTGAAGTCAAAGTGAATACATTCACGAACGCTGATAGGAAATATTGAACAAAAGGAGAGCCTATAGCCTGGTCACCCCTCGCCACGCCACTGGCACACGGACACCTGTTTACCGGCGTGACCGGTGCCTCTGCGCCCCGGGCGCGTGCCAGTCACGTGGCAGCCGACTGGGGACATGATTCCTGCTCAGGCCCTGCTGAGTGGACAAGGACGTCTCATTGAGCAGTGCCGGATCTAGCCTGTCGGTTTGGGGGCAAGTCAAAGTCGCAACAAAAAAACGTCACGCTGTAAAAAATTTTGCTGCAATATAATTAGACGGTAGCTTTTGGGGATATCCAAGGCGAAAGGCAAACAAAACCGTGACGGGGTAAAAAATATACGCACAAGATGGTTGGTTTTTGTTATCCATATCCCAATGTTTACACTAAAGTTGACTGGTTCTGTTTGAAGTTTAGAGTTGAAGGAACAAAAATCTTGCTTATGAACTCAAGAGGAGTCAAGGCAAAAGGAGGTCGATCGCTGTGTGTGTGTGTGTGTGTGTGTGGGGGGGGTGGGGGCAAAGACGTAGTTTATTCTGAGCTTTCCCGTTGGGGGGGTTGAATTCGTTTTTGCCTCTCCCTTCTGGATCCGTCACAGCCATAGAGTTTTCATGGACTTTGACTACCGTGTTTTCAAATCAAGTATTTTAAATGGGAAATATGAAGGCATTGTAAAGAAAAACAATGGGATTGACCCTTACTAATATTACATGATCCCGGGCATCAAAACTGGTTCGGTTTTTACCGCCCCCACATTCAGTAATCTCAGCAAGGTGTTCTCTAATTGGATCGATAATCTAAGCAAGCGAGAGGTCAGCTACAATGATGTTTCAATGAGTTTTTGTCTTTGAAAAACTGCCAGCAATCTATAATGGTGCCTCGTACCTCCTCGTACCCAGAAGTGAAATCTAGCAGCTGATGTTCCATCATTTTAAGTCAGTCTAACAATTTGCTGTCCCTCAAAAACCATGATCAGTGCTTTTACAATCACCAGACTGAGCTCGAAAGCATCAGACTTCACCCGACCAATTATCCAATCATGATTGATGATATTTCGGTAACTTCTGTATTCAATTACCCAGAGAAATAGCAACTTGTTTTATAAAATAATATTGTGGTAATAAGACGAAAATAGCTGATTTGGGCTTGCAAACGTTCCCCAGAAAAAATATGTGGGAATTTTAGAATGACTAAACTACCGAGGAGAGAGAGAGAGAGAGAGAGAGAGAGAGAGAGAGAGAGAGAGAGAAAGAGGGAGACAAAAAGTCAGACGGGGAGTGTTTACCTGTACAGGGGAGCCTTGCTCAGGGGGTGATTTTTAGGTCGAAAACAGCTGAAGCTAGGCCATAGCAAAATTCGGATTTTTAATGGGAATGGTGTTTTAAATCAAAACAATCATACATTATTTTTGTGCTATAAAACACATTTCAGTTATCACACATTTGTATTTCCTAAGAAGCAGGGTGCCGCCACTGAATTTTTGCAGGGGGACGGACCCAGGCTGCTGCTGACCGGGGAGGCGAATTTTGAGCATATTCGGTACTTGAAAGCATTAATGACGATTGACCCAAAAATTTTGGGGGGACATCCCCCTGGTTGGCCAACAGGGGAGACGCGTCCCCCTGCTTTCGGCGCCCATGCTAAGAGTCACATTAAAACATGAATGGAGATTTGCGAATTCTACCTGGATTTTTACTTTACGATTGCTGTAATTATCTAATTATATGACTGACTAATAAGTCATAGCATGATCAGAGGGAATGAGGATCATACTGAGCCGATGGCTACCACATGGTGTTATGTTTTGAACCCCAAAATAGTCACTTATGTGAAGACCCTACTCCGTCAACGTCATGGATGCGGTTTTATGTCTATGCAACAATACCCGAAATCATGAATCTCCCGATGTGATACTTGTTCCAATTGGTCCCATAGATCCGACGGGACGGGTGGAGTTTATTCTTCATGGCATCCAAAATAGATTCAGCACAAAGTAGTAATTTGTAAAATGCATTCCTGCGTTCAATTCCTTGCTGTCGCTCGGAAGCTCATTCCGTCTGGTGACCACATTTCAATCACGTCCTTTCTTTCAAGTCTTACGTTCTCTTGTGGACCAGTGAGGGTAGCTAAAAGGCTGAAATCACAAAAAGAGCCTCTGCTGAGGCTAGGCCACTTCACTTCCAGCAAAAATTTATATTTCGTTTTTAACAAGCGCCCCGCGGGGGTCCCTTTGCATGACGCGCCCCGCTGGGGGTTTCGCCCCCTCCGTATCTCGTTCCCCACGAAAGCTAAAGGAAAATTACAGGCGACGTTCGGAAAGCTCTTGACAAGACGAAGAGGTTTATGGGAATAATTTTAATGCCAAGTCAATATTGAGATCAGCATAGGTCAAAGAAGGCTCCATAGGCTTACCACAGAGCAGTGTACGTTTCCCTCTCTAGATCTACCCTCAGGGGTGCTAGAGCAAATATTTATGCATCATTGGATTCCTCTCATCGCGGCAAATCCAATGATGCATAATATGACCTTGCTAGGTCAAATAATCAAAATGACCTGACCTCGACCTAGGTCAGCGTCACTGAGTGACCTGATATGGTCATGTTGCATATCAATCGACTCCCCGTGACAATATAAGCACAATGCAAGCAAAATGGGAGCTTTATCTCAATTCAGTGAGAAGTTATTGGGAAAACAATCTCTCTCTCTCTTCTCCCGTGACCTGATATGACCTTTGAGAGGTCAGATGCTCAAAAACTCAACTTTATGGTCAAGATCGTGGTAAGAATGGACGTTTTGAGGATTTTCAGCTTTATCTATCCAGAATTTACGGTAAACGAGCCCATTCTATTTTCACCTTAGACTTATAATGGGGTGATCAAAAATTGACCCCACCTTAAGTCAACAAAATCACAATTCCGAGATAGCAGGTTTGTAGACCCTAATGGCCTTACCATATTGTGGAAGTTTCAAACTGATCAGTTTCCCTGGGCGCTGCTTCAAACTCGTAATTTTAGGTTTTGAGGTCGGGTCACTTGACCCTGAATAGCTCCTTGACCTGACATGACCTTAACTCAAAAATTTGGTCAGATGTGTAAAATTGATCAGGGATAAGCTACTGTAAGTTTTGTTGTTCTGCGTCTCTTAATGTTGGAGATATCTGGGAAAATCAGGAGGGGGTGAATTTCGCCCCCAGCGGGGTGCGTGTTAACGGATTTGGGGGCACAGGGAATATTCTAGTGTTCTTAACTGGTAGCAAAAATGGGTCAGAATCTGGTTAGCTTTCCGTTTTGCTGTGGAAAATGTATTGTCAGAGTTGGAAGCTAAAATTGTATGGTCCTTCTTACTTTCTGGCCAGTTGCGACCTGCCTGGCCGACGCTGGATGGCGCACACCGTTCTGCAACTGGACAATGTGAGCCTTCATGAATCTTCTTACATGTGGAATGCTGCTGAGTTGGTGTTTTGATAAGCAATATGACTTTATAGTGTGCACACTTTTGTTTAAAAATGCCCCCGAAAATTGTTCATTATTTGGTTAATTTCGGGCATCCGTTCAAAATTTCCTCGCAATCAGGTCACCGTCTGCGGTCTAAAATCAGCCTGAAGTAAATGTTTCATATTCGCAGCTCATCAAAATCTTACCGGAAAGTTACGTGGGTGTATTTTTCAAATAATATTGACGTAATAGAGCGTTTCAAGTATAATTAACCCTCCCCCCACCGGGGCCATCGATGGCCCCTCTAAGGTTTTTCCAGGATAGCAGAAAAACGACGAGGCGCAGCACAACGGTTGAGGGCTTTTCCTCTCACTGCATCATTTTTCCACCATCCCTGAAATTTTTACTCCGGGCCACCCAAGTTCATGTCACCAGACGCGGTCAACCAAGGTCACTTCACTTCAACTTTAGAGCTCTGTAAGAGCTACATTTCGAAGTCGATCGATTTGAAACTTCCTAAACTTCATGACCCCTCCAGGGTCTACAAGGTGTATATCCGGGATTTTTCTATTTTGTGACCTGAGGTCATGTCACGGGGTGACCTCTCCTATTGAAAAAGCATGGGGAAAAGCTGTCTTATGATCTAAAAGTCACAAAAAACAATTTAAATTGCTCAGCTTGATCAGAGAAGCGTTCTTGGACACCCTTTCACGGACTCCAGGGGGCTATATTTGCCCTTTGACCTCTCCAAGGTCATCCAAGTTCACCAGGGGTCAAAAATAGTATTTGGACAATAACTTTTGACCTATATAAGCTTGAGCGCTGAATCAAACACCATCGTGTATGTTTCGTCACTGGCTTTCATTTAATATACGACAAAGTCACCTTCTGACCTTCGTGACCTCAGGTCATAAAAGGTCACGAGGTGACCTCTGGATATCAAAACACTTGCGGGAGGTCATTACGTTCCGCATAGCAGATAAAGGTCTGGAATTTTCCTATCCAATGGAATTTATCACATCTCAATAGCTCTAATGGCATAAAAGTTATGCCCAGTTTGCTTAAGCATTGCATATTTGAGTGAAAATAGCCGATTTTGACCTAATTTGACCTCTGGAGGTCAAGCCATTGACCTGAGCGCTAAAACATGTGAAGTAATTTCTTACTGAATTCACGCCAGCTTTCTAATGCACCTTGCAGATTTGCGCTAACGCCCATATTTTCGGAGTTAGAGGGGGCCATCGATGGTCCCCGGTGGGGCGAAGGTGGCGCCGGACCCCGGTGGGGCGCGGGTTAAAGTACAAAGGAAGAATACGTTGTTAAATTATATCTGATTTGCGTCAAATAGCCTAGTTGACCCAAGACGGTGTTTTTACCGACGTGAGCGTTTAGTATGCTGGCTAATCTTTGGGATGTCGCAGCGCCCCACTCCGCAGTGTCTCAAAAATGGTTTTGCACTGGGATACTGAGTGTAAAATTCACGTTTGAACATATGGTAGACGAGTGGTAAGTTCAAACGGTGTAATATTGTAGGAGTTAGTTTAAACTCAATTGCATCCCTTACTTAAGATTTGCGCATTTTTCATCCAATGTTTCCTTTCTTCCACACTAGATGATTTTATATACACTAGGATTATTGAATTATGCCAAAATAAATCCACTAGAAAAGTGGGTCCAACAGTGAGAAAGAAAAAAGTAAATGGGAAATTCAGAGCGTCTGGGTGTCATTCTCTACTAAGCATTCTATGATTTTGATCATTGTGGCTCCATCGCCATGGTCAAGGATGACACTCTCGTGTCAGAGGAATACAAACGGCAGAACATTAGGCTCTACCAATATCAGTAAGACAAATTTCTGGCCGCCATGAACTGGAATGGCAAGAACTTTCAGGGGGGCAATTCCAGCACCAATCGACCAAGGCCTACACGGTACCTCTCCGATTTTCTTTAAGATTGGCATATAGGGTTCTCATGGACCCCGAAGCTGAATATGAGAGTTTCAGCTCAATCGGAATAAAACTTTAGAAGTTATTGCCTCAGGCATTTTTTGAAAATCTGCTTACAGTGCATTTTTTAGATGACCATACAACCCACAGAGACTGATGAACTATGTATTAAATATACCTTTTCCTGTCTGAAATGAACCGAAAAACTTGAATCTGAAGTCCGTTTGACCCTAGGTCACTTGAGAAAATAATTATGATTTGACCTTGACCTAAGGTCATGTCCCAAATTTGCTGGTACACCTTGTTTTCAAAATGGAATATCTTAAATTTAAGATTGAACTTTTTCCGTCCAATAAAATAGGTTAGAACATCCGTTTTTTATATCTACTAGTGTTTTTAACACGCACAGTGGAGGATGGTCTGGTGTCAACACGTAATGAAGGGGGTCCCGAAATGCCTCCCCTGAAATCTTGCCAATTAAGAGGGTTAGGAAAACGCATGTTCCGGGATTTGTGAGGCCTGTAAACTGTTTTATTTGAGCTCAATTGTATGGACTTATATCTATATCTTTAAGGTCAAATCAGGTCATATATGTTAAATGTATGTACGTCATACCGGACACCTTTAGTGAAGTGCCGTGATTATACGGAAAAAGTTGCGAAACGTTTGAAATATATAACAGTGATATATTGAAACAGTGATATTGAAAAAATATAACAGTACGGTGACAGTGGACACCCTCACGTCAAAGGAGCCCTAGATAGGAGGAGGTTAGGGAGTATTTATACTCTTTTGACTCCGTGCAAATGGCTTCTGAAGATATTACGTTCAAAGAATGGTCAAAATCAGAGAGAGAATCGATGCGTTCGGATTGCGTGGATAATATAGAGCGATTTGTTGATCCCCTGAGTGAGAATGTATGTAACCTAACCCATCACCACTACATATATATGGCTCAAGGGCATTATATAGCAAACTGGAAGGAAAAGGCACCAAAGGGGGAAAGCCGTAGTCATCGATGACTTATCAGAAAATAATACATGTGCTGCGCAAAATGCTGCTCAGTCGTATCACTGGTCTGCAAAGCAGGTGACTGTACACCTTTTTGTTCCATACTGGATTGAGGATGGAGTCCGGTGCAGTAGAAGTTTTTTTTTAAGTGACGACTTAAAGCACTCTCACGTCATGGCTCATATCTTGCAGCACAAACCCGTACCTTGGCTACGCACCCACATGCCAAGTTTGAAGAAAACACATTACGTATCAGACGGGTGCGGTGGCCAATACAAAAACAATTTTCACTTTATCAATGCTTGTTATCATCCAGACAGACTTTCAAATACCATGTGAATAACGATTTTTGCTACCAGCCACGGGAAGAACGCCTGTGACGGAGTTGGCGGTAAAGTTAGAAGAAGAACAGCCAAGGTAAGCAAGGTAAAGGAGAGAAGAAAAGGATCAGATCTTGGATCTTCTATTGATGTTCTCTTTTCTGACGCAATACTTCGACACCACAATCCATTTCGCGTTTGTCAGTAGAGAGGAGGTCTTTGAAATGTCAAAACGACTGATACAGTGGTACAGCTCGGCGTTGAAGATCAAGGGCACCCAACGGTTTCATCGTTTCACACCCGTAAACCTGAACACCATGCAGGTGCGAGAGCTCTCTGAAGACATCGACGGAACCAGTGGCAGATCTAGCCGGTCGGTTTGGGAGGAGCAAACCAAAGTCAAAAAGGAAAAAAGAGAAAAAACGTCACGCAGTGAAAAATTGTGCTACAATAATATGATTTGACAGTAGGATTTGGGATATTTGAGCCAAAAGGCAAAAAAACGTCACGGGGTGAAAAAGTATGGGCACAAAATACTTTTTTCTATCCAAGACCCAATATTTACACTGAACTTAGCTGGTTCTGTTTGAAGTTGAGAGTTGAAGCACCGAAATCTTGCTTATAAATTAAAAATGAGTCGGGGCATACAGCAGGTCGACCGCTTGGGGGAGGGGGCAAAAACATAGTTTTGCCCCTAGCTTTCCATTTGGGGGACATGCCGTTTTTGCTTCCCCCTGGATCCGCCACTGGACGGAACAGAGCTGCCTACTGTGACAGCGTAAGGTCAGCTCAGCACAAAGACAGCTCATGGAGGCGCCGGCTCCCGTATTTCGGTGCATTGTTGCAAACCGGTGTCCGGTGTACATACATACATACATATTTTTCCACGTGTTGACAAATGCTTGCTTCCTTTAACTTCAAGGAGAGTAAAATCGCGCAAAGATATCGTCAAGGAGAGAGTATTGCTCTAGTACTAACTCGCGAGTGGAAAATACTTGCTTCGGTCCGATGCAGAAAAAAAACTTATTTGAATCGACGCGATAGGCGAGTTCTATATATGAACACGGGAAACCACGATTGCCTTATTTGGCTTTCTTCAGACTTCTAGCACTGTTCCTATTGTATCACCATTTTGTCCCACTACCTTTCCAATATGCTGTCGAAGCCCCAGCGACGAGTTATCATCATCCTTTAAAGCACTGTAATGAGCATTAACACGCAGTTGGACAGGGCTTAAGCATAATTACCCGAGGTGGCCGGAAACCTTTCATGGCAGAAAAACAACATCGATGAGCGAGTTAATTTTGGAAAGAACTTTGAAAATCTGTCCTCTATGTTTACGCACTGACTGACCTACAGGCTTACAAAATCAGATGTATATTTCTAAACAGCCATAATCTGCGGTCACATAAGCACCGCCACCGGAAAAAAGTGGGGCCAGTCAAACTTAAACCTGATGCTGACAAAAACCTTTCCATGATATGACCAAAAACTGTTCAAATTTGGGCTCCTCGATGCCCTCCACAGTTACCGTTTATGCAAATTTCAGGTTTTCTCCCATTTTGACTGAGATAAGGAAATTTTGGGCCAAAAAGTGGGGGCCAGGCCCCCTGGCCTTTTTTTCCGACGCCTATGTGCGGTCACACCAGTTCAAATGCATTGCAGACCTAGCGATGCGACGAAAACGTAGCATCGTCAGAGTTGTATGTTAAGATCATTTCACTAGATCATAGGTTACAGACCAAGGTCATATAAACATTATCGCAATTGTTGATCGCACAGCTTTCGGTCACATGACGTTCCCTGGCAATACGTGTATGATGTTTTTATGTTACAGCTGAGGTTACAGAATGATAAGTTCCAGGTCACAGGCCAAAGACCGTGGGTCAAGGTCAAACTCATTGATTGCTTAATGGTTGCTTCTATGCAAGCTTCAACGTATGTGCATCCATTATGGAAATATCTCACGTTGTGGTGTCATTGTTAATTACCTTGACCGACCTCGACCTAAATATTCCAGAGAACAATTTATATCTTCTCTTTATGAAATTTGCCCGCTCAAAGTGTATTCGCGACTTTGTTTCGCACAGTAACGGCATTTCGCTAAGTGTCAGGTACGGCCTACATTTGACCTCTATGACCTCATTTGACCTTGAGGATACTGGTCTAGGTCCATGAAATCTAGCCTAAAAACACATTCTACAGCCCTCACAAAACCCGCAACACGCGTTTTGCTAACCCTCTTAATTGGTGAAATCTCAGGGGAGGCATTTCGGGACCCCCTTCATTACGTGTTGATGCCAGGCTACCCTCCACTAAGCGTGTTAAAACACTAGTAGATATAAAAAACGGATGTTCTAACCTATTTTAATGGAAGGAGAAAAGTTCAATCTTTAATTTGGAATATGCCATTTTGAACAAAAGGTGTACCAGCAAATTTTGAATGTGACCCTAGGTCAAGGTCAAATCACAACTTTTTTCACAAGTGACCTAGGGTCAAACAGATTTCAGATTCGAGTTCTTCGGCGCATTTCAGACAGGAAAATATATACTTTAAGCATATTTCATCAGTCTCTGTGGGTTTTATAATCACCTAAAAAATGCACTGTAAGCAGATTTTCAAAAAATGCCTGAGGCAATAACTTCTAAAGTTTTACTCCAATCGAGCTAAAACTTTCAGATTCGTCTTTACGGCCCATGAGAACCCTATAAAATTATTTTGAAGAAAATCGAAGAGGTACCGTGTAGATTTGCCATTTGGCTGGCCGATTGGTGCTGGAATTGCCCAGGGGAAAAGAAAGCGGCGATGTCCCGGGAGCAGAGTGGAAAAATGACGACGACGACCACAGGGCAGAAATTCACTCAATTAGTGTGTCCCCATAGTACACTCCTCATAAGAAAAGGCAAACAATTGTGTGAGTCAGATTTCTGTGTCATATTCTGCCAGCACCTGTTATCGCCGAGGCTGCTGACTAGCGACCTGTCAGGGGGAGCCATCGATCTTTCAGAGGGGCGCCGCGACCATTTCAGGGGGCACCGAGGGTCGAACGAAGGAGGCACGTGCCCCCTTTGCACCCCTGGATCCGCGATTGATTCTCTCACTTTGGAGTGGCCATGTGAGGACTTGCGTGTCCCGTTCCTTAGTCCATCAGCTTTATCGCATTCAATGTTCCGAATTTTCAAACGGTAAACTGTCTTCACCCTCGGTGCTTGAAGCTCAAGCCCGATGCAATATTTTTTGCTGCTGATGTTGGAATTTCCTTAACAAAATGACCGTGTATTCCTCTTTTTGCTGTGATTTAGACACATTTTTGCTACCCTGACATATTACGGTATTTTCTGTGTCCTTTAAACTCCATAAAAGTCATTCTTGAATCTATAAATTTCCAGCAAGATAATATTTTCTCGTCCAATTGAACTAGGGCCTTCCCTGAAATGATCACAATACTACTTGAAAGGCCGATGACACCCCACTGAAATTTCGCGGGGAAGTCGTGTTGCATCACCCCATAATGCTTGCCGAATATTGCAGAAACGTCGTTCAGTTCTTGAAAATCGGTACGGACTATACAACTTTTATTGTGCGTGTTTTGCAAGAACATGCCTTTAGCTCTTAACATCAGGGAACTATAGCCTCGTGACTGGAGGTATGTGAGGGTTATTTGGACATCAGGACACGTTTTCACACGAACCTCTCACGGCTCCTCTCCTCATGAAAAGGTCACACAAAAAATTCCAAAATTCAATGATAATGATGTGTGGACTCCATTGAATCATATCAGTGTTAATTATAAGTCAGATCTGAGGGTCTATCCATAAATTACGTAACATGTGTTCTTATAATTTTAACCCCCCTACCTCATGGTAATACTTTCTTACGCCCTGTTGTAACGTCTAACAAAATGGTCGCTGCCTTCCCACCCCTTGTTTTTCCTTAGGTACTTTATGGACGGCCTCTTGTTTAGATCATCTTTTGATCCTGCCCTAGGTCAGGGCCTATATCTTGGGAAACTGCTTGAAATACATTAAAAAAGCTTTGGTTTATGTCGAACTGATGTGGTCAGAAAGGGTCTGGACGGGATTGAGATCGTACACGTGTATTGTCGATTACAACACAAACTATCCTATAATCAGAAACACCTCTCGATCACAGTGAGGACAACTCCGCACATGATCAGGGGTAGAACGCTACCCCTTCTCCGAGCACCAGAAAAATGTTCCACAATAAATACTTGGGTAAACACATGGAGCTGCGCGCCTCAGGGTTCGGTGGGTGAGTGAGTCAGTGAATCCCTTTCCATGACCGCTACGAGGCGGGGATCCCTAAGCTACGCCAAGGCGGTCACAAATGCGGGCACCCGGCCCATGTGTCATGTGTATGTGCATGTGTGTGTACGCGCGGAGAATGACGACCCACCGACGCAAGGCGGGCCAAGAACATAACATTTCGTCACGACAGTGGCCGAAGTGGGAAGTAGGAAATGGGCGCGGATCCTACCGCTGACTAGTTGCTAACTAGCGCAAATAGCGTAGCCAATCCACAGCCATGCTTGAACTGCCATTTGGCTAGCTTTGGTCCATCCCAGGTGACAATGGTGCGAGCTGCAACCGCTTTCTCATTTAGAGAAATCAAGACATTTGCCCAATAGCAGCCTGCCCTCGGAAAAATACTGGGCCCGCCTCTGCGAGAGCACCTGTTACTGCGGCGCGTCTGACCTTGCCCGCAGCGGTTCTTGGTCACCTGAAGGGTCGTAATGCGTGGAATGCGCAGCGTACTACAGTTTACAACCAACGTGTCACGTGGGCGATCTGTGTATCAAGATGAATGAACGAATGACCTGACATCTGTTGTTGGGGAAACAGGGTATTAGTTCTGCTGGGTCATGTCGTGTGGCGCATGTGTCGAGGGTAACGCACCCTTAAACATCTAATAGCGAGTATTAGTGGAAGGGTACAGAAACTCCAAATCTAAAGAATTTTTGGACCTAGATGGGAAACTTTTCTCTAATAGATGATTCAAAGCTTCACTGCCAGCCACCAGCCCCCCTTTTGTATGCTTGGTGACTTTGCCTCTGACTATGCAATTGAACTTTGATGTGTCTTATTCCGAACGTGCATTGATTTATGAACAGCATCGTTCGTTCAATGACCCGAGCGGGGGTGAAAAAATCAGGACACGGTTCAACTGACAGGGGCTTGAACTGATGTGACCCAACAGATACCTCAGATTTCAGCACAGGAAATCCTTCAATAACGGACCACACTTCTATAGCTCCTGCATGAAGCTGATAATGGTCCATCAATCGAAAGGGGGCACCGCTGCAACTTTTCTCGATACCAGAGTGAACCGGATAAGGGAAAGCTGTATTTTTGCACCCAATAAGTCTGCTATCACCAGAATCCCGTGCCAGCGAATACCGTTGGGGGCGGTGCGGCTACTGTCCGTTTCGAACCGGTGGCGGTGCATAGCTGCTGCCCTGTTCTGCTAGATCAACCACCAGCCAGTGCGAAAAATGGCGATAACAATACTGAGAGCGGCAGCGGGGCGCTGGGGCCAGTCACAGGCATCAGTCATCAGTCACCTGCACCAGTCACGAGCGAGCTGACAGAAATCGCCGCTTCCGCTTCGCACGGGAGGACAGGGGGTGACGTGAGAGTGCTACACGAGGGCGTGGGTGCAGGATAGGGTGCAGGTGTCTTAATCCCGAGACTGGGTCGTGTTCCAGTGCAACACGCTCTTTGACCGGATCTGGACTGGCACTGACTGCAAAAGGTGATGGCCAAAAGCACTGACTGGAAAAGGTGATCGCCAAAAACAAAGAGAAGCCGAGTCTCTGGGCCTCATGCAGTGTTCTCGGAATGCTGAATGGGTCAATATCATTAAAAATAGAAACCTATGATGTCAGAATATTATATAATTGTCATTGCGTACAATATAAAACGCGCTGTGTGCCTAGACACCAATAAGCTGCAAATAAAGATCTGACCTTCAACCATGACCTTTCAAAGTGTTTAGCGTCTCTCCTCAAAATAATTTTGGATGAGGGTGTCGGTGTTCTTGAACTTGCTGCAAACATGTTTCAAAGCTAAGGTATCATCCGTATCTCTCCGAATGCCTCCGAACCGCGGTTAGTGCTTCGACCGAGCGAATATGCATCTATTAAGGGAGGCTGCTTAATTTAGATAGTAAATAAAGCTAAGTAAATAAATAATTTAAATAAATAATTTGTCTGCTTTGAAATTACCAGCAGATGACTGACAGATAAACCCCTCCGCTGATCAAGGAAGACACTCAGACGACTCTCTGCCTTTGACAATGAAGCAGATGACGGGTGTGACGTCTGTCAGACATTCTGCAGCGGCTCAATCCTGACAGCCGGATCCTATTGTGATGACTCGGTGACAGCAGGCATGAAGATATCCAACTCTCATTTGTTGTCTCTGCTTTAAAGGGGATGTGGCACCTTTATAACGTGATGTTAACTGAGATAGCCAAGTTGTAAAATATGCCGGAAAACCCTGTGCTTAACATTTCATTTGTCTTGGAACTCCAAATTTCCGTAGAGAAAAGCTAATAACCTACCTAAAATGTACCAAAATTGTGCTCAAGCACCCGACCATAAATTTTGTTGGCGTGACCTCAAGCTGACGTCATCATGAGTATGAAAGCCTATTTCACGGCCTATTGAAGCCTATTGAATATGGTATAGTAGTTGCCAGACCATGATGTCATCCACAAAAACGTTTATTTCTTACCATAGAGGAACATTTTAAATATCAAAATATTGAGCTTATTGTACATGTTTTCAGAACAATAATGGACATTTTCATGATTCTCGACAAAAATACCACTAATTACACCTAAATTCCGGATTCGACCAAGGTGCCGCATTCCCTTTAAATTCAAACATGGGTGGATGCAGCCCGTGGGCTGGGGAGGAAGGGAGGGGACAAACCCATATCAGCGAGTATAAAAGATAAAAACGTTGAGTTGTGGAGGCGGCGTCCCGCAGAACAAAACTGGCCCAGAAAAAAATCACCTTCACAGAGGTATCATGCGAACGGACAAAAATGCTTAGAAACATATTTTACTCACGCACTCGTGCTCCCCAAGTGATCACTTATGAAAAATACTTTGTTTAGACGTGGGAGGAGCCAGAGATGAGGTGAGAGGATTAAGCCCCCGCTCTTTTGCTTTGGGGGAAAGGAATATGGCCGGATTGGCCCCCTGGATCCGCCCCTGGAGTATGACCGGATCGCTCCCCCTGGATCTGCCCCTGGAGTATGACCGGAATGGTCCCCCTGGATCCGCCCTTGGATTCGACAGTAATAACAGAGGGGATGACTCCTTCGGGGTAGTGTCGGTAACGTTTCTCCAGTCCCAGCCAGATGGGTTCCTGAGCGGAGCACGTGGGCCAGGGGTAACAGCCAAACGAGGACGATGAAAAGGAGCGAGATGGGGCTGGATTAATCTGCTCAACACGCCAAGCATCGATGAATCATCCTCAAGAATTCGGACTTGAGCGTGAAATTGAAACCGTCTGACGGGATTGCATACGACGGCGTGCAGGGTATCAACTGAAGACCACCCGGGGAGACAGCGAGCTCGAACGCCAGGCCCTCGGAGGAGCGGAAGGTACCGGTACCTGTTCTGTCAATAAATGCAAGAATTCAAGCAGGCTCCCGGATTACCCCCTGTTTTAGAGGTAGGCGGTTTGAACAACACCCAATCAATATTGAACGGCCGGCGTTGGCGCTCAATAGAGCTATAAAATAGCTATATTGCTCCGAGCAATGACTACAAACCTGAAAACTACTCATTGCACCGCGGAAGCAGAATTTGTCCTCGAGCTCGTTCCCAAAGTCAATCTACCCGGAGGACCTGAGACCCGCCCTCAGGCGCGGGCATCATAGGCAGGAGTCGCCAGAGTGAGTTTTGCTGGCGGGCAGGCGCGCACCCAGAAATGTTGTCTGGGAAGGGGGCAGGCTGACGAAGGGGGCGGCATGCCTTAGCCGGAGGCGGCAGGCTGCTGATGAGAACAAAATTGACCGGGATGACCCTTAAACTATACAAAATCCAGCATTTCCTTAGGTTGTGCAACGCATGTGAAGGGATGCAACCAAGAGCCTTGCCACGCAGTTTTCTATGGGGGTACGGGGTCTGGGCGGCTGATAACCGGGGGTGGGAGGTGGGAAGGGGGGCTAGGAGGCCAATGTTGAGCATATTAGCTGTCCTGGAAACCTCACGGACGATGCAGTTCACCATCTTATTTGTGTAGGTCACGTTGCTTATTGGGAGAAAATGAACAAAGTAGGTTGAGTTTCACAATTCTAAGGGAGAACTTCCTCCTGGTTTCAGAGCTTGGGGATACGACCCTCCATGCCCCCTCCCCCCATTTTCCACGTCCATCGGTGCAACTATTTTAAAGCTAACATTCGCCTTGGCGGAGAAAGGTACTTCTCCAAAAATGCTCGGTGTAAGACCAGTGACGTACAGAGAATTCATCTGGCCTGGAAGCTTGTTTTCCATGTACTCATAGCCAATATGCTAATAGTAATAAGTAGGGCATGCCACTGGTGGCAGAACTGGGGGGGTGTGGGGGGCACCGGGGCACGGTGCCCCCTCTTAAACAGGAATTTTAACATTGACCCTTTGGCGTTGACTGGGAAGAAATGGGTTGAAAAGCCCATGGTGCCCCCCCTTAAATTCAGACGTTCCGCCGTCACTGGGGCATGCAGTACGCAAACATTACAGTTGAAAAGTGATATGACGTTGGGGGAGGGATGATAGACGGGTCGTTGTCCGAGATACGATGATAATTATTTTAATTTCATAAAATTTGATGAACCCGTCAGACTCCGAAACGTGTCGAAAAATGGTCACATTTTATGAAAACACGCATTAAGATTATTCTAGAACGAAACAAGATTAAAACAAATTCAGTTAATTCTAGAACGAAACATGGGTATTATTCAACTCTAATCGACTTAGCAAGCAAACCAATGTCAATTTTTTGTGAGCGCTTTCATGAGGCGATGTCGACAGAGCTTACCCGACACGAAAAATGATGATTCACACAATATTCAGGATTGCTGGTAACCGGATTGGACGATGACACAGCTAAGAACTAGTTGAAAAAATGGCTGTAAAATACCGCGTACTGAACGAGATGCAAACACGCTGCTTGTTCATTGGTTGAATCACGACTGTAGAATGTGACATTATTCCAACGTGCTGTAGGTACATACCTGAAACAAATTGTTCCTTCTGTCACCTCCATTTGTATTCTCTTTAATGATTTCATGCCGTATTTGACAGACAGTCCTAAACGAAAAACAGTGAAACATCTGTTAGAAAGCAGATGTCCAGGATGCTTCGAAATATTTATGAATGTTCACTTCCCAGGCAATAAACAAAATTCAGAATACTTGCAAGAAGTTCGTATTACGTGTGTCCGGTTCCTTTCACAAAGGGCGGCACGCTAGGGGAGGGGCGGCATTTCCGGTGACGGAGCCTATCCTTTTCAGGCTGAGGAACGACGCACCATCTGCAGGAGCAATTTGGGCGAGAGCGGCACACAGGTACGGAAGCATCATGTGTTCTTGGAAGGCCGCCAATTTTCAAACTCTGCGGCAGGCCGCTTTGGACAGGGGCGGAATTTTGTATGACGGGCGATAACTTTCTCAGGCTTGGGAACGACGCGCCAGTTGCAGGAGTGTCGATGCGGGTCAGGGAGCACATTAGGTACGGAGGTAGCTTGTGTATTTGAGTGGGCAGCCAGTTCTTTAACACGCACCCAGCTGGGGGCAAATTCGCCCCCACTCCTGGTTTTCCCCAGATAGCTAAAAAACGAAGAGACGCAGAACAACGAAACTAACAGTACCTTATCCCTGATCAATTTTACACATCTGGCCAAATGTTTAGTTAAGGTCATATCAGGTCAAGGGCTATTAAGGTCAAGTGACCCGACCCCAAAACCTAAAATCACGAGTTTGAAGCGGCGCCCAGGGAACATCCGCGAACCGATCAGTTTAAAACTTCCACAATACGATAAAGTCATAGGGTCTACAAATCTACTATCTCGGAATTTTTATATTGTTATTCTGAGGCAGGATCAATTTTGGTCACCCCATGATGAAAAATAGAATGGGCTTGTTTTCAGTAAATACTGGATAGATAAAGCTGAAAATCCTCGAACCGTCTATTCTTACCACGATCTTGACCACAAAGTTGAATTTTTGATCATCTAACCTCTCAAAGGTCATGTCAGGTCACAGGAGCATAGAAGGATTGTTTTGCCAATAACTTCTTACTGAATTGAGATAAAACTCCCATTTTGCTTGCATTGTGCTTATATTGTGATGGAGAATCGATTGATATGCAAATTGACCATACCAGGTCACTCTGTGACCCTGAACTAGCTCGAGGTCAGGTCATTTTCACTATTTAACCTAGCAAGGTCATATTATACATCATTCGATTTGCTGCGATGATAGGAATCCAATGATGCATACAAATTTGCTCTACTTCCCGGAGGGCAGATCTAGAGAGAGAAACGTACACTGCTCTGTTGTAAGCCTAAGGAAACTTCTTTGACCTATGCTGACCTCAATATTGACCTGACATAAAAATTATCCGTATAAAATCTCTTCGTCTTGTCAAGAGCTTTCGAACGCCGCCCGTAATTTTTCTCTAGCTTTTGTGGGGAACAAGATACGGAGGGGGTGGGTGAAAAACGCCCCCCCAGTGGGGCGTGTCATGCCAGGGACCCCAGTGGGGCGCGTGTTAAGCCAGGAGGCGGAACGTCATATGTAAGAGGAAGTACTAAACGTAAGGGACGGGAAACTTGTTTAGGCTAAGGGCGGCAGGCCATAATAAGGATTTGTTCTTTAACACGCGCATTGACGGGGGCGGTACCCGCCCCCCTCGGGTTTTTCGGAGATAGTAGAAAAACGGCGGCGCGTAGCGCCACCGTACTTGGTATACCTTTTCCCTCATCATTTTTACAACTTCTGTGAAAATTTTAAGGTTAGTTCATCTCAGGTCAGGTCACCAGTACAGGTCAAGTGACCTGACCTCAAAAAAAAGTTTAAGATAGCATAAGTCGGAGCAGGGTGAACTTATCCGATTGAAACTCATATCACATAATGGCCCCACCAAGTTCTCTAACATATGTTCCGGTATTTTTGATATCGATGACCTAAGGTCAGGTACGAGGCATGACCTCTCCATTGGAAATACATGGGAAAAATAGTTTTTACGGAATAACTCAGTAACGGATGGTGATAGAGCATGTATTTTAGCTGAATTACACTCGCCTGGGCTTTGCGGTTCTAATGATATGAATTTTATATAATTTGACCCTGACCTGACCTCAGGTCAGGTCAAATCCTTGATTTGACCTAGCAAGGTCAAATTATATATCATTCGATTCGGCTTGCTAAGAGGATTCATATAGTTTAAGTCGTTTTGCTCTATCTTAACTTGTTCAGATGTAATGCCCGAAAAACTGAATTTTACATGTTATCCCTATGACGGGCATGTTTTGACCTCTCGTGACCTTAAATGTGACCTGACAAAAAAATGGTTCAAATGTTTTCGATGGAGAAGTGGATGGGCAGCCCAACGCCGTTTACCGTTTTTCGCTACCTACCGTGGTTCTCGAGATCTTAGGGGGCGGGTACCCGCCCCCGTCAATGCGAAGGTGGCTCAGACCCCCGTCAATGCGCGTGTTAAGTGTTGGGTTTTAGAGCATTTTAGGAACAGAGGCAGGGACTGTGTATAGCACAGGAGTGACCTGTCCTGTATAGCTAAGGTGCCTTACCATGCATAAGTATGTATGGTAGTAAAAGTTAGAAGCGGTAACTTAATGGAATGTGGCACCTTCACAACGTGATTTTAACTGAGATAGCCAAGTTGTAAAGCAGGTCGGAAAACCCGGTACTCAATATTTCATTTGTCTTGGAACTCGATATTTCCGTAGAAAAAAGCTAAAACCTACCTGACACCAGCCCCCTCAGCCCCCCGTCGCCGGCGGCCATTGTTGTGAGCTACTGGTGTGACGACATATGCTGACGTCACGATGAACATCAGCCAATCGAAGCCCTTGAAGCGTTTCAAGTATGGTAGTGGTTGCCAGATCGTGACATCATCCACAGGCCGATATTTATTTCTTTTTCTAGATGAGTATTTTTAAAAACCAAATATTGAGCTTATTGTACATTTTTCAGAGAAATCATGAGTGGTTTCATTATTTTTGACTAAAAGTATGTCTAATTACACTAAATTCCAGGATTCGACCAAGGTGCCACATTCCCTTTAAAAGGCTATGAGTCTGAACGCCATAAAAAGGATGTATTCTCCTGGGGAGGGGGCGGCACTTAAGGTCATGGGGCGGCGTGAATTATATGTGGGGTGACCGGTTCCTTGCGCAAGGGGCGGTACGCTTTGGGCAGGGATGACGTTTTTTGGCGGTGGAGCGAAAACTTCCTCAAGAAAGCGGGATGGCACGATAGGTGCAGGAGCGCCTCTTTGAGGGAGCGGACGGCACACATGGTGGTACAGTGGGGGTACTTTCGGGGTGATTGTTCTTCATGCTGGAAGGATATGAAGGGACGGTACTCTAGGTAAATGGTCAACAGTTTCTTAAAGTTAAGAGGCGGCAACTCCTGAGCAGAGGTGCGATTTTGGGTTAGAGGCCGGCACGCTCGGTATAGGGGCAGCACGTGTACTTTGGAAACGGGTGATCCTTTAAGCTAGTGGCAGTTGTCCGAAGGATGGAACGGTAGGTAGGGTATGAGGCTAATTGTAATGTGCAGGGCCTTACTTCCGGTGAGGATGTGACACGCTGAGCACAGGGGCGGCAAGGTGAGGGCAGCTCTGGCACTAAAAGCCAGGCCGAGACTAACCCCTGCCCTCGATGGTCGCCTTCGACGTCCAGTTGCCGCCAAGACCCATACCATGGGTCCCGAAGGCGCCTCACATGGGCGGGGGAGGCAACACTTAAGGATTGAAGCGTTGGAGGGGGGGGCCCACTGCCCCCTTCCCCCTTGGGTGCACTACTGCTGGCGTGGCTTCTTTATGCGGTATTGATAACAATGTGACAATTGTTAAGAACACGGTCGCCTTGTCGGTTTAAAGCCATGAGTATGTATTTATACTCACTTGGAAGCTAATGATTTTTTTCGGTGATGAAACAAACTAGCTTTTTTCAGATAAATGCTGCTAAAAATATGTTGGGAGCATGGCTCATCAGTGCCAACGGTTCCTGCGCCCCTGGTGTGCTGAACAACTTATAGTTCAGTGATAGGAAGTCACTTGACGAACAAATGTCAAATGTTTATCTCATGTGAAATCGGTTGCTGCAGCCTCAGCGTGTGAACATCAAATACCTCACTTGGTCTGATAGAGTTTATTCGAGGGGGTTGATTTAATAAAACGCCTTGGAAAGTCCTCGTTTAATACATTTTCATACGACTGATATATTTAAGAACACGTCACTTGGGTATTACTCTTCCCAGATATTCTTTAATATCCCTTTTATCTAAATTTCCTTTAAAACTGAAGGTTGATGCAGAAACTGCGAAGATCACGCAGCGTCACCGAATCTCTGTCGAGAGGGATGTCCGGGCCCAATCATTTGGCTTTTGAATCCATCGGAAATCACACACGAAGCGGTCCGAAGAAGAGGTTATACCCTAAGACCGATCGCACTCGAAGTGCCCTCTTCCCGAAAGTCACCCTTTCTTCTTGAAGGGGCGGTGCATTCAGCACGCACCCTCGACTCGGGTAGGTGACCCCTGCCTCTCTGTGAAGGGTTGAGAGTTTGAGTACACCCAGTGGCAGCTTTGATACCGGCCGTAGCCCTAGTCCAAGTTATCCCCTTCCCCCTCTGATGCCATATACTTCGAAGGAGGTACATACATCGTGGAATATCAATTAAAGATCCTTGCATGCAGTTTAATTTATCATCTTCACACTCTAATTCGTTTATTCATTGTAGTTGACAACGGGCACCACGGTGGTCTACAGGACAATAGAGATGTTTGGCAACAAACAAATAAAACCCACCACCTTACTGCCGACCATCCCCACGCTGAGCCGCACACTTTTGGGTGGTCCGTCGATGGATTTATGTCGCGTCGCGAGAATCACTGCCATCGCCAGCGCGTCGCCGGCGGCGACGCCGTGGTCAGCCGACCGTGCAGTCGGGGAGACAAGCATCGACCCCGCGACCGGCCCTCGTCGTTTCGGCGTCACCTCTGACCGTCGCGGGGTCATCGGAGCCGCGTCGCTCGGCCGCGTCGCAGCGCGCCATATGAGCTCACCCACCACGCCTGGGAACCCCCAGCAGCGTGCGTCCCAGTGTCCAATTAATCACCCTCCGATGACCCCTCATTAGAGCGCGCGTAACCCGGCCGCTATGGGAGCGGAGCAGCCGCCGTGGGAGCGCCCCGTGCCCGGCGCGTCCCCGGGGCGCCGCCTGCTGCACCCGCGTGGCCTGTCCGCTTGACCCTGGAGCAGCGGACGGCGCGGCGGCGCTGAAACAGGTGGTGCCGGCGCGAGCTGGTGCGAGTGTGGGAATGTCTGGGTTCTCACGGCGCGCTAACATCTCCCAGGATTCCGCGGCGCCCGCGGGCCTTCACGCCGCGGCGGCCGCCCCTGCTCTGCCGGCAGCGTGGGAAAAGGCGACGCGCCACCAGCGCAGTGCACCACGACGTGGTGAAACACTTTTATCGATCAATCGGCGTAAATATTTTTTTAATTTACGGCTTGATCCCGGTGTGGGTTGACATGGTGATAGTTCATGCCATTCTCCAGCCTGCAGCGTTCAGCCAATCAGCGGCCAGATTCGGTGTACCCGGTTGGTGTTGGCACCGTGCGCCAGAGGGGGCGGAGCCTACCGCGGACGGCTACCAAATTCACCTGTAAGCGTCCGCTTCGCCACCTTAACTCGCAAAATAGATCAAACCATCAAAACAAAGAGTGGGCCGGTGGAGCGCGGGCGCGCGCATGAGAGGTACAGTGGTGTGACGGCGCGGGTGACAGAGCCACGCAGGTCGATAGTCGCGTCGGGTACGTCAGGTCCGTACAGGAGAGTACGGAGCCATGGATCTGAACCGGCTGAGTCCCACCGGATCCAACTGCGGGTCTCCGGCGGGGTACGTGCCACCATCGCGGACGCACGAATACAAAAAGGTGAGAAATTGTTCGTACGCTGTGGCAGTGTCGGGTGCAGTGGTTTGTCGAATCTGAAAATTGCTGAATCTGAGCAAATTAACAAGTGCAGTTTCAATCCTTCCTGTGCCCCTATCAAGCTAAAAGGTTCGGTGTCTGCATCCCCACTGAAATGACCATGTCTATGCTGGAATGTAAGAATTAGTGAGATGCATAGGGCCAGGTGGAGATGGGTAAGAAGTGGAGGGTGAGGACCTGGATTGTTTTTGCTTCCCGTAGGGTTAGTATAGGGGTTGTATTACCGTGTCAAAGTTAATACATTCAGGACCCTCTGGACATACATCCAGCTCTGCCTGCGGTAATGGTCGGACCATTTCTCTGTTTTTGTTTCTAAACCCACAAGGTTCCGAGGCAACGGCGGATCCAGGACTTCTTGGGGGATGCTAGGGGCTGGAGCCTTCTCCGCCATTGCCTCTGATCAGGCTCCGACTATGTAACAACAAAAGGCTCTTATACGTTTCGAGAGGCTTGAGGCGTCCAAGCTCCCCTTGTATCCGCCACTCTCCCAAGGTATCAAAGAATCACAAGGCCCAACTTCAAAATGACCATACCGTATTAAAGTTCAAGTTTTGACCTACCAGCACTCCTGACAGCCAGTCAAAATAACTGGTCCGGACAGCTAGTCCATGGGTCCAGCGCCCAGGGTTTTTCGTGTTTGCAAATGTCTGCCGGAGCTTCGCTCCGAATTTCGTTGCGTCGCTGGAACACCTGTGTCATTACTGAATGCAGGCTTAGATTGCATTTGCCAGTGCTACGTGAGACGGCGTGCCTGTAATTTGACACTGCACAGAAACCCGCTGCGACAGCGTGGTCCGGGACTCAGTGACACAGGCATACACATGGCATACTTGATGCCATGGCAGCGACCATGGGCGCCGAAAGCGGGGGGGGACGGGGGCCGTCCCCACAAAAATTTTGGGGCCAATCGTAATTAATGCTGTCAGGTACCGAATATGCTCAAAATTTGCCTCCCCCGGTCAGCACCAGCCCGGGTCCGTCCCCCCTGCGAAAATTCTGTAGCGGCGCCCCTGGCAGCGACAATACGACGCTGATCGATCCAGTTGAATCGTTTTCGTAAGATAGTTAAGAGCGTTTTCGTTAGGAATGCTTATGTTGAAGCATCTTTTCCAAGTCTTGTTTGTTCATTTGGAGAACTGACTTGAGCGCCATTTGGAAGGCTGATATATTTTTTATGAATTGTACCTGCCTGCGCCATGGTTTTGGGGCCGAACAAATCTGGGGTGGCCGCGGGGCTCAGTATCCCGAGCCTGCGGCTCAGGATCCAACCCCGGGTCCACCTGTAACTGCCGCTCCGGACGCACGTTCGCACTGCACTAGGACTAAAGCGCCTTCTACTAGGAGCACATATAAGCATTGGGCATTTTTA
Organism: Lepas anatifera; assembly: GCA_034440635.1. Taxonomy (NCBI): domain Eukaryota; kingdom Metazoa; phylum Arthropoda; class Thecostraca; family Lepadidae; genus Lepas; species Lepas anatifera. Next base: position 145,166 of record JAOTON010002128.1, on the reverse strand, counting down.
TTTAACATAATGAGCATGTTCAAAAAGTGTCTGGTGAAGATCTTACGATAACCTACGGACAAATTGTTCTCATTTAATTTTCCGAGGTCGTAAAAGAAATACTTAGATAACTCGAAAATTCGCGATGAGAATCTCGGCCACGATAGGAGGCCACGCGGCCACATGTCTTCCAAATTTCCGGCACCGGAATACCTATTTGCCAATGCCACTCTTCTGCCATTTTGCCATGGAGTCCTAAAGACACTTATTTTACGGAAATTTCAGCTCCTGAAGTGCGTCACAGACCGGATACCCAGATAAAACTTAAATTCAACGATGTAAGGAGAAAATTGGCCAAGAATACACGTGAATCGCGGATATGGATCTGAGTTCAAAAATTATCCTAAGTATCGGCCGACATTGCCTTAGAAAAATTGGGACGTCCTGGAATGAATCCGAAATTGAAGACCGTGACAAGTGGCGGATAGAAGGGGGGACTGGCACTGGGAGCTCACTCCCCCCAGAAATGTCTGAGCGTATATATTTCGTACATTGCCGGAGGCTGTTCTGAAGCAATGGCGGGGGAAGTTCGAGCCCCCTAGTCCCCCTCCCCCACAATGAAGTCCTGGATCCGCGACTGGCCGTGGCGGACTCGAGGTGAGACTAAGATTGTGGTTCCTGACACTCCTGTGACGATTGCCCCTTTGCCGCGATCATACGAAGCCTCGCCCCGCTCTGAAATATGTCTTTATAGAAACAACGCTAATTTGCTCAAATTTATCGGTTGATCCTGTTAAGCAAAACTAGTTTGCAATGGTGCAACTCGTATCAGGTCCAAGGAGTGAATGTTAGTATACGTGTATTCATCATTAGGTTTATGTCACAGCCTGTACGAATGCGAGTCCTATCAAAATCCTGTAAGTGTAACGTTCACAGTTTATACTTCACATATCCACGTTAGGACGGGTGACAGAAATGACTCACCGAGCGGGAACCAGTGGACCAAAGCTCCAGATCAGGCCTGGATGTATCACGAGTAGTCGCGCAGGCGTGTGGGTTCAGGGCACACTCCCTGCAACCCCAGATCCGGATCTGCGGGATGGCCATCCGTCTCAAACACTTAAATTAAGCACACCTATCTAAACTTCCAGTAGTGGGCGCTTCGATAACTTATTGACAACGATTATGGGCATTACCTTCGACGATACCGTATTCTCTTTAGATTTGCGAATATCGATAATCATAATCCAATACAGGCTATCACCGTCTCCCCTTCGGACGCTTAATATCTAGGCAGTTGACGTGTCGTTAAAACCCAATCAATAGACTCGTCCACGATTCTTTCTTGCTACTTTTCAGAGGCTCTCTCTCTCTCGTTTTTATTTTCTCTCTTTCTCTCATCCCCTCGCTGAAGCCCGCTAATTTAAAAGCATGCTCCGACGGTATCCAAACCAAAGCGCTTATAGCAATTTATCTGTGCTCGATAGCAATGATCTGTGATAGATTTTGCGGTTGGTGATTCGACTGTCGGCTCAAACCACAGGTAGCGTTTCTTTCCTACCGGCCTCTTTTGAAGGGCCTGCCATAGAGGATACGTCAAATGGCGGTGGAGGTATCGAAGATGATCGGATTTGATTTGACGGAATCGGGCAAGTGGAATTAACTAATGCTCCCGGCAGTTGTTCGGGGTTTTTCATGGAGGTAACAGATTACCTTCTCTTATTGTTTATTCTACCTAAATTGGTACCTACCTCTAGTGGAATTAAAGGTTTGGGGCTTCTACTTTAAGGCGTTGGCACTTGAGCATGAGTTTTTTTCTTTCAGTTCTACTTGAGCATTTACACGCGTACATATCTCTGCTCATATATTTTTCATCGAATAGGACCTCTTATGCGAAAAACATGAACAGGATCCTCCAACAAAGCTTGTGGAGGAGCTTGTCTGCCTCACCGATGTTTTCATACACCCTGTTCTGACATGCCGGGTTTGAAAGTTTCTGAGCAAGAAGGGCATAATATATTTAGCGTTTTTTTTCTTACCTTATCATATTTTTATCATGTATGTCCCAACGAACGGTTGAATTAGCGTGTTTAAAGCCAATTGGATTGGAATCTGTCGAATTACAAGCGCATGGTGCATTTATGGTTAAATATATAAGCTCTCGTTTGAACCACATCATATAGGCATGTTTAGACATACATATAATTTGATCTTACTATATCATGCCTAGTGTAGTCAACTCTGCGGATTCAAAGGGGGCCAAAGGGGTCGTGACCCCTTCCAAAGCCTAAAATAGGATCTTTTGTTTAGCTGTTTTTCTTAAGAAGTACTATGTGTTCGCGATTTTTCTACAATTTGCCCCTCCCCCCCCCACAAAAATGCTGGTTTGGCCCCTTCCAAAATTTGCTCCTGGATCCACCAATGGTAGGCAAAGAGACACATAATATTCATAATTAGGCAAGCCTATCCAGAATTGGCCACCTCGCCAGCCGCAAGTTTTTGGAAAACGACCTCGCGCTGCTTCAAAGTATTTCAGAAGATGAAAATAAAGCTTGCTTTTCTCATAATGTATTGACTTTCAAGTGTTCTCGTCGTTCATGTTTGTGCACATTGTATGTATGTACATATACACACCACGGTGGAACGGACGGCAGTAGGGAAGGGAATTCCTCGAAAATGATTGAAGCCGAATACAAGTTTAGGCATCTATGCTTGTGACGAGAATGTCAGAGAGAATTTGATATATAAACGCTGTTGTAGCAAAACTACGAAGTTTTTGATCAAAATCGGAAAAGATTAGCCATCAAGGCGATAAAACAAAATGGAACACAATTTTGTATTTAGTTCCACTGTTTAATCAGTGGGGGATACCTGGCGACCTATAAACCAATCTCGCATGAAATACCGATCTCACGTTTACGACCACATAAGGGTCGTAAATGTGAGATTGTCTGGTTGAATAGTTAATGACTGTTATCATGGAGAACATAAAATCGGCAATTCTAATGTAAACAGAGGTATAATATCATCTATGGCGCAAATAATTTTAATCAATGAAAGAGAGTTAAAGGTCAAGACGAGGAAATCATTAAATATATGTTTTCCAATTATAAAAAAATAAACTAGAACAAAGAAATTCATTTTTAGTGGTGACGCTATGAGATAAAAAGCAGAGCGCCCGATTTAAAGGGAGCATCCCACTTTTAAAATGGGTTTTAAGCTGAGCTAACTGTTTTGTTGAGCACGTCTGAAACCACAATAGGCATATTTCCTTTTACGCAAAGCTCTCTGTTTAATTTCCGGACTGCGCTAAAATCAAAATAAACGGCCATACAGTCGTAATTCAAACCATGAGATTCACATGAGATCTTTTTCCATCTGGCATATCAGGTAATAAATGTTAATGAAGGCTATGGCTTTTGCAACGGTACATGCCGTAAGGGTCCAGCTGCGCTCAGTTTCATTATTACTCGCGATGTTTAGGTGATAGTAAGAAAAGAGGCGACATTTTTGTTTTAAGTGATTGAAGGTGGAAAACAGGAGTAAAAAACCTGCCATTTTGTCATTTTAAATTGTGACAGCCCAAGATGGGCAAGGTGACAAAAAATAGCAGACATGTTTTCATGGGCGCCGAAAGCGGGGGGGGGGGGGAGACGCGTCCCCTCTGTTGGCCAACCAGAGGGGACGTCCTCCCCAAATTTTTGGGCTCATCGTCATTAATGCTGTCAGGTACCAAATATGCTCAAAATTCGCCTCCCCCAGTCAGCACCAGCCCGGGTCCGTCCCCCCTGCAAAAATTCCGTGGTGGCGCCCCTACATGTTTTCTCCAGACAAATACGGGAACAAATCACCGAGATTGGCACCTGTGATTTGACCCACAATGTTTTTCAACAACTAGAGTGGTGTAGGAGTGTCCGTTGGTGTCCGACTAACGCAAAACGTGCAATAGCGGCCACATTTATGGTTTGAAATGTCAATGGTGACACACAAAGCAATTTTTGGCCCCTGGTGGAAATAAAGTGTCATTTCCTGTTTTTCTTTCGATTATTTGCCCATAAGTAGTCCTTAGAATTTTGTTAAGGTTGTCTATTGCCTTTAATGCAGGAGGGCAGAACGTATTCAGTGGTCAATATTCTATGCCGTTTTGAAAACAATGTCTGTCGACATAATGATACTTCCCTATCAGACTTAACATCCCATCCACACTTCAGGAACACAACAAGGCCCGCAGAAAAGCCAGGGAGGGCTCAGGGCACACTTATTTCCCATCTTCTGGGATGAACATGGTCCTTAATTTTCCAATGTACTGTCTGAGGTTCATTGCTATGCTTCACCAAAACTAAGCGTCGACGAACATCGTTCAGCGGGCGTGTCCAATTGAAACGCCTGGTACAATTAAAGAGCCCGTCCAGCTCTCGAACCACATCGTCCCTCTGCATTGAACCCATGAGGAACCACGCGTCGGCCGTTAGCAGCAGGCACGATCCTTGATCCCTGACCCAGCTGTGCCCTCTGACCCTAACCTCGCCGCGTGCTGCGCCTGCCAGCCGGCACCGGAAGTCAGCCGACAGCGCGATCGGTCATGATAGGCAGCGGCCGGCTGTCAGCCTCCGTTACTGTTTAGTGTTGACACCGCTGCCCGCTGTCAGATCGCCGTCATATGACAGATGGACGGGCAGAAACACCTATGTTGATTGGACAGGAATTTCGTCAACGGTCTGTCAGTGGGGGCTGGTGAAAGATTAATGATTGCACTCCTGTAGATCCTGCGTGGATGGGTGTTGATGGGAGAGCATGGGCGAAGCCAAAATCTACTCAGATACGCCGCAAATGTAATCTTACAAAGGGTGACTGTGAACTTTAGGGGCATCTCTTATGATATCATAAGCACGCATTCGTAGTATTGTGGCACACCGTAAAAAGCCATTCAACACTTGATACGCTCTTATCCATCTTCAAACCCAGTGTTTAACACTCAGCAACAGTGATGAGTCTAGGATTTTACTTGACCAAGAATCACGGGGCGCCAATCCACGATATGGGGAATCAGACACACCTGTTAATGAGGAAGCTACACATCTTTGAGAGTTTTTGGGAGGGGGATGAACCGTATAGCCCATATAGTCAAATGGAGATTGTTACAATTATTACAATTACTACATTATTGCATTTTTATAATTATATTGATTCAAACGTTGCAGCGAAGACGTGGTTCAATGATTGTTTTGTCGCGAATCTCTGGAGTATGCTGTCTACCAAGATATGTATTTTAGTTTTGGGACTGGAGTCTGCCACTGCTCTTTGTGTGCTGTGAGTATAAAACAGAAACGTTTATGCCACTTGTCAGTTTTCATTTTGATCATGACCTGAGATTTCGTGTTCCATACACGGACATGTATCGATAAAAGCGTATTTGGTCCTGAAAATAAAAGAAAAAAGAAACACTTGGTCTTGCGAATTTTGTTTTCTTGTCCATCAACTATATCCAGACTTTCCCAATGAAAATTCCCTCCGACCGTATTTCAAAATATTCCGGATAATCCCGCTGGATCCGATCGGATTTCGAATCCGGTGCTGGCCTAATGTGGTAGTCACGCCTCTTGCGGGTGGATTTGGTAGGGCATCCTTCGTAGAAAAGTTATTGATTGTATCTGACCGCGCGAGGATCTTGCAGCAGGTGAGCAGTAATTGTAGTGTCATCTGATTCGTGTCGGTATTTTTGTCCACGCACGGATTTTAGTTTATTATCCATTGTCCGGCAGGATTGGGTCTTTTTAATCACATGCTGTCGGATTTTAAATCTGCCTGTCCCCGGCTTTCGGGTTCTGTCAGGTTTCCTTCGTGCGCCGACTTCCGACATATGACCGTACCGGCCCCGTCTGGCCCTGCTGTCCCGCCGGCAGGTGCTAAGCTGTGAGTTAGGCTGCTAAGTCTGACATTCGAAGCGGTGGAGATCAGCTCACAAGGGTGAGAACCAAATTGGCTCGTATCAGGTGTTGGTTGTACTGTTACAGCTGTTGTCTGGCTGGAGAGCGGCATCAGAGGCGGATCAAAGCAGACAGTGGGAGGGGGAAGAGATGAAGTGGTTGAAACATGTCTAAACGTTATTATTTGAAAGTTTGGCCACGATTTATCGGAGCGGCCATGGCCCAATTGTCCCACCTTAGACCCGCCCGTGGGTTTTTACCTTGTCTTGGTGTGTCCATGTATCGATAGTGCTCGGCGTTGAGCCATTGTTTGAATTTGAAAAGAACGGTCAGATTGTTCTGCCCGAGAGACAAACCTGAATAAGTTGACCATTGGTATATATGAAATGCAGTCTACTGATTTATGGAAAACCTGTATGTTTTTCTATATGAATTTAAGCACAAGGAACGAGGGATAAGGGACTGATACTCTTGACACCACCAGTTTGCGTGGTTACAGTAATGACAGAGTCGTCTGTTTGCAAACTATCACGTTTCGGCTGAAGGCGCCGTTTGCTGCGCGGAGAGTCAGTCCGGGAGCCAGAGCTCAGCGTGGGGCACAGTTTCACCATCCATCCCATTCCGGTCTGTATCGCCTCATACTGTCAAGAAATGTATATCCACGAAGTGGCCCTATCCTGTTGCGCTTGTCATCACTTAAAAACACGTTATATGTTTTCCCGTCCTCAATAAGACCTGGAAACTGTATTCCATTCTATTCCACACCCCCTGTCCCGTGCCCTGCCCCACGCAGACCTGGGGATGTGCAAGCAGTTGGTGGAGCGCATGATGGCTCACTTTTCAGTCAGGTAGAGCGAGCTCGACTGGTAGTCCCCTGTAGTAGCCACGTTCGCTTGGTGATGACGCTGGGCCTGGGGCCTGATTATATGCTGTCCATGGTGATAAGGATCATGGTAAGCGAGGTTAATGAGGAAGAACTCTTGGAGATTGAAGACATGTCAATATGGTTCTTGTTATTTCGTTCGTCGTCAGGTGTTGGGCGGGCTGTTGCCAGTCTTCATGACTTTCTAATTCACCATGATTTCATAATTCACCAATCAGCCTCTGCAATGCACCAGTTATGACCACGTGGGTAATAGTGTAGAATCATGTAACACGTCCGATGGAAATGACTGAAGTTTTTTCTCCCATATTTTTGCGAAGTATCTCAGAATGGAGGCTGGTTATATCTCTGGCGCTCTTCTCCAGGCTTGGTATGAAATGACGTTTTGTCATCTGGTGGCATGTTAGTTTAGAATCCGCTGTCATTAAAAACAGTATGATGTTCCAAAGACGACCATTCTAATCCTCATCAGCTGGACTCTGCAACCCCCAAAATATTTTGAGAGAAGAAGGGGTGGGGTTGTTTATCGACGGACCAAGCTCCGGGTCATTTGGCGTCGCTAACTCTAGTCCCAAAGTCACAAAAGCTCCACTGATTCAATGCGTAAAAATCCAGGATGGAGACCATGGACAATTTAGTGGGGTGCTGGAATACCCGGAAGAAATATAAAGACACACACCTGGTGATAATTTTTTTCCTGTCTTCACCTTAAAAGAATTAGCTGCGGAGACAGTTTTCGAGTCCTGATCGGCCTGCGGGGGACATCGGCACCTGAAAGGTTCTCCCAGTACTCTTTCAAAAAGAGTATAAAAGAGTAAAAGAGAAAAAGAGAGAAAAAAGTAAAAAGAGTATGGTCATATGAAATAAATTTCAATAAAAGGCTAAGGGTGTAGATATGTTTTATGGTGGGATTAACTACCAAAACAAAGTCCAGTGTAGGAGACAACTTAGTGTTCAAGTCGACATTGACTTCGTGAATAATTTCTGCAAGACTGCTGCCGTGCTCAATACATTTCCAAATTCAGTGCTTAAGTAAATATTTTCTACATGTTTGTCCAGACCCAGTGGGGCGTTCTTGGTCGACACTGCAACTCTGGTCAAAATATATGCGCATCAATGCAAAATGTATTCAATCTCGGATAACCTCACCGCCAAGTGCCGATGCCACCTCTGGTCGTAGCTTAGCCGTTCTTCCACAGGTCAATTTTATAACCATCTTAGCTGTACAAAACTAGTGTCAGCTGATATTTGTGACCTATTCCTCACTTAGTAATCACGCGAGGTCGCCAGTGTGTAATTTCCAACGGTCGCTTGAGGTCGAGCATCGGGTGTGGGAATAAGACTGAAGAGGAGCGTGTTCGTTCCATCCTCTGTTCACCTGAGGATGGTGATGAAGCGGTTTTCACGGGTTAAGCCCACTCACCCGAAACCATCGCACTAAATCATGACGCGGCGACGAACGGTGGGTTTGTGGGGTGCTTGCGGTTAATCGGCGTCGTCTGCGGTTGGTGTTATTTTCGGTGACGTCTATCGTCCAGGCGGAGTTTTTGTCGGAATGTCACGTGCTATCGGTAGGCAATTGCTGTTGAATTGTACAATTATGTAGCATGTAGTAAAGGCGTCAAAACAAAAGGTGGTGCTTCCATCGGTTTCTGGTTGATATGACTGTTGATTAAAACATACTTCATAAAAAACGTCGATATTTTGTTGAGTTGGGTATTTTGGAAACTGCGAAAGTTAAGCAGTCAGCATGATCGAAATCTAAAGACTAGCTCGACGAAGAATATTTTTTAGTTTTCAGATTGAGTAGTTTTTTTTGTCGATGGGGGAGGGGGTTGAACGCCACTGATCCTGTTTTGTCGGTGGCAACACTCCTGTCTAATTGGAAGGGAATGATAACTCCACGTTGTTTCAACCCCATTTATGGCACTCTATCACGCAAAATTGGATGAAAATATGAGAATATGTTATTACAACACGAGAAGCTGATTTTTTTGTACCTCGCGCTTTGAGTTATTTGGCTCCAGTGGCGGGTCCAGAACTTCATATCGTGGGGGACTAGAGGGCTTGAACCACCCCCGCCACAGCCTCGGAAAGCCTCCCGCTATACAGTCACCAAAGACTGCCATTTCGAGAATGCGCTTGAGCGCCCCCTCCCCTCCTTGTATCCGGCACTGTTTGGCTCAGTTCGGTGATGTAACGTTTTCTGCTTCTCTTTTTCCAGAAATATTGAAATACCTGAAAAAATAACAAGCCTTTTGATCGGTCCAGTTGTGACTGATGCCTTTCGTTTATGAACTGAATGCAGTGAGCCTTTATGACAATATGTTCTCATTTATTTCGTAACAAGCTGGTATTTTCCTTAAATCTCCAATTATCTTGAATTGAGGAATTGAACAGTTGAGGACGGAGACCGAACACCGGTCCAGGGGAGACCAGGTAATGGAGGGGTGTACTGCGTTTGGAAAGCAAGGAGATTAGTGGAGAGACTTTGGAAAATCGCCGAGATCGTGACGCACACACGTGTTAGAGGCTCAAGACAGTTGGTTGAGGACTGGTAACAAAACCTAACTTCTTGGTAGAATTGGCACCTTTTCCTTCAGTCCCGGTCCGAGCCAGACCCAAGCGGTTTGAAGATGGCCCCTCGTCTAGCTGAGAGTGGAGATGATTGCCCTCTCCCACTGTGTTGTCTCGAATCTTCTCGTACTGGAATCATAAAATGGGCTTTAGAGGTTTGCATCGGTCCTACAATATTTGTTTTTAATTACGTTAGTGGAAACCAGACAGTGGATTGATCTCGCATTATGCTGTCCAGAATCTGTTCACGAAAGAAGTGCTTACTGTCCTAGAATGTAGGGTCATGTCAGTTCCAGTTTGTTTCAAATATGCTTATATCGGTATGAGGTCGTTTAAAGCTGATGCGTGGGTTGCCTGCTTTCCAAAATCTCTGGTTGCAAAATTTATTGGTGCAGGGTGATCATCTGTTTTGGTTTGAGAGTGTTCAGGCCAGGTCTCGCTTCTAGCCTACTTAGCACGTGCAAGAATCCCGCCAACGGCAAAAATGTTGGCGGGGAACGTTCGTGAAACTCAAGTCCTCGCTGGGACGAACTATCCCCTCATCCTATTTGTGCTCTTTGTACCCTTCCGATCATGGTTGCTGATAGTTTTGAGTCTAGTTGGAACCCGCCTGAGATGGTAAATTTTATGGACGAAATGTAAGGGGCTGGTCCTCTTTGTCCTTCCCCCCGTGACAACGCTCATGCCACTTTGAATCGATTTGACCCTGCCCACGATTTTGTCGTCAAGAATGGTTTTCAGTTTAAATCTCATATAGTTTTTTCATCCCGTTATGGCTTTGCAGTGACATTTCTTGTCTATTGCAACAGGGTGTTACAAAGTGAGGTATCTAACCTCATGATAAAAGCCTTTGTGACAGGCTTCCCAGTCACGTGACGGCAAGCTAATATGTCTCCCCCGAAATATGTTAGCAGGGGTGTTATCACAAGTGCCAATAACTTGGTCACATGATTCAGCTGAAGTCCTTAGATAAAGCCATTCCTTGCTGTAAAATCTCACTGCGATGAGATTTTACATCATGCTAATAGGTTATCCAGCTTTGTAAAAAAATGCACGCGCGTGGTTTGGGACATTTCCCACGACTCGTCATCGCTATCTGCCGGCGTATCAGCCACAAAGCTGAGATTAACGGTGAAGCGTACGGATATTTCATGGTAAAAAGTTATCATTTCTATATATACGTATTTTTATTTCTGTGCAGGAGGGAACCATTTGGGTCTTCAGGCCATACCCATTAAACGTCGATCCAAGTGTGAACTTGTGAAGGTTTCGTTGCAGATTAGCTAGGGTTCGAAGAAGAGTGGTATCTATGAATTCTTCTTATGTAAATGTATCTCTTCACAAATTACCAGAGCAAATATGAATATTTCATTTCAGCCGTCAGCATCTAATGATCACCATTACACACGTTTTGAAGTATGTTTTTGCGAGCAAGTGTAGCTTTTGAAATAGGATAAAATCCGGCCGGACCAATGACGATCTGGCAACAAATCATGAACCATTAAATGTTCACTAACGTGACAAGCGCTTTTGCGCCGGATGCCATAGGCGGATCCAGGAGGCGTAAAGGGGTCACGCACCTCCCCGATTGACCCTTGGCGCCCCCTGAAATGGCCACGGCGCCCACCCCTCTGAAAGGTCGATGGCGCCCCCCTCCCCCAGGATGCGAAGATCGGCGCCCACCGATAGAATTTTGCGCTCGCCTGATAGGTTTTGCCAGTCAAAAGTGGCGCACCCCTGGTCCGGATAGCGCCCCCCTCCCCGGGAAGATGCCCCCTGATCAGCAATCCTGGATCCGCCTATGCCGGATGCGTGTTTACTTGATGCAGTCTCCGCCTGTTCAAAACTCCCAAAGCAAGAAGGTCGTCAATGGAAAAGGGTGGAGATCGTCGGCAGTGAAACTTTCACTGCTCGTTTACGGATTTGGAGTGAGCGCTCGCTCCTCTTCGCACATTCCTCCTGTATGTCTGATTCGGCTTCGATAATTTCTCATATTTATTAAGTGTGCATCAGCCTCGCGTGACCCCCCAGCGGCGGCGGCAGCCACTCTCTCTCAGGTCACTGTAACCTGGCTCAGTAGCGTTCTTAGCTGCCCTACCCAGAGGCTGATAACCAGGATCGACAGACTCGTGCCGTCGCTCTGCGGCAGCTGTTTTATATCTGCTGTTTTTGTTATCGAATTGTGAAAAATGACTTTTCTTCTGTAGTGTACCTGATAACCGTTATCTGCAGACTTCGAAGGAAAGTGTGACCTCCACAATTTTTTCCAAATTAATATCACAGTCCTTTTATCACAGGACATACGCATAAACAAGCTCATAAATGGTTTTTATTTCTGTGAAAACCCACTGTTAGTGGAGCAGTAAGTGTTTTCTATTCCTGGGTTTGAGAGCCCTGTTCTGCCTTACTCGGTGGCCAGTCGACGCGTCACAAATTTGGGAGCAAGGAAAGTGAAGTGGCTGATTTACCCTGTGGAGAGGGCCCATTTCTCCGTAAGCGGTAATTTTTGGGACAATCAAAATATCAAACTGGAATTTTCAGGTTACTCTTGAAGACTGATATTGCACTATAAAAACACCTTACAGGTTTCACGTTTCATTCAACTCCACTGCTCTTCTCCTTTGTTTGCGCTCGACCCGACGCCTGCCGCGTGGACTGGCGTGTTTCTAACCGCTGTCTCTGTTGTCTCTGCAGTTGATGAAGCCGCTGATGGAGAGGAAGCGTCGCGCGCGGATGAACATGTGTATCGAGGAGATCCGTGACCTGATCTCAGGTCAGCTGGCGGCGCCGGGCCAGCGGGCCTCCAGAGACGATGACCTGGTGTCGCGGATGGACAAGGCCGAGGTTCTGGAGCTGGCCGTCAAACACATTCACAAACAACTGATGTGAGTATATGGAGAACGTTTGTAGTAAATGATAATGTGAAAGTAAAAAGGGACTATCTTATCTCGTTGGCCAACAGCTGAAAACGTTGGCCCTGGCTGGAGCGGCGTTTCCGGCGGCAGGTGCAGGGACTGGCGACCGGTGCTGTGGCATGTCCGTCGCGCGGTAGGCGCACCCGTACATGCACCGCCGCAGCCTGGAGCTCCGGACCACCTGACATCCCTGCCCACTCCTGAGGGACGTGGCCACGTGGCCGTTGTCCTGTATCCGAGCTTACAGAGGGACTGTTTTTGGGACAAGATATCTGTTCAAAGGATGAATCAGGATACTTAGGGACTGTTTTTGGGGACAAGATATCTGTTCAAAGGATGAATCAGGATACTTAGGGACTGTTTTTGGGGACAAGATATCTGTTCAAAGGATGAATCAGGATACCTGTTATTTTGGAGAAGTTAAGCTGATTCAATAGGGTCAAATGTAATTGTATTCGTGCATTACTGCCTAACTTTCCCCAACTCGTAGGAGAAGAATTATTTTTGTATTCTGCACCATCCCCAGTGCCTCATGTTTCGCTATCTTAGCATGACACTTTTCTCTTCCGTTTTCAAGGCCCAGTCTTTATCCGCCCAATGTGAGATGGAAACAAGCCTCGGTTTCTAACGTTCAGATCTTTAGCGCTCGGTCCTGAATTACAAATGCCATTCAATCTTCATAAATCAGCGTTTCACAACTCCAGAACCTGAGGTTCATGGGTGTGCCCATCGCTGGCATAAATGGAAACGACTGTGATGATACCCGGGAGTGTGTAGGGAGTACGCATTAGGAGCAGACAGAAATAAATGGGATCATATATGATTATTGTAAAAAATATTAACTTTCAGGGGAACGATTGGGTAAATCATTGGTGGACGCAGGGGGAAGGGGGCACTCCGGCCATTGCCCGCCCCCAAAGCGCTGGAAGGGGACTCAAATATATTTTGGCCCCCAAAGGCCAGATAAATTTTTGAAAAAAGGTTTTTACACTAGGTCTGTCGAGCAATTAAACCTTCGCTCCCAGCCCCCGCCCTCCCCAGGGTAGCGATCATGCACTTGGAGAGGTAGCTTATAATAGGTCTATCGAGGACCCAAATCGTACGTCTGCTAATTCGTTGGAAATAATTTTGCATTTTTTAAGGAAGCGTGCAATTTCAGGGTATGTTTACGACTTTTTTCCAATTCTTTGGAAATAATATTGCATATGTTTAAGAAAGCATGCAATTTCGGAGCATGTTTGCGACTTTTTCACCTGGATTAATTATATTCATTCTGTTTGTTAGCCTTTTCATTTAAAATTGCCTGCAATAGCATGCGTTTCTATCGTTTGTGCCACGCAACAATTGATTTTGCAGATGTTATCCTGGAGGTTTAACAAGCAAACAATTCACCAGTCGCCACCGGCAACATTTCTATTGCTATTGAACCGGTAGCACCAATAGATCAACTGATTACCGCACTTAGTAGATCGTTTTGTTAAGTGCTGTGTTTAGTCGGGACCCATTAATGGAAAACGTTGAAACCGGTCCCGGTGCTATTGGGTGACGCATGATGCGATGATTCAATTTAGGTAACGACTTCACTTGGAACGGTACTGGCGTCTCGGGCTTCCTAGTACATGAAGTGCCTCACCAAGTCCTTGGATTTGAATGAAGCTCAGAGGGTTTGCGTAGGCCTCACATCAAAAGGGGAGGCAGACTTCCGGCCCATTGATGATTGTCCAAGTTAGTTTTCGATTACTATACACATACCATAGTTTGGTAAACACTAATGAGGAAAATAGTTTTGCTCACTTTCTGAACCATACAAAAAGGGAAGAGCGATGGTTGTAACGTTACAGGACAAATCGGTGGACCTGGTTCAGTTCCTCCGGGTGATTGGAGCTGTCCACTGAATGTGCTGCACCAGGCACATTCTGTGCTTTCTGATATGGGGAACATCTTGTATACAGCGTAGTGAGACGGTTTATTGTGTGAAGTAGAATATTGCAGGTTGTGGATGTATCAGCACGTTGTGGCTTCCTTGAACTAGTGTTCGAACCTTAGTGAGGATAAATGTCACTCAAACGACACTACACACTACAAGTAGGTGCAGCTTGTAAGCAAGGCAGCCATAGTCGTGCTCGCCATATATGACATTAGAAGAGGACATGCCAGTCTTATGAAAATGGCCGTGGAAGGGAGACGGACGTTTTTCTTGTTTCCATGCAATGCGCCAGGCGATGAAGATATCTCGCAAACATAACCATTTTATTTATACGATTCAGTTCCTCCCTTTCAGCTAAAACAGCCCTCCATCAGTCACAGCTTCTGACCGGATGTCGTTTTTGTGCCTCGTATCCTCCGGCGTCGTGGTTGTCCCGTGTGAAGTTTCACAGGTTGCGCGGGCCCAGGCTTTGACGTCCATCGACTCCGGCCTTCGGCACATCCGCTACTGAGCAGCCGGAACGTGGACCACAGGTCCCCTCAGCTCCCCCGCTGGAACTCCCGTCAGAGCGTGGACGGGAGTCAACGCGAGGGCGGGGCATGTCTGTTTGAGGACTGCGCTGTAACTGCAGGATTTTAAATTCTTGATCCGATTTCGTGCATCAACACCGCGCTCCAAATGCGCACAAAAATCTAGGTCATCACTGCAGTCGGCTAGTTAGGACTTCAAAGCCTTTCAGGGTGTCGGAGTGATAAATCCTGTTTTTGTTGTCGCGGTTTCCGAGTGTGCAAATAGTCGCTCGGTATTCATCCTAGGAGAGACAGATGAAGGGCGTAGGAACAGCGGAACCTTGCCACTAAATATTTCAGACTTCCAGCCACTAGCGATATGATTTTTGTTTGCATGACACACGCTGACGTTTTAAGACCATAAGCGATCTCGCCCTCGGTACCGTGCACGTTTCGGCGCCTCTGCTGGTCCGCCACAAAAGCCGCAGCACCAGCTCCATTGTTCATTGTGCACGCCAGCGGGAATTGTGAACGCACAGCGTGCACGGTGAAATGGACCGACAGGTGCATTCCGGCCGGCGGTGACATTCCCCGCACTATCTGATAGTGCTGTACCGTGAAGTGCACGGCGCACTGCCCCTGCACGTGCAGCCGGGCTCGTGCACAGTGCATGGCCGCGCTCCGGGGGCCGTATGAATTTATCGGTGCGTGTCCGTGCGCGGTTTGGGACGCTTCTGGACGCCGGGATTGCAAATAACACTCCATCAGCCGAAGCGGCGCCCCTGGGCGTGTGTGAGACGTGCGCCCAGACGCGGCAGAGGAGGCTCTGGCATCCGGATTACCCTCATTGCACGGGAATTCGGCGTGGCTTGCCAGAATTCGGCTATTTATGTGAAATGGGACACCGTCGGCTCATTTTGAGTAGGTTTATCTGGGAAGTAATTGCTTGGCAGATGGGCAGCGGACTTGTTTGTTTGCAACTTGTTTACAACGTAATGTGGTCCTTACCGCTGGATAAAGACCTCGTGATGCCTGTGGACAACAGTGCCCGGTGGCACTTCCTCCATTTGCCCGATCTTCACTACAGCACGAGGTCCACGGTGCAAGCAGACCCTGTTTTCACTACAGCACGAGGTCCACAGCTCAAGCAGACCCTTGTTTTAGTGCCTTGGCAGCCCCAGGTGATCCGTTTTTTTCAATTGCCCAGTTGTCCCATGCACATAACCCGGGCTTCAGCGTGAAAGTACTGCATCCTTTTCCGGAATTTCATGCAAAGCATTTGTTGCGAAAAATATCCGAGAAATCACATGGACATATTCCGACGAAATTAGAGCAATTGGCTTGTTTTATTTCTTGCAAGCCAGTCTTGATCTCCTGTTTTACTGAGGAGGTTTTATCTCCATCCGACCTTGACACTGTCAGCTCAAATAGTTGTCAGCGTCAAGATACCTGAGCCCAAGAACAATGGCGCGGATAACTTGCGGTGTTCCATGGATCCCGCGTTGCGAATTAGAACGCTATTAAATCTGGGCAAAGATCCGTGCCCGGACTGATCTCTGATGACCTTGACTCTGGCTGGGAATTTATTTGGACTGAGGCAGGGTAAGGACAAATATGGATGCATTATATTGTCAACATGATCTTTATCTTTTTACGTCCATGTTTCTTCTTTTTGTGCTTTAAGCAGCGTGGAACCATTTGTTTTAGCTTCTGCTCTTACACCTCTAATTTAAAGCACCTGTTTCCTTGGGTTTTTCAGATTAACTTGGCTTTCCAAATCCTGCGACTACGAATTCCTTCCCCACGAAGTACTCTAGCAGTTGCTTTGGGTTATATTACTCGATAGCTATGGGAACCTGCAATTGCTCCTACAGCCCCCGCCTTTTGCTACGAAATCAAAGAATACTGATGATTCCGGGCTGGTGATGTTTCACTTTTCCGCCTTCAGCGTTGTCATTTTCTTAACTACCCGTTTTGGTTGATACATTGTGCTGCACGTGTTACATTTATTCGTCAAATCCTTACTTTTCTTCGAAATCTACGATGAATTTCATCTGGACTCTTGAGTTCCGACTCTGAGGCACGGTCTGAGTTTCGACTCTGAGGCACCTGAGTTTCGACTCTGAAGCGTGGTCTGAGTTTCGCGGTGTGGTTTTGTGCCGTCCGTTTGGAGCTTCCGCGATGGGCCGGCAATTTTGTCCGACAGTGTGTGTAGTGGTAGTGTACGGTAATGGACAGCTGACAGCGTCGTCACGACCCGAGCATTGCAGCCTAATGAGAACGCCACAAAAACGGGCCCGGCCTCGGCTGATGGGAGGGTCTGATGAAGTGGGATGGGCCAGTCGGAATCCGCTACTAGTACGCACGCTGGCCTCAGCCGTCCGTATCTGTGAAAGCAAACAAGCGGATTCAGCAGGTGGGATGCTATTTGCTAGTGAGCCTACATTTTTGGAAGACGCTGCACCCTTTCTCAGTATGCAGGGCTGAATATCTCTTCTCCATCCAGGGAGCCACTGGGTGGGTTAACACTGGCACGGCAATACAAGCCGTGTACAAAGTCTGGGAGACCCAAGACCCAGGGAGGTTTAAGCCCCGAACCCCCAGGATCTCTTAATTTTTAAAATTAGTCTGGGCCAGACCAGATGCGGGAAGTACTGGAAGTACTGGTTAGTCTTGCAACATAGGGTTCTCAAGCTTTTCCTTTATAACGTGAATTTTGGAATTATTTTCAGTTTCACAAAACCGTTGCAAATGAATTTTAACCTGGATAACTAGAGCCTTGTTCAAATTAGAATATAATCGTCTGCATTGTGCCTTTTTGTCTGCATCAAATCGTTTTCACATAGTGATCAGTGAATAAGGCACCTCAATATTTCAAGGCATAACAGCCTCTGTTGCACTGATTTTGACATGTTTATGCATGCTTTGGCTTTGGGCACGAACCTGGTGGGTTGCAATCACTGGGATAATATTTTTTTCTAAGGTCCATTGTTTACATACAACGCAACATTATTCTTATGTAGGTAATTGGCTGGCCCCAGGCCAGATCAGTGCTGCTAGCTCTGGATAAACAACAAGTGTATGAAAAATTTCGCAGCAAGGAGCATAATTATAAGACAACAAGCTGGGATCTTGTTCGGACTTCCTCCGCAAGAAGATATTGAGGGTCGGAGCTTTCGTACTGTATTACAGTGCTTCGTCAGCGATGATCGTTCGGAATATAAGGGGGATAAAAAGACAAGAGAACACAAAGTACAAAATTTGAGCTCAGAAAAACATGCGACATCAATAATCTACACGTGACAGCAATATACCATTGACTTCCTAGAACGACCTAAGAAATTATCAATACATTAAAAGGTAAAGTTAAAAAAACGCATCTTTAACATGGAAACGCTAGAGTACTAGGTTTAGCAAGAGAGGGAGGGGGTTTAAGAAAGGTACAATAAAACACGCAATACTCGCAATACTCACTTATTAATTATATAAAAGAGGGGAAAGGTATAAAAAGGGGATATAGAACAGGAGTGGAGAGGAGGCGGGGGGGGTAGAATGTTACAATAAAAACACACAATATTCACTTATTTATGGTAAGAAAATTCAAAAGCTATAAAATACCTATTATCGATTCCATATAAAGCAAACTTTCGCTTATTTATCATACGAAAAGGAAACACTATAAAATACATATTATCTAATCAAATATAAAAGACAGTATTATGCAAACATTGTCAAAATATAAATCAGTAAAGACTACGATACATGATGTAAAAATGCAACGAAGACATTAAAAAAACACTATGATCGAACATTCACATTACACAAGATCAAGAGGAGCTTCCATCCTAGGAACAGGCCCGACGAATTATAGGAAGCCATCTATCGTTTAAGAGAGAGCCTGAGTTCCTATTTAATGTATTGATAATTTCGTAGGTCGTTCTAGAATGTCAATGGTTTATTGCTGTCACGTGTAGATTATTGATGTCGCATGTTTTTCTGAGCTCAACTTTTGTACTGTGTGTTCTCTTGTGTCTTTTTCTCCCCCTTTATTCCGAACGATCATCGCTGACGTAGCACTGTAATACAGTACGAAAGCTCCGAACCCCAATATCTTCTTGTGGAGGAAGTCCGAACGAGATCCTACGAAAATCGACTCCACAGTATGGCATTTAAAGACAACAAGCTATCATTTTGCCTAAATCTTCAAATATGGGACGGAAAATGGAGTAGTCAGTGATTACGTATAAATCCGGGTGCAATGCTTGTACAGAGTATTCCTACGCTTAGCTCCACGAAAAATATGGACTGTAGCTATGTTTCTTAACAACTTTGTTACGATTCTGAAGAATGGCTGTGGTAGAATACTATATATATATATATATATATATATATATATATATATATATATATATATATATATATAAAATGTGATCATATATCACTAATTTTAATCAATTTTCCCAGACAGATTCGAGGATTCTGAGCGGAGAAGCAAGCCTAATGATGACACTATCAAAGTTATCATAATTTCAAGAAACATAAAGACAGCCCTCACATTTAACTTTAACTTGGATTCTCGAGACAGACTAAATGTCTGCCGATATTTTACCCGAAATTGGAATACAGGCGCATATATAGGTCGACAATGTTGGTAAATGGGCAACCAGCAGTTTGTCTGGCTGATGAACCTTCAAGTTATCTATTGATTTTAACACAGCCCAGCAGGGTTTACAGCCGGACAAAACACCCAAGTTTCTGCTGCAAGTGACTTTTTGGTGGCATTTATTGAAATAAATGCACCAGTTATGGAGGGTACTGACCGAATTAGACTTTGCACATGGACTTTGACACAAAAAGAAAGACTTTCAAAACCTTAATTACAAATATTGTTTTATTTAACCTTACCAGGGTCATAGAAGACTATACCGTGCACCTCGTTTTCCGACACTACCCAGTGCGTGGCGTTTTAGGGCGCGCCGACATCTATGGTCATACGGCTTACCCAGTGTCAGTTACCCAAACAAGAGTGATTACCTTTGAGTGCCCCATCAAGTGCTAGGCACATGCAAGCATTTACCATGATTATAAAGCTGTGGCATAGCTAGGATTTTTGCTCTGTCCTGGAGGTTAGGCGGGCGTGGTTAACGACGCTGCTGAATGTCGGAGCAGGGAATTCACAAGTCGTTAGGTGCTTCTTTAACTGCAGCTCGGCTCCACGGGCGGAATATGCTAATGCGCACCGCTAATGACAGCGCCACTTTGCATAATGCTGAGCGATCTGACACAGAAGCGCCGCGGCCGGCAGGCCAGGCCCTCCCGCGCCAGGGCCGCTGCCGGGCGGTGTGGTGCGCATCTGATGGAACGGAGGAAGCACCCGTCGAACGCATTCGGAATATGAAATCGATTAGACAAGCGAACGTACACACCGGAAATATGCCCCGGAACCTTTTTATTGGTTTTATTTAGTGTGTTCAAAATACAGGCCGGCAGATCCTTGGGAGAGGTGTTGCATGGGTAGGTGCCTTTCCTGTTTCATAAAACTCTTAGGCTTTTAAGCTTAAGCACTTAAGCCCTTAAGCACCGTTCGGCCGGTTTATGGTGAACCATCCACGGATCCAGGAGGTGGAAGTGGGGGCACTTACCCCCGCTCCGCCATTGACTCTGGGCGTTGCCTGAAAGGGTCACGGCGCCCATTGGAGGTCGGTGGAGCCTATGTGAAGGGTCGCTTCCCACTCCCCCTCCTCTCCAGTAGGTGAGTTTCGGCGCCCCCGCGATGGGATTTGGTTCGCGCCTGATAGGTTTCGCCGCCCTAAGATGGCGCCCCCCCCATGGCTAATCCTGGACCCGCCTTCGTGGTGCACATACTTGACCTTTGTCTCGTGGCTTTCCAATCCATAGAACAGTGTGTGGTTCTTTCAGGAAAAATTAGCTCTATAGCATTGGGATATTGTGAAAATTAAAACAGGAGGTTGCCCTGTCCCAAGTTCGGCCCCTTTCTTGACAGCTTTATTACCGACTCGGGTGTTAAGTCCCTCGGACTTATCCATTGACTTTATGGTAACTTGAAAGAAAAACAAAAAAACGTTTGAGGACAGCACAGTTGTCCATCTCATCAGACCCATAATTTAAGCGCATGAGGGGAAGCAATGCGCCCGATTATGGTATGGAGCTGGTCAAATCAGTACTATGGAGTCGATAAATTGTAATGGGTCAAGAAGAAGGTTGAAAAAACGGTCATATTTTTTACATATCAATGGGAGCCGACTCTGACCCCGACTATGGTCTGGAAACATAAACACCGTTTCTAACTCCGCGTACGGTTTCGACCGTAACTAGATATTATGAGGCTTACACTTCAATGGGCCGTATGACCTTGGCAGTTGGTGCGTCGTTAACCCCCCCAATACTTAAATGGATCGAGAACATTGACCACATATGACTATGACATCGAAAGGCTACCAGACCAATGAAGAAGGATGTGTGTCTGCCCTTTTTCTAGCGCGGAAAAAGTTGCTGTCGACGCTGTCGGAAGTAACTGCTGGTGAGGCCTTTAAGAAGGAGGCCGTGTTTAGAAGCGTCTCAGTTGTGACGAAGTTTAAAGTTAGCAAAGATTCGTGTGCCGTTCGTGCCGCCTGTGTCATGGCTGTTTAACTGACGGTAGTCTGCAACAAATGCAGGCTACGACTCAGACCAGGAGTCGGAGTCGGCTGAATTTTACCGACTCCGACTCTGGCCAAAACTCCGACCGACTCCGACTCCGACTCCGATTTTGCAGCTCTGGTTCAAATCGTGCTGAAATGTGTTTGTGTTTCATATCTTGAAGATGCTTGTCACGGCAGCGGATAACAGTAGTAGTTGTTTGAAATATATAGTAAAGTAGTTGAAGATGCAGACCTAGGGAGTAACCTGATGATGCTCCGCGTCGGCAGGTCCAGTCGGCGCCCTGACCCGTATACAGAGGTGAAGATGTTTCACCAGGGTTACCTGTCGGCGCGTGCCATCATCAACGACTACCTCAACTCGCAGCAGGAGGGTGATCCCTCCGTGCTGCATCGGCTCAACTCTCACCTGGACCGGCTGGTGACGGTGCCCCCGCAGCTACACCGCTGGCGGCGCCTCTGCGCGTGCTGCCAGCCCCGGCGGCGCCGCTGCCCACGCCGACAGCGACACTAGCGCCGTCTATACTGCCGCGGCCACAGGCGCGCCCTCCTCCAGCAGTAGAAGCGAAGCTGGAAAAGACGGAGGTGCCGCCGCCGCCGGCCTCGGCCGAAGGACCCATCAATCTCTCCAAGTCGGCGTTCCGCCCAGTTGGCAACAAATCCAGCACGTCAGCTAGCATCAGCAGTAGCAGCATCGATCCAAACTCCTGGCGGCCGTGGTAATGCTTATGTGCCGTTATGGCTATTTCGTTCTCGTGAAATGGTGCTCGAGTGCTGCCGACGATTTGTGGTTTACACAGCGACATCTAGAAAACCTGAGCAGCTGTCAGTGACATCTTGATGAAATGGCAGTAAGTAGCAAGTGCTGTGGCGGATCAGAAGCTTTGTCATTTGCCCGTCAAGAGTCTCATGCGATAATCCGATGTCGCAGTGTATTTGACGATGAGAAATGATCTCATTTGAATCATGCTTTTCGGAGGATGGCTGTTACAGGTTGCTGTTTTTTGTCTATCATTATGTAGCGCATAAACATGGTGTGAATCATTGGCTTAGATACGGGAAGAGGGTAAATTCGTAGATGAAGTGTCGTAGATAAGGTTGTGTAGCTTGAAGTGAGGGAACGATATGCACTGCCTTCAATTTGGTTTCCCAAATTATATGTCATGCACACGAGACGCACAAGAGTGTGATGATGGTCCTTTAGACATACATATTGAGGCATAGTCTTTACGAGGTCTTAGATTAAGATCGCCACTTTAAACATAAGTTTTGGTTGGATACCTGTTTACCGGATGCTTGTTATTCCATCTTATCTAGCTGTTCCCGCTTAGTTCAGCCGTAGCGTAATATGAAATAAATGAAATGTTTTCAAATTTCTGGAACCGTATCCGTTCCCTATCGCGGAATCTTAACACACCCTTCCACCCTTTGCCTTGATCTTATTCTTTAGTAGACTCAGATGGACCGTTCTTTGGAAGGTGAATATATTCTAGGCGTGCTCTAAAACGGCCCTATTTAAACAAACGAGAAGTTTATGTGGATATGCTTAAGCGTGGGGATAAAAATTATGGTTGAATGACTTACGATTAAACGCAGCTCTAGCATAGCTGCGTACACAGTAAGTTTTGGTGGTCTGGTTTCAAATTCGTGTCTCTCTTCGTAGTATTAGAATAGAAGCCACCCAGCAACTTATGGAACATCTGTCATTCTGTTAGCTGTGCAAGGCACGGTGAAAGCGTTGGCCAACTTCTTGTTTTGGCTTTTTGACTTCTGAATTGCTCTTTTCAATATATGTTGCAGTAGCTATGATGTGGAGGTATAGACCTCCTCCGCATTGTGAATGAGCAACTAGGCCGTAGACTGTTCGGCAACTGAGGCTACAGACTAGTTTAGAGGTATTTGGCGGCCGGCAGCGCTGGAGTGTTTGGGGGTTGGATCAGGCGTGGTTCGTGCATATCAGAAGCCGTTGACGAAGCGTAATTCTGATGACTTTGGTAGTGCAAAACAGTAGAATTTAGGCGTTAGCATTTAGCAGCTGGGTCTTTCATTGTAGTGTGATATCATGTCCGCACTAAGCAGCGCGACTGATGGTGACTGAATACACGGCATTGGCCAATAGAGGTGTTAAGAGGTATTGCAGGTGAGCAGAGATATTTGGATTGATCTTGGCAACGATCCTGTATTCTGGTTTGCTGTGTTATTGGGTTGGCCGATAAATTTCCGCAGTTTGTGGCGCTTTTTAATGCCGTTAACTCGGCAGCCTAGGCCTGCATCTACACCTGCACTAATCGGCCAGCCTCATCAATTTGACATACGCAGTGTAGAGCGGCTTGAGGACATGATACGTTTATAATATCGCATCTGCTCGGGAAATGGGCAGCCGAGAAACATGTGAAGATCGATTAAGCATGCCACTGTGTCAAGATTTGCTCCGGAACCGTGAACAACCTGACGTTCTATTTTTAAAACCTAAACGCTGCGACGGAAAGGCCGCCTAGTTCACTCCACGGCGCCATATAACCTCGACACATAGGCTGATCCAGGGAAGGCTAAGGAGGCAGATACCCCTCTTATTGAGCAGTCGTAGCCCCCACGCTGCGCCCCGGCGCCCCCTGCGACATCGCTGCCCCCTCCACCTCCAGGATGCAAGCATAGGCGTATCTTCGGTACGATGTAGCATCCGGCTGATTTGTGACACCTTGAAGGGAATGTGGCACCTTCATAACGTGATTTTAACGAGATAGCCAAGTTGTAAAGCAAGTCGGAAAACCCGGTACTCATCATTTGTCTTGGAACTCGGTATTTCCGTAGAAAAAACTAAAACCTACCTGACACCTACCCCTCATCTACCCCTCGCCGGGCGGCCATTGTTGTGAGCTACTGGTATGACGACATATGCTGACGTCACGATGAGCATCAGCCAATCGAAGCACTTGAAGCGTTTCAAGTATGGTAGTGCTTGCCAGATCGTGACATCATCCACAGGCTGATATTTATTTATTTTTCTAGAGTATTTTAAAAAATCAAAATATTGAGCTTATTGTACATTTTTCAGAGAAATCATGAGAGGTTTCATTATTTTCAGCTAAAAGTACGCCTAATTGCGCTAAATTCCAGGATTCAACCAAGGTGCCACATTCCCTTTAAATGACGTTCCTCTGGCTTAAATGGCGCCCTCCTGACCAGCTTGCCTCCTTCCTTCTCAAATTTAAGGCCATCGAGGCCGTTTAGGCTTCAAAGCTAGGCGTCGATCCGATCCAACAGACTCTATTCGGGGGAACAGAGAACGCTATTACACTGCACCACATGGATTTCGTCATGTATTTGCGAGAAAAAATTACGTATGTTCACACAAACATTTTTTCCAACAAAATTCGAGTGGTCAGCCCTGAAATTTACCAGCAGTATCGCACCCAGGATTGGAATAACAGAGACTTGTGAAGCATCTATTCAAAAGCGGATCCAGGAGAAGAGGGCCCCCTCTGTATTTGTATTTTTATTTATCGAGCATTTCCACTTAATCGCAGCGGCTCTTCCAATATGATCGCCATGAGGATGATTAACCAGAATGCTATGGAAGGAGATGGTGTAGGATAAGGTTGGTTGAGTGTGAGGATTAGGATAAGGAACACCCAGGGTGAGGCAGCGCAGCCACACCGGCGCAGATGCTCTCAACCCAGGGTGAGGTAAGGATGTTTGGAGAAGGGGAGCACCGGTGACAATAAAATAACAAAAAAACTAAAAAGATCATGATGAAAGCTTGGTCGATAGGTCACTTCCTCCCCCGGTCCGGCCCACCCGGCGTCCCACACAGCGCCCCGGAGCCCTGGCGCCCCCTGAAACGTCTGTTTTTATCACCTTTCCTTCCCCAGGATGCAAGTTTTGGCGCCGTCTCGATACAGTTTGGCGACCCTCAGACAGGCTACACGTGAAGACTTGGTTCCCCAGGCCCAAACGGCACCCCCTGACAAGGTGGCACCCTCTTATCGGAAATCCTGGATCCGCCCTTGTACCCAATTTCGACCAGCACGTATGTTCGAGAGTTTTGCTCGGAGTTGGGTTTTAACGATGGGTGATTGGGATGTAGGACCTTTTGCTTTGACGAACATCATCTCCTGTGCAGCTTAGCGGTCAGGTCCTAACAAATATGATACAGCGAGAACGGCGCGCACGATGTGATTGATTCGGTGCCATATCGGCTTCGGTCTTGACGGGTAAGCACAGAGGTTGTATGTTTCTTAGCGTGACCGATGTGTGATCTTGGATTTATTTATATATCGTAATTCCACCAACAATATGATATATCTCCATAATACATCAAGCAAGGCTGATGATACACCATCACATAACCATAAAAATACCATTACATCGCGAAAGGTTTCAGCAAATGAAGCCGAAACAAATGCATTATAAAAGATGTAAAAAACTACTTTGTTACAAGATTTGGAGAGTGGAAACCCAGAACGTACTGATACGGATACCTTAGTACATTGTCTCTACAGGGGTGTGCCTAACCTATGCCTGTCTGAATCGTAAACTGAACGTGGGCTACACCGCTACGGAGGTATTAAAAGCTCTTGGTGCGCGACAGAACAGACTACGCTAGCTCACCCTAAGGCACATGCAGCAAAGTCCTTGCTCCAACACATCCGACACATCCGGTGCAATCCGGCATCTTCCCATTCGGCACGTTCTGGGGTAGAGCCATCAACGTGCCGATCCGTCGATAAAGTCCCCATCGCCGACAGACAGGACTGTGTCGTCGATGGCAGCCGGGCGGACTGACAGCCGCCGAGTTTGGGACTAGATCAATTGACCTGACACCTCCCACACTGTGCTCATTCCGAGCAACCCCACCCCCCACCCCGCCGGCACTTGGGCGCGTGATTGGCAGAGCTGGTGGCATTGTCAGACGGTTTGAGGCCAAATGACGTAACCCTCCCCGACAAATCTCTGTAACGCCAGGACCTGTTTCTTGCATTGGCTCATTAGCGAAGAGGGAAACAGAGCTTAGCTAAAGCCTAGTTTTTTGCTGAAACTCCCTGAATACCTGGACTGAGGAGGTGATATATGGCACGAAACCGACTCCGAAAAAAATCACCAGCAATAATTACCTTACAGCTGAATCTTATGCCTAAAACAACCGGATGACCCTGACAAAGTAGAGTCAACGACCTGAAGATTTTGAGTTTGATAGACCTTTTGAGTACAAATTCCCCTGCTTCGACTTATTCATGTATATAATCACATAAGATATATAACTGAGGTACCGCAGGTCAGCTCAGCCCACTACAGGACAGTCCTCTGCTCTCACCAGACGCACGACTTGTTGGAGAGGCACATGTGGCTATGCTGGTGCCGGTTTCCGGCGTCCCGTCGCTCCGCTCCTAACAGTCTTATCCGCTCAGTCTTATCCCCATTCAGTCCACGCTTTTTTGTCAATACATGCATACGGTTCCAAGTCTTGAATGCAGGGCTGGAATTCCCCTGCATATGAATGTATCAGTATTCAGTTAAAAAAACACTCAGACTATATTTTAAGTAGTTACATGAGTATCGGTCCTGGTGTGACCGATTTCGCCACTTTGCTGAATACAGCCCTTACTATCTTCAGTTCAAATAGAGTAATCAGGATACTGTGCAAATCAAGGGCAGACACGAGTTGGATGGTTTTGAAGTGGATGGATACATTTCAAGGCTTCTAGACCCGCAGGTACTCTCCTGATTTTTCCATTTTCTGGCCGTTAACCAGGAATATCCCCAAGGTTTCAAGAATATCCAAACGGCCAAGAACTAAACCCACTTTCCAAAACAGTACAGGCAGGTTTTAAATGCAATATTATATATTTACCAGGGGCGGAGCAGGCGGTTTGGGAGGTCATCCACAAACCAAGTATTACGTATGCATGGGTCTTAAAGGAGCCGTCCGCTGATCCGAACCAGTTATAGGTTTATTATATCATTTTAGAGAGATAGTCATTCACAATTGTCACTATTGTATTCATCAGGGGCGGTTACAGCAGTCAAAAGGGGGTGTATCAAGAAGGACAAACGTTAGAAGTAAAGACGCTACACCGTCCAGGCAAAACAATGGTAAAAAATCAAAATAGTATAACCAAATTCAGATACCAGAGGCGTGTCCAGTCACACACATTTCAAAATGCATATTCCCAGCCAGTATCACCGCCGCGACTCAATATCGTGTATATTAAAAATGTGTTTCAATCACCCCCACCCACCCCCCCACGACGAGAGTCCTGATCCGCCTATGTCACCCCCTTTCCCAGAGCTGCCATGGAGGGTAAAATTATCAAAATAAATTTCAACTAGTCGAGGACTAATAACTCATGCATACCACTCCATATTGTTGGGATGTATTTTACCCCACTGTTTACCTTACGCATCCGCCCCGATGAGTTTTCACTTTTTTCATTTATTTATGTGCAAAGATGCCAACAGTATATCACGGCTTCAATCGCGTAACAAAAACTTTTAGGTTTATATATTTCCCCCATAGTCCTGGTCCTGAACGCCATAATTTCGAATTTTGCGTAACCGAGTATATGACAATTTGGGTCAATTATTTAAATCAACTAGTTTGAAAATCGTACAACAGAACAAGGGTTATGAAAATCTAAAAAAACACAAAATGTATATTTTGCACACTTTCCCTTAAAAATCAAAATTTAAATTTTCTTTTTCAAAATAAAGTTTAGCGTCGGGAATCTATAGCACTTGAATTTTCAAAATCGGCCGGTTAGATTACGAATCTTAGGGGCATATTCCCCCGCCGGAAAGGGAGCCGAGCCTGACGAAATAGGGTTAAGTTTTGCAAGGTGAAACCTTGTCTGCCATAAAAAGGCGTGTTTACTGTCACTGGGCTGTACTGCAGCAAATACATACTGCTATGCCAAGCTTAGGTAAGAACAACGTTTGCGACGTCAAAAAGTATAAGTGAAGCCCAAAGAAACCCAAAAGATGGCAAGTGTGTATTTGCCTAAAAAAGCTACAGATAAATGGATTCGTTCGAATACTCAGGCTGTATTTCGACTTCTAAACATTATGAATGTTTAGGGCTTTATACCACAGTTGCTCGAGTGCTCATGCACTTGAAGCCACACAGTTCTGGACCTGGTATTTCTCAGGGGCTTTGACCCTTGTTTGCTGCTTGACGAGAGCCAACAAGTACTGCCGAGTTAATTTTACCGTGGTAGAAACGCGCCAGCCTGGCTGCTTGCGCCGCACGGGGGCGCCTCTCGTAAATTGGTGCCCGCTGGCGGTCGTCGGCTCTCTGGTTACCAACGAAGCGTCGTCACCGTTGGTGCGGCGGCGTCGTTACCGTTGGTGCAGCCGCCCAGCGGCCAGCCCGGCAGTTGAACTCTCGTCGCGATGCGGAGGCAGCGGCTGCTGCGGTGTCGGTGCAACAGGCTGTGACAGCTAGTGGTTGTTAGCTCTGCGTAATGGAGCGTAGCTCGTATTCTAGCTCGCACGTGTGAAACACGTGGTCTTTCTCGAACGGAGTATGTAGCTAGATGGTGTGTACGCCTGATCAGAAACGCAGTTATTCATGTATCCTTCATTAGCAGTGGCCTGGCAACAAGATACAGCAGTAATAGCTTAGTAGCTATTTGGCTTCAGACGAGACTTCGGACCCGACATCCGGGCGTCAGCCGCGCTGGCGACGCCCCCAACGCAACCGCAGTGTTAGCTTTGCAATTTCACCGTGTGCTGCTTCTCAGAGGACACACCAACCACGGCTGCCAACTAGTGCAGAACCTGTCAAAGTTATGTGACGCACGCAAAAGAAGCAAGTGAATCGGCGAGCATAACACTGCAACCAACCGGTCCTGAGCAGCTTCTTTCAAGTGCCGTCCTGATGTGGTAGACTAGCAACTACCTCTTATTTTGGTGAGGAGGAACTGAAACTGGTAGAGAGGTGATCACCTTGGAGGGTAATCACCTGAAAGTGAACTGTCCACACCCAGTGGATATGCCTTTGCAAGGGTGAGCTAGCTCAGATCCACCCAGACGCGCAAATGCGGCGTGCTGTCCCGCATCAGCTCCAAATCACCTCCTTGTGACGTGACGCATTTCCAGTCAGCCACAGCACCTGCTGGTGTCCGGTGTGTGGTCTTGAGGTGAGCAGACTGCGACCGAGTCGGATTTAGCGTCACCATGACCGTGTCCTACCAAAACGAGGTGGCCTCGTCGACGAGCGGCGGGTTCACCAGACTCCTGCTGAAATGGCGAGGATCGCTTTACAAGCTTCTCTACAGGGAGCTGGCGCTGTTCTGTGGTGCCTACGCGGCCGTTTTCGTCATCTACAGCTTCATCCTCACACCTGAGCAGAAACAGTAAGGGAAACTGGTGCATTCTGGCATGTCAACTGCGTCCTGGAGAGATATTTGAGTAATACGTTTTTTTTAGTAACTGTTTCGAAATATATGTAATTCAGAGTTTGTGCAAGTTTGTTTAAGTTATATTTATGGATGTAGAAGGTATCAAATGAAAATACAGTTTAAATTGCGGGTATCAGTGTTTAATTTTTCAGCAAGCAGTTAGCTACGGGAATATGCTTTGTTTCTCATCACCAAAGTTTTATCATTTTTGAAACACGAAAAATGTATAGACACATACTATAGTAAAATGTATAGTGGCTTTTGCAAAGGGATAGAATTAGTACAGAATAGAACATGTGCAGAACACAGAAAAGAGACTAAAGAGAAGCAATGTTAACCAAGCAGAAGCGGAAGCAAATATCAAATGAAACAAAATACTTGACATTAAAAAGTAAGATACAAAATTGAAACCAAAACATAAGATGGAAGATCAAATATGCAAGTCCCACACATGCAGGATAGTTTCTACTAAAATGTATAAAAACAGTACATATATCATTTAATGAGAGAAACTCCTTGCACATCATAGCTCGACCGCCTGGTAAATCTTGCACTTCTACAGGGTGTTTCATAAAGAATGATATTTTTAATTGACCATAATGTGGTTATAAATAGGTTGTTGAGGTATGATTTTCATATCGTTCGAAAGAGAATTTCGGGACATTTACGATTATTCGTATTTTGATAGCTGTTTTGATATTTTTATAGTTCAAAGCAGTCTTAAAAGAGACTTTAAAAATGTTTTTATTTTTCCTTCATCAAAAATGTTCGTAGAAATCTCGCGCATATCACGTGACAAGTATCCCGCCAATGACACTGCAAACATTACATCGTCACTATGGTACATCACAGTCCACATGCACATTGCCTCTAGAAATTAATTAAAAAGACACACATACTTCTCACGCTTAGGAAAGCTTGGGTCCAAGCAAGCAATTCCCAATTGGTCCATGTCCCTTGTTCTGCGGTGAACAGTGAGATCTTTGTGCTGTGTCCGCCGCATCCGGTCATTCATATGGAAGGCAAGCCAATGAGCCATATGGAGCTTGAGCCAAAAGCTTTAAACTTGCAATATTACTGAAACTTTTTCTTTGATGTCATGCTCACGCGCCATTTTTGTGTGCTAAACCATTTTAGAGTACTGGCAGTTTCGTTTTCTCAAATATAAGCGGACATATTGTGTGTTTTTGCATCATTTTGCGAGTGCATTTAAGACGGGGAAAATATTTGATGCAAATAAAACATATTTATCGAAAAAATGTCCTACAACTTAACACTAAAATGAAAGTTTTAAGGATCGATTTTAAGGATTTTTAGTACTTTACTGAACATTAAAAAATATCATTCTTTCTGAAACACCCTGTAACAGACAAACTCTACTTCTTTTACCAGGATACCCACCAGTGGTGAATCCAGGACTTGATTTGGGAAGGGGAAAATTGATGTGAATTAGGAAGGGGGGCTAGATGGCTCGAGCCTCCCTGCCATTGCCTCGGATCAGTCTCCACCTATGTATTAACTATAGGCACTCAGACGCTTGGGAGGGGGGGTTGAGCCTCCTAGACTAGACCCCCTGCATCTGCCACTAATACCCACGAATCTGAACTTGCTGTCACACGAAGTATATACTCTTCACAAAACTTTGCTACTTGACCCGATTAAACGGAAACAGGAAACACATTCTGTTCCATTGGATAGCAATGTGTAGGTGCGTAATCTCTGCAAGGGCAAATCCAAGAAGTGGGAGAGGGTAATCTGGTAATAGCCCCCGCCCCCAAAGTGGAAAGTGTTACCTGTTTTTAGCCGGTTTTGTCAAATTTTGTTAAAAACACAGTTTTTACTATTCTTTGGTGATTGCCCTCAAACGTTTCGCCTAGATTCGCTTCTGAACCTCCGGGATTTGTAAGCCGAGCACTTGCAAGGTAAACTAAATAAGTTGGCACCCGGAAAGCTTTACGTCTTGAAATTCTGAATGAATATGTGTCATTCCCTCGTAACTATAAAAATATAAAGTGCTTTGGCTGATTCCGAATACAGTTCTGGCCTCGCCTCCAGTATGACTAATGATCACACCTAACTTGGCAGGCTCATGACAGGAGTCACAATGAAATGTAAAGATCCGTTGTGGATCGCCTGGCTGACACGTTTTTCAAAGATTTAAAGTTGTTTACAGACATTGTTCAAGAGTCTCGTTCATGTTTGCTGATCACATTTGTGTTCCAGCTGTGATTCCAGTTCACGTGCCGTCTGGACACCCCTCCCCTCTCTGCAAACCGGCCTAAACATCATTCACGCCTACCACATCTTGCCTGCGGTTGTTTCGCATCCAAAACCAATAGACTAGCCCTAGCCGTCTGTTTGAAACTGTGGCGGCTGTTTTCTCACACGAATAGCCAGCACGTGATGAACTCCAGCATGTACTGCACACTGAGTTAAGAATATTCTGAACCCCACATGATGTAGAACGAAACATCTAAAGGACTTGCAAGTCCTTGAGATGTTTGGTGACTTGCAAGTCCTTTAGATGTTTCGCTCTATTTGAACTATATAGACTCCAAGCTTGGAATCTCGGAATCCATCATTTTGGAGTTTCGAGATTCATATTGCACATCATATCCTGCAATGCATTATGATATCCGGATGACTGCAAAACTGGAGAGTTTTTATATTCCGACCGAAAATCACCGAATGCTTATTCTACAAAATTTTCAAGTTTATCCACCATTCCTTCAAGCAAGCTAAAATTTTGGTGCAACAATTAAAAAACTGCAGAACAATATTCTACAGTTACACTGAGTACGCCGCAAGCTTGTGAAGATTTCTTTAACTTTCATTCTTAATGAAGCTCTGTGAATCTACTGAATTGACTTGCTACAGATTTTCCTTTCCCACACGGTAACACGATAGAAGAGTTGAATTCTGAGCCAATGATAGGAAGGACATGTGGTACAAATAGGTCTTTGCCCCAAAATTTGACAGCTTCGTATTGTTCCGAGCTTTGCACAGTCGTGCAGCATTCTGCAGACCACAGAATATGATCCTAGTTCTTTAACACTCGTCGACTAGGATTCCATGTGGCAACAGCTAAATTGTATGCTAAACTGTACGATTAAATAACTTTAAGGGAAATCCACGCCGCAGAAAATGCTGTTCGTCGATGGTGACTGTAAACAGACCCTTTTGAACTCTTCACTTTTTCGATCTGTTGGGCACCTGCCATCTTCCATTAGGAACTGTGCACTGGATTGGTTTATGGCCTGGCTCTTTTAACGTCCACCGTTTATAGCCTCGTCCCCGATTTAGCACTAAACAGTGGATTTTTAAGAGCTCAATGCTATGGTCAGAATGAAAATTACTGATGCCAGTTTTAAAACCGAGCTGTTTTCTATGCGGCTCCTTTGATCTGAATCATATGGTGTACATCTCCCAGTTTGGGATGGTAAACATGTTTGCGGTATTCCAGGATATTCGATATGCTGCGCAATTACTGCAACTACTTCATCAACCTGTTGCCGCTCTCATTCGTGCTGGGCTTCTACGTGAGCTTCGTGGCCGACCGCTGGTGGCAGCAGTACACAGCCATACCCTGGCCGGACAAGTGAGTCGACTCGGAAACCACAAATTGTTTCCGAGAGAGAGAGAGAGAGAGAGAGAGAGAGAGAGAGAGAGAGAGAGAGAGAGAGGGAGAGAGGAGAGAGAGAGAGAGAGGAGAGAGAGAGAGAGTGGTCTTTTGTGACGTTTAGACCACTTATTAATTAATTATCAATCAGCGAATTAATTATTCATTAATCAACCAATCAATCAGTACTTTACCTCCATGTATGGGAGCCACCACGAAATCATTTTCCCGCAGGACCATATTTCGAAGGGGCCTCCTATTCCTGACTCCGAGCGGGCCTCAAACTTCTGGGCGCTTCCTCAATGAGGGTGCGGGGCGTGCCCATTGGAACCATTTTTTCTGTGGTCCTCCTTTATTCAAAAAAGGCCTCCGATGTATTCCATCGGTCTCAAATATAGATAAAATACGTATTTATACCGCCTGGGGCTTTCCTCTGTCATTAGAGGGGCTTCTGCGTGTCATCCTTCATCGGACGAGAGTGACGAGGCCCACTTGACCTCTTCAATGAACTGAAATTGTAATCTGGAAAACACAAGGGACCTCTTTTACTAGTTAGTGGATCTGTATGCATGCCACAGACTAAAATTATAAGTGAGGGGGGGAGATATTGAGGGCACTGCAGACCTCTGTCGAAATGGAGACCTCCGCTCACCAGTTACTCCGTCGGACGGAATTTCCTCGACCTGTTCTTCTAGTCTATCCTTCAAATACTGAACAGGCTCGCTCGTGTGTTTGACCTAAGAACGCCCTCTCCCATTCCAGGGACTCACATGCATGTCAGTGGCCCTAGATAGAACTGAGGCACGTATCGATGACGCGATGGCCTCATCTGCTCTATGCGGGCTTCTGCGCGCTACGGGCTTCACTGTACTTCACCACGGGTGTCGTGACACCCAATAACCCCATGGTGGCGACACCCCTGCCGCAATGACGTTTATGCAAAGTTGGAGAAACGACTGGAAGGAAGATCTCGATAACACTAGTCAACAGCCAAAATGGATCCAGCATGGGAGTACCTGTTCCTACCTATTTCGGTACCACCGATTCCGACTCTGGTACCCGTTTTGCTCCATCGGACCCAGTTTTCTGCCGGGGCATGCCCCGTGTATAGCCCTTTTACCATTGCCACGCGTGGTGATTGGCCCAGCTGGTCAATAGCCAAAACAGATCAGGCACGTGAACACCTATTTCTGCCTATTTCGATACCGCTGATTTTAAATTTAGTAACCGTTTTTTGCCATCGGATCTGGTTTCTTCTCCAGAGCATACCTGTTGTATAGCCTCTACATTTTCCACACACTGTCATCAGCCTAGCCTTTTGTGGAAAAATATACATCAAGGATGTCGAGAATCCGGATTACCTGCACCCAGACAATGCAGCTTATCAATATACATGTGAATTTATTGCAACGAAAGACGAGCTCGCATTCAAGTGCATGAACATTGTACATTGAACAAGGTTTGCGCTCGGTCGCACAGGCTCGCCGGTATTGTAGACGGAGAGGTGACGTCGCAACATTATATGATGAGGTTTTTATGTCAGAGTCACCTCCCTTGAAGGTCGAGTCTAAGTAAAGTCACAGGTCAAGGTCATACCACCATTTCAAGGTCATTGACCCTAGTGCCTTTGGTCGGATGATACCGCCTAATATGACGTATATCATGCCATGACGTCATACGCTAGGTCACTCAATCTTGACCTCAATGTCGCAGGTCCAAGACAAAGGTCATGGGTCAAGGTCAAACCTTATTTTCTGCCCAACGGTTGCCATGGTGCTAGTTGCAGTACACGTTATGATCAAAATGTAATATTTTGACGTCAAAGGTCAATGGCCTTGAACGACCTTGGCCTAAAAGTTTCAGAGAACATTGCCTCAGACCTTTCCTCTGTTACTTCAGGCCACTTTCTCTCCATATCCGGCTTCTCATCGCTTAATCACGGCATTTCCCAATGGCTTCCCTGCACATACAGAATTTGACCTATATTGCCCCGTTTTACCTTGAATATATTGACCTAGGTCTATGAAAATCGGGTTTAAGGTAGAATACCCTAGCCTCCACAAACACCTAAACCTTCATTTTCCTAGACCTCTTGGGTTTCGCACTGTCAATGTCACTGATGCCAAGAATGCTTGCACAAAGACGACACAGACATACAGGATTTAAAAATTCTGATCTGATACGGCATTTCTGCGGCCAGGTTCGTGTTCAGCGCCAAAAATTACGCTAGAAACGGACTATTTCATATTGGATTCACGACAAAGGTTCAATTTTGTTGACCAGTGTAAGGAGAGAGACAAAACGTTTTTCTCTGGAGGTGCCGGGGTTTGAACCCGAGGCCTCTCACATGCGAAGCGAGCGCTCTACTACTGAGCTACACCCCCACGATATAAGGAATCTGTGGGATATGCCTTTGGGCCACGGAAGCAAACCATGACCATGGACTTATCCAACTTGACTTTGAAGGAATTCATTCATTGTCTGTGCAGGTAAAGCAAATTTGCTGCCCATGGGTCTGGATTTCGATCTCTTTAGGGGTACCCAGGCACCTCCATTGGAATGTGTGTTTGCAAATCTTTTAAAACCTGGTGCTTTTAATTTCAAGAAATTCAAATTGGTTTATGCGGCTCAACATGCCTGAAAGAAGGCTAGCAAACTTTATGCTATAATTTCACCTATTGATATGGTGATTATTAACATTGTTTTAAATTTGGACACAAATAATCAATGGAGGATACAAGGGGGCAATGGCGGGGAGGCTCAAGCCCCCCCAAATGTCAGAGTGCCTATAGTAAATGCACAGGCTGATCTGAGCCAATGACGGCTAAAGCTCGAGCCTCTAGCCCCCGAAAAGAAGTCCTGGATTTACCATTGCCCTAATCACGTAAAAAATCCGCACCCCTGGTGCTGGCACAACCATACCTACTGTTTCAAAACTAATTGTTCGAATAAACGGAGAAAGTTGCATAAGTTGAAAAGCTTCAACGGAGAAAAGCTTCATAAGTTTCTGACGCATTGCTTCCCGTCCAGGATGTTATCTTCATTTCGGCTTAGTTGTGCACGCCTAAATATTGTTTGTGTATGCAAATATATTTAGTGGTTTCTCGACGTGTTCTATCATGTTTAGCGTAGTACAAATCATATTATGAAAGTGCTACATTTCCAAGTTGTAGGTAAAAATATACGTATGTAGTTCAAGCGCGTCCATAGGTATATTTACAGCATTAACTTTTTCCGCTAATTCATCAAGAAGACTATTCGCTTGAAGTTGAGACTATTAACCTTTCGAGTTTGTTAATTTTCCATATGTGCACTGTCGGTCTGAAGAATATATGATCACTCTGGACGTTTTTTAATCATCGTTGCCTTGAATCGGTGGTGTAGAGGCTGGAAAATTAGATATTGTCCCCAGTGAAGACGATTTTACCCCAAGATAAGCAAATTTCCAAAATAGAAAATGACTTCCAGCATCGCACACAGAGCAAACGACTATCATTAACGTAAAAAAGGCGCAAGTCAGGTACCAAAACGTAACACCGTGCTATATTGAGAGGATGAATCGCACAATAATGGGTTCCACCCTCAGTTTTAAAAGATATTTCATTTCCTAGTTCCTCGATATTTTCGCTAGCCAACTAAAAACATCGGAGTTTTCTTGCCTCCGTTGCAGAGAAATACTGGACTGGGGTGGAATTTTACGTAGGGGTGTAGCTCAGTGGTAGAGCGCTCGCTTCGCATGTGAGAGGCCCCGGGTTCAAACCCCGGCACCTCCAGTGGGCTATTGTGCTATCAGGCCTTTATGTTGTTCGAGTGGGTACCCTATATACAGATATATTGTTCGAGTAACCCCTTGCAATATGCTGCCGGGTAGGCTTAAAATAAATGCGGTGTTTTCATGATGAGAATTGAGCTGACATAGCCATGTGATAGAGCAGGTCGGGAAACAATTTGATCTGTGGTTATTTTATTTGTGTGTAAACTTACTGTTCGCGGAGAAAAAAGTAGACATTATCGTCCTATAGGCCTCCTCTTCCCCGGTTGGTCACTTGGTATGAGGTGACTTTGGGGGTATCGGGAGGACGCTTGATAGAGCAAGAGCAGAATGCGGCCCATATTGACTTACATCATCCTACTTGGATAATCCGGACATATCACGCGTTTGCATTGTGCAAACGCACTCACAAATGATAGCTTTACCGATGTATGTACACACGTTTTCGAGAAGTATTTGGAACAGTTAAACGATGTAGAGTTATGTCCATCGAAACAACATAAACGACACGTTGGAGGTGCCGGGGTTTGAACCCGGGGCCTCTCACATGCGAAGCGAGCGCTCTACCACTGAGCTACACCCCCACGCCGCATTAAAGAATAGGCCACAGTGCCAAGCCGTTGGATAGGTAACTACTTGAACAGTATTAGCGTTCCACAGAGCAGTGGCTATTAATACGCGCTCTGGAGGGGGCCTCGGAGGCCCCCCAACTATGGTTCCAAGGTGGACGGAGAACCGCTCGTAGCCAAAAAACGATACTTGGCCACATTTGAAAAAAATTGAATGACACGTCGATTGGTTTAAAAAATTGAAAACCCGCCGATAATATTTTATTTATAGCCTTTCAAAGTCAGGCCTGCATTTTGAGATCACCACAATCGCGCGGTCGGGCTAGTTTGCTTGTATTGGAGACCGAGTGGTGACGTCATAACGCCATGTAAACGAGATGATATATCAAAGGCACCTCACATTAAGGTCAAGGTCAAAGGCCATCGGTGAAGGTCATATCAGCACTTTCAAGGTCATTGACCCCAGTACTTCCGGTCAAATGGCGTTGGCCGCTTTGACGTACCTATATTACGATATGACTTCATAGTTAAGGTGACTCAATGTAAAGGTCAATGTCAAAGATCAAGGTCAGAGGTCATGGGTAAAGGTCCGTCCTAATTTTGTGCCAAAAAGTTGCTATACTGCTAGGTATAGTGTACATTATAGGTAGTATGCCATATTGTGACCTCATAGTTCAATGACCTTGAACGAGCTTGACCCCAAAATTGAAGGAAATTTTTGAAACCTTCGCTCTATGGCCATGGTCCGCCTTTAACATATTCCTGCTTTTCCCGGATAATCACGGCATTTCCCAATAGGTCCCCAGCATGGCCAATATTTGAACTTTATGACCTCGTTTGAACTTGAAGATATTTACTTAGGTCTATGAAAACTGGATATGTTGTAAAAAAACCATAGCCACCACCCACCCACCAAGCGGAGTTTTTCTACGCCTCTTAGTTTCGGAGATTTTAGAGAGGGCTACCAAGTCACCCCTCCAGGGCTCGTTAGTGCCAGACCCCTCTCCAGTCCGGTTGTTAATAAGAAGGCTCCACCAGTTGCATGGGACGCCCCCGTGTGAGGCCGGCTCCCACTCCTTCCAGCAAGCTAAGGTACCGGTTGTGCGGCACCCTGGTTTAGAGGACCCGGCACAGGAGGGCGCCCGTGACCCCTGTCTCTGCCTGCCTTAACCATGGCGGCACCCCTATTTCGGCAGGGGGCAATATCGGCCCCTAAGATCTCGTAATCTAACCGGCCGATTTGAAATTCAAAGTGCTATAGATTCCCGACCTAAACTTATTTTGAAAAAAAAATCAAAATTTTGATTTTAAGGAGAAAGTCGTCAAAATATACAATTTGTGTATTTTTAGATTTTCCATAACCCTGTCCTGTTGTACGATTTCACAAAACAGTTCAGATTTACAAATAATTGACCCAAAATTGTCATATACTGAGTTAGCAAAATGATATCAATGCAGTTCCAGGACCAGACTATGAGGGAAATATATACAACCAAAAGTTTTGTTACGCGGATTAGAAGCCGATATACGCGGCATCTTGACACAAAATAAATAAAAAAGAAAAACACAGGGGCGGATGAGTAAGGTAAAAAGTGGGAAATACATCCCAACAATATGCAGTGGTATGCATGAGTATATTAGTCCCTGACAGTTGAAATATCGATAATTTTACCCTCCCATGGCAGCTCGGGAAAGGGGGTGACATAGGCGGATAAGGACCTCGGGGGGGGTGGGGTGATTGGAACACATTTTTAATATACAACGATATTGAGTCGGGCGGTGATACTGGCTGGGAATATGCATTTTGAAAATTAGTGACTGGACACGCCTCGGTAATCAAATTTGGTTATAACTATTTTGAATTCATATACCCAATTGTATTCGCCCGGCACGGCTTAAGCAGTCTTCTCACACTAACGTTTAGTCCTTCTGATAACATTCCCCCCATTTTGAACTGCTGTAACCGCCCCTGATGAATACAAATAGTGACAATTGTGAATGTACTATCATCTCACATAAAAAATGATATAATAAAACCATATAACTGGTATCAGGATCAGCAGAGACGGCTTCCTTTACAAAGAACCCATCGCATACGATAATACTTGGTTTGTGGATAGAACCTCCCCAAAAACCCAGCCATAGCTCCGCCCCTGGTAAATATATAATATTGACAATTTCAGAAAACCTGCCTGTACTAGTTTTAGGAAAAGTCAGGAAGTTTCAA
Source organism: Lepas anatifera (assembly GCA_034440635.1). Lineage (NCBI taxonomy): Eukaryota > Metazoa > Arthropoda > Thecostraca > Lepadidae > Lepas > Lepas anatifera. The sequence goes on along the minus strand of JAOTON010002128.1, from coordinate 105,204 downwards.
AGTTCTATCGCAAGCCGTTTCGGAGATATTTTTGAAAAACCTTAGGGGCAATATTAGCCCCCCTGCCGGAAGTAGGGTTAAGGCAGTTACGCTTCCCCAGCCAGTCTGCCGCCCGGTGGTAGAGCGCTTGCTTTGCTTATGAGAGCCCGGGGTTCAAACCCCGGCATCACATATAATCCCAAAGATTATCGGATCGGTATGGGCGTATTGTCCCCATAATTCCATTTCAAGAAATTTCAGAACAACCGCTCAGCTGCAGAAACTCTTGCAGAGAGTGAGTGGCTGCAGTGCGGGTTAGTGGACCTATTCAGGCGCTTTGAAAGAATCTCGGCACGGTGGAAATTCTTCGTACTTAAACTGCTTATGGCAGCGGCTCACCAACGCCACGGTGGGTGATAACCTCATTTGGGGCCACAAAACAATTTTGTAAGGTTCGTGCACGCCCGCGAATGTGAACCCTCAATGTGAATGCTAAGACGGCTCTGATGCCGCTGTAGTGATTTAAGACTGGCAAATCCACAGTACCATACCTTCAGCATACTTGGTTAGGCCTGAGGATGTGTTTGAAGGATGAATGAATTGCCATTAAAGGGAATGTGGCACCTTGGTCGAATCCTGGAATTTAGTGCATTTAGGCGTACTTTTAGCCGAAAATAATGAAACCACTCATGATTTCTCTGAAAAATGTACAATAAGCTCAATATTTTGATTTTTAGAATACTCCTCTAGAAAAAGAAATAAAAATCAGGCTGTGGATGATGTCACGATCTGGCAACCACTACCATACTTGAAAAGCTTCAAGGACTTCGATTGGCTGATGCTCATCGTGACGTCAGCATATGTCGTCACACCAGCAGCTCACAACAATGGCCGCCCGGCGGGGGCTGATAAGGGGGCTGGTGTCAGGTAGGTTTTAGCTTTTTTCTACGGAAATATCGAGTTCCAAGACAAATGATATATGGACTACCGGGTTTTCCGACTTGCTTTACAACTTGGCTATCTCAATTAAAATCACGTTATGAACCACATTCCCTTTAAAGCATAATTCTTCAGCTGGAGGACATAACTTTCGAGATTGGTTTTCTGAAAATATCCTACCGATTTCCCAGCGAAATTTTGGTAAACAAGTACCGCCGGAAGATTAGAAAACATTTAACACGCGCATTGACGGGGGCTAAGCCGCCTTCGCGATTTGACGGGGGGGGGGTTGCAGGTAACCCTAAGATCTTGAGAACCACGCTAGATAGCGAAATACAGTAAACGGCGTTGGATAGCCCATCCAAATCTCTATAGAAAACATTTGAACCATTTTTGTCAGGTCACATTTAGGGTAACTAGAGGACAACGTATGCCACCATAGGGACAACATGAAAATGATGATTTTCAGTCATTTCATCTGAACTAGTAAAGATAGAGCAAAACGATCTGGGCCATTGGAATCCTCACCGGAGGCCAAATCAGGTGATATATATGACCTTGTTGGGTCATATCAAGTCAAATCAGGTTTTGACCTGGCCTGAGGCCAGGTCAATTTCAAATTAAATCCAAATGTATATAAGTAGAATTGCAAGGATGAGACAAACCCAATGTCGTTAAGATAAACGCTCTATCACCATCCATTACTAAGGTATTTAGTTTTAACCATGTTTCTCACGTATTTCCAATGGAAAGGTCATGGCTCGTACCGGACCATAGGTCATCGATATTAATAATACTAGAATTTTTTTTTACAAATCGTTGGGCCAATTATGTGATATGAGTTTCAATCGGATAGTTTCACCCTGTTCTGACATATGCTGTCTTAAACATTCTAGCGGTGAAGACACTTGGCCTGTACTGATGACCTGACCTGAGGTGACCCGACCTTAAAATTGTGGCTTAAGTTGTAAAAATGAGCAGAGAAAAGGTATCCAAGTACGGTGGTGCTATGCGCTGCCGTTTTTATTCGATCTCCAAAACCCCGAAAGGGTGGGTACCCGCCCCTGTCAGTGTGCGTGTTAAACCCCTTCCTCTATATATCCGTATTGCTTTTCCGAGATTGGTCAAGAGCCCTCTAACTGTTCGGAAAGGGCCATCAGAGCGTAAGTGCTGGGAACCAACGCAGTAAATTAACCACCGCCGTGCGGTAGTGGCACAGGCGAAAATTTGGACGGGCTATATTGCAATTAAGTGTGTCATTTCAGGGGCTATGAATCAAGCTCTTGGTACGGTCCGTATGCAATTACTGCCCTGACTGCGTACGGTATAGTATCTGTAAAACTATCAGGCATTTGCAGTTCATTGTCTCCCAAGCAAGGCTCAGCCAATGCCGTCTTTTTTCAGAATTCTGCACTCCATAGCGTTGTACGTACAAGGAGCGGATGACCATTCGCGTATGATGCGAAGAACGATGGTGCGGTACCTGAACCTGTCGCTGGTGCTGCTGCTGCGCTCCATCTCTTCTGCGGTGAAGCGCCGGCTGCCCACGCTGGATCACCTGGTAGAGTCCGGTAAGACACTGGTTAGGTAATCACTGGTGTTAGTGGTAGGATATATATATGCTTAATTGGTCGGCAGTTTTCTGCTGGGACATTCTCATGCCAATAAGGTCTCTTGGTACCTCCAGCAATTATATTTCAGCAATGGGCGGTTAAATTTTGGCAGCTTTGGAATATAAAATGTTTTTTATGGAAAATGTAAAACAATATTGTTTCATATAAATTTCTAGCATTGGAGACACGATAGTTTTTCTTATAGCCTATATATACAAAATTTGGGTGAGAACAGGGTGAGTTACACAAGGCTCAGTTCTGCTTCAGGTCTACACTTCATCCTGGCATCCTGAGATGGCGATGATGACCCGGATGTTTGTGTTACTATTATAAATCACTTTTTATCTAGACTTGAAGCTAATCTGGTGATAGAAACACATTGTCCTTTCTTGGTGGTCATTTGGATTACAAAGATAAATAATTGACATGTTAACAATCAACATATTTTTGTTCCTAAACATGCCGTCCATGCCATTTTTAGCCCCAGCCATTGGGATATGCATCTTTCAGGTTTCATGACCGCGGCAGAGCTGGAAGAGTTCTCCAGTGTTCCGCGAAAGGAGTTCAACACCTACTGGATTCCTTGCTGCTGGTTCATGAGTCTGCTGAGGGAAGCTCGCTCCACAAACCACGTGGTGGACTCGCAGGGACTCAAGCTCATCGTCGAGGTGTGAGTCCAGAGACCCTCCGTCTGTCTCTGTCTGTGCGTGTGTGTGTGTGTGTGTGTGTGTGTGTGTGTGTGTGGGGGGGGGGGGGGGGGGTGTGTGTGTGTGGGTGTGTGTGTGTGTGTGTGTGTGTGTGTGTGTGTGTGTGTGTGTGTGTGTGTGTGGTAAAGCGTATGATTTTCGAAAAGTATTTTGTCCATTATCGTATGTAAAAAGTTTATACCCGTCGACAGTGCTGCATCCTACCTTTCCTGGTACCTGGATGAAGGTACAAACCGGGGAGGTTTTACGCGTATTTTTTCTTGAAAGGCACACATTCTACCACATTTGTGCTGAAAAGGGTCAATAGCCTTATCATATCATATCATTTCATTTTCTTACCAAAGGGGAAAAATATCCGCAGGCGTGACCTACTAACTTGGATACGCCTCCTGTTGCCATAGATAACAAACTTTGTTGCCATGTAGATCACACGCATGCATGTATGTGCGGTTTGCAAATATTATGTATGTATGTAGGTACGGGTGTACCCATGTTTCTTGCACAGTTTACTATCAACACGTGCCCTTTGTATCGATCTTTGATTTTTGTGCTGTTCGTGCTCTACATAATTATTACTCCGTTAAGGTATGTCAGGGGCGTAGCCAGGGGGGGCGGCAGGGACAGCCGCCCCCCTAAGGGCCCAAAGGGCCCCCTGAGGACACGGGCTACGCGAAGCGGCTCGCCCCCATTATGCTCTGTGGCCAAATTTGAAAGTTCATACCAGACAGGGCCCTCTTAAGCCCTCTTCAGCACTCTTCTAAAACAAGCAGGGCCCTTTTTACCCACCAGGGCTCTTTTGGCGCTGTCGTAGGGGCCTTTCCGGGGCGCCGCCCCCCCTGAGCGAAATCCTGGCTACGCCCCTGAGGTATGTCCTGACAATAATTCACAGCTATAGTCTTTGATTTTTCTCAATCAGGGGCGTGGATTTTCGAAATGATTAGGGTACCCAAATTTGAAATAATGTCAAAAGCAATCATATAAAAAGAAATGGCTTTATAGAAAGTGTATTTTGTCCTTTCCAGAGTCCTGCTGAGCTGTCTAAAACTAACTTGAAGTCCTTAAACTAAAAACAAGAAAATTTGAAATACACTTTATCATCATTTTCACGTTTCATTGGGGTTGTCCGGGTATCCCCAAAGATATATAAATCCACACTTTTGTTCTCAATACTTTTCTTAAATATCAGCATGATAAGCAGGCGACACCAAGAACCACACCAGTCTGTGAAACCAGACAGCAGTCGGGGCGTTTGCCTCTTTCGTTTCATATCACACGTTTTGAGACGGCCAAGGTACCGAAGGCTTCTCCACACCTGGCGCGGTGTTAAAGTTACGTCACGTGACGGTTACTCACGGTTACCATGATCGATAATTACTAACGGCTACGTGACTACCTGGAAAATATGAGTTAGGAGTGGATGGGTTTTAATCTTTGTAGTTTTAGCCCTGGGTGAACGGAGACCTCGGGGACCAAACAAATGTCAAACTGGGAGTTTTTTTCGGCATGCCCCATTACATGGCCACCTCAGCTCAAATCCTTCGATGAATGTGTCACAGACTTTGACATGCAGCAACACATTATTATAGTTTTACATCATCTCTCACTTGCAATACACATCGAGATACTTTGCACAGAACCTGGAAATATTGTTTGCTGAGGAATCAACTGGTACCGTCTAGCTCTGAACGAACATCGGCCTAACACTTGGCAACATTTTGACAAAGCAAACAAGACTCATCTCTAGCGTTTAACAAAGGATTGGCTATGCTGAATACACAAACCAACCGTCACGTCTCAACTTCATAAACTTCGCAGCGTTTGAGCGGCTTAGATGTAGAAGATGGGTTTGTGAAACAAAGCAAATGCCAACTGGCGCCTCGCCATGAACGCATTGGAAAATGTCCAGTTGGCAGCTGACGTCAAAAAAATTGCCAAGACTAGTGTGTTTTGGCCCAAATGGTTCCCTGATCTTCAAATAGGCAACAAATGAAAAATATGTTAATTGAGTTACATCTTATATTTGCAGCATTTTCATTGCATTACGCAGAGATGCAGTCAGATCAACTCTTTGAAGAAAATTTGTTATCCTTAAATTCAGCATGTTTTACCGATCTTAGTTAAAACTACCGTTTTGGAAAATGGATTCGCTAGCCGAAGGTTTTTACGACGTTTCAGCTGTTTCAGGGCTAAATAGCTCCTGACCGATGCTATTTCATAAATACTTCATGAAAACTAGTATCAAAGAGCATCCGTCTCTTTAGTTTTCTTCTGTGTGCATGACCCACTGCCACGGTGATAGTGACTTTTAAATTAATCCATAAAATTACAAATTATATAACTAGTTGACTTATATTAATTTTGCTGACGGTTTCGGTTATAAGCCATGGTCAAAGAAAAATGGTCCCATTTTGATATTTTGATCGTTCTCAATACTTCTCTGAAATATCAGTACACAGCAAAATGGTACCATTTTGCTGTCACTATGGTCTATGGCTTCATTTGCAATATGAACAGAGTTTTTTTTTACTTTGGTGACCATTTGGCAGACTTTCAACGAGTTCCGGGCCAACTGTGGCCTGCTCTGGAGCTACGACTGGGTCAGCATTCCTCTGGTCTATACGCAGGTCAGTACCGCACCCAGCGGCTGAACTGTCTATCTGCGACACAGAGACAAGTGGACTGTAATGCTCATGAAGATGGAGTGGTGCAGAGAAAAGGAGTTCCAGCAAGATAACTGTAAACGTTCCAGTTGTCAACATGGAAGTGGATTTCCGAAACTCATATGGGATACCCGCATTTAAAATAATGTCAATAATGACCGCGTAACACTAGAAAACAAAATATCACATGCGTTGTAGCCCTCGCACTGACGTTATGGAATAGATACAACTACTTCAGGGTCCTGGAAATGATATAAGATAAAATCCAAAGGATATGTCAACACCTGCTTGACCTTTCATTGGGAGTGCTCGGGCACTACCAATGATATACGGATCCATAAATCGGTGTCGAAAGATCGGGACCAATCCCTTTTCTGAGGTAAATGAACATATCCTATCAGTCTTTGTGTTTTTGGGTACATAGCCTGGCGTTTTAGCTGTCAGAGCTACTCCTCTCTTACTGTACACAGGTGTTGCTGATTATCACGAAGTCTCTCACAGCTGGATAGTAAGAGGTTCCCAGAGCGCAGGCGGAGTTTTGGCAACAGAATCAGCACAGTTTAGAGGACGCCAAGAATGATCCAGTGGTAACAACAACGCTCCTCTGGAGTTTCAAAAGTCGCCCTCGAAACTCCGTCTGTCTGCGCGTTGCAGTGATTGCCGGTCGCAGATTGGGCGTTCTGGCGTGACATTCGCTGGCGAGGCTGGCCTGTCACCGTCGTGTCGTTGCTTCTCCGAGTTGTTGGCGCCGAGACGCCGCCCGACAGCCGCCGGTTGCACGGCAGTTCAGAGAGCGATGACAATTTACCGGCGTTCAGTGCGTGCCGGCTGCGTCTGTCCCGTGCCTGTCCGGTCCTGTCCTGTCCTGTGCCTGTTCTGTAATACCTGTCCTGTCCCTGTTCTGTCCTGTAATGCCTGTCCTGTCCCTGTTCTGTCCTGTAATGCCTGTCCTGTCCTTGTTCTGTCCTGTCCCTGTCCTGCCTGTCTCGTGCCTGTCCGGTCCTATCCCTGTCCTGTCTTGTCCTGTAATGTCTGTCCCGTGCCTGTCCTGTCTTGTCCTGTAATGCCTGTCTCGTGCATGTCTTGTCCTGTAATGCCTGTCTCGTGTCTGTCCTGTCTTGTTCTGTAATGCCTGTCTCGTGCCTGTCCGGTCCTGTCCCTATCCTGTCTTGTCTTCTAATGCCTATCATGTGCCTGTCCGGTCCTGACTCTGTCCTGTCTTGTCCTGTAATGCCTGTCCCATGTCTGTCCTGTAATGCCTATCCTGTATCTGTCCTTTCCTGTCCCTGTCCTGTGCTCTAAGGCCTATCATGTGTCTGTTCTGTCTTGCACTGTAATGCCTGTCCCGTGCCTTTCCTGCCACGTGCCTGTCCTGTCCTTTTTTGTCTTGTGATGTCTTGTAATACCTGTCCTGTCCTGTTCTGCACTGCCTGTCCTGTCCTGTTCTTCCCTGTAATGACTGTCCTGTAATTTCTGCCCCGTACCAAACATTATCTCAGTCATATCTTATTACAGCCTGTATCAAAAGATCATAGCAAGCTCCCATCGATTACAATCTGCTCCACCCTGCGTCGTAGCTCTGCGGAACATTTGGCTCCATTTTAACCTCTCCTGTGCGACTTTTGTACCTCCGTTTCCGCGTTGACGATACGGGGCGGGCACGCAAGCGGCAGGGGAGGGCTGTTTCCTGTCAGTGGCCCTGTCAGGCCCGTCACCACTTCTTCTAATGATTTGATTGCGGCTCGGTTCTCACCTCGATAATGACGTCAGCACCAAGCTCACAGCTCTGTAGTGACGGGACTCGTTCTGTGCTAAAAATAGCCAATCGGAAATAGCCGATCTGAATGCCAGTGTTTTAATCAGGCCACCCGCGACGCGCTGCACCACTGTCGGCTGTAATTTGGCCATTGTTCAGATCTCCCTAGCGGCCCAGCTGTTGCGCCCTCCGTTCATGTTACATCTCATGAATGCTGTAGTTTCGAATTGGCTGTCTTGTTGTTTTCGAATGCAGATCATATTACAATTTAAGATATAAAGACATTTCTAAACGCCTGATGTTTATTTCTCTATGCGGATTAACATTTGTGATGATGTTTGATCGCCGACTGTATATGAATAAAGTAAAATGATGTCATAATAAATGTACAGATTATAGAAATAAGCATGCTTGTAATTGTAAAGGAACACACTGACAAGTTGGATATTAAATATATATTCAACTTGTCAGTGTGTTCCTTTACCTTTATCGTTCTATCAAATGGCTCTTCAACATGCTTGTAATTTATTCGAAATAAAAATAAAACTTTTGGGAATGCGTCACTCCAAATCTGAAGCCTATTTAGGTATATCTATTGGGAATTTTACAGAAATTTTGAGAAATATGGCAAATGTAAGCAAGTAATAAGGGATACGTTATGAGCGCCTTACCCTAGCATTTAACAAATCATTGACGCGGATAAGGACGAAAGCAGTAGCATTGTATCATTTGATGGATATCTGTAAGGTTTGAAGAAATCAGGGGTGTTTACTTTAGATAGCCGGGCGTTCATCTTCGATTCTCGACCCCTGAGTTCACACCCAGGTATGTATGTATGTATGTATGTACATACATACATACATACATACATACATAAATACATACATACATACGCACAACAAAAAGTACACAAGAACGTTGGAGAGCACTCTTGGATCTGAACATGTAGAAGGCATTTCTTGAGCGTTCAATTTTCGAGATAAAAATTACGTTGATAACCTTTTTTTCTGTTTGCCCTCTGATAGTAACTGCCACGGCTGGGATAGTCTTTGTTTAACAGTGCACAAAATAATGAGGGCTATCTTTTTTATATATCACAGCAGTTGATTCGGAGTCTCTCACACATGGACAATGACGTTTTGCTGTTCTGTCAAACCAGGGCAGACAAATCGGCTGTAAATACGCTCCGTTGTGACCTCGTCTCGAGCAGCGTGTCGACCTGGAGGGCAGGTTTGTGGATCCTCTCCCCGGGATTCGTTCCAGAGTCACCAGAAGTAGGCCGACTGGCAACTAGCCCTAGAGGGTGGGGAGGGAACGAACCAGGGCACATTTTCAACTCAGACTGACATTTACGCAGCAGCTTCTTAAAAAATCATAGTCGGAGAAACGCTCCGAATATTTCGGGAAGCATATGGTATTTTGGTGCCATTGCCTTCCATGTGTTTCAGAAAGGGCCCTGGTCTCCTGCTTCTACGCTGGTGTCTAAATTATCTGGCAGTGTACTGTTATGTATGTACCTAGTGTATTGTACATGCTTTCAATTTGCTGGGTTTGGCAGTTTCAACGTTCATATAGCATGCCACCAGCGCCAGCAGTTTCAGCCGTGACAGCTGTACTCGATGGCACGCCAGCGCTGGTGTTGGGCAGTTATACAGCTGCAGCGCAGTTCACCCTCTCACCGCCCCCCTGTCCGGACCAGGTTGTCACCATCGCCACGTACACCTTCTTCGTGGCGTGCCTGGTGGGGCGCCAGCAGGAGGCGGTGTACGCACAGAGGACTCCCGACGGCTCCGAGGTGGACTTCTACATTCCGCTCTTCACCATTCTGCAGTTCCTCTTCTACATGGGCCTGCTCAAGGTGACCTGCCCATCTGTTCGTCGGTCGATTCTGGACGTCTCTCCACTGGTCTCCATACCTTCGTTCCATCTTCCGTGGCCCCCCTCTCTCTCTCTCTCTCTCCCATCCTCCCTCTCCCTCTCTTTCTCTCTCTCCCTCACTCTATCTCTCCCTCTCTCCTTCTCCTCCTCTCTCTATATCCTTTATCTGTCGATTCATCTTTACATTTACATATTGTATTATTGTCTCCATTTGGACATTTATCCTTTAGATATATTTACCGGCCGATCACCCCATCCATATATTTATGTGCCCATTCATCTATCCATGTACATCTTTGGCTGCACCGGCCGGTCCATTTCACGCCTGCCTGTGCGTTACTTCACCATTCAGACCGAGACAAGACACATGCCACTTCTGTTGGGCAACGGATGCGAGTCGTGACACATTTCTGGCGGCAGTTTGTGACAGATGAGGTAACTGTTGTTTGCTGTCACGTCACGAGCGATGCAGGAAATGCGTCACGTGATAGTATACGAGGTAGTCACGGATACTGGAAGTATGGGGGCTAGGGTCGGTAAAAATCCGTTCCAACGAAACTCACGGGCGGGTATAGGAGCAGAGGGGCAGTGAAACTTCTATCAAGCACTCTCCGTCCCTGCACTGTGCCTTAAAGGGAAGGTGGCACCTTCATAACGTGATTTTAACTGATAATAATAATAATTGTTGGGGTTTAACGACGCACCAACTGCCAGGGTCATACGGCGTCGCCAACTCTCACCCTGTTGGGAGGGATTTTGGGGATCAGATCGACTTATTCAGAGGCTCCGCCGGGACTGAACCCGGACCGGTGGCTTAGAAGACAAGGGTGCTATCCACTAAGCCACCTCATCCCCGAGATTTTAACTGAGATAGCCAAGTTGTAAAGCAAGTCGGAAAACCCGGTACTCCATATATCATTTGTCTTGGAACTCGATATTCTCATAGAAAAAAACTAAAACCTACCTGACACCAACCCCTCATCAACCCCTCGCCGGGTGGCCATTGTTGTGAGCTGCTGGTGTGACGAAATATGCTGACGTCACGATGAGCATTAGCTAATGGAAGCCCTTGAAGCATTTCAAGTATGGTAGTGGTTGCCAGATCATGGCATCATCCACAGGCAGATATTTATTTATTTTCCTAGAGGAGTATTTTTAAAAACAAAATATTGAGCTTAATGAACATTTTTCAGAGAAATCATGAGTGGTTTCATTATTTTTGGCTAAAAGTACGCCTAATTTCACTAAATTCCAGGATTCGACCAGGGTGCCACATTCCCTTTAACGCCCCTGAAACCATCCTGGCACCCTGAAACCACCCTGGTGTCCCCTAAAAGCCTTGTCGTTCCTTAAAAGTTTGCTCGATCATTTAGTTTAGGAGAGCTCCAGCCTGCGTGGTCATATAGCACATCCTGAAAGTTTGCAGCCCCCAGCGTGCCCGTCTATTGTTGCCCCCAATATGTGATTCGGTTCCCTCCTCTGTGATAGGTCGTGTTCGTAAAAAACAGTGCCCCTCGATCGAAAATTCTGAATCCAGCTTCGACCAAACTGAGCCTAATTAGACAAATGAGGCGCTATAGATAATGTCCCGCTCCTCACGAACCTCTGCTTGGTTGATGCCGGGGACAATGCAAGTGTGAACTATCATGCCAGTTTGAATTAGTTTTTTTAAATATCATCTAATTGCCTTGAACATTACCACGAGACTGCTTTTCACAGCCTTATTAAAGGATTTCTGCCACATTAGACCATCTCTAGTCGTGCTAAGTTCTGTCACGGATTTTGTGGCCGACCAGGAACCATCATGCAGCAGCAAACCATATCTAGGTCTGCTAATTACCACCATGTCAGAAAATGGGTCCATTAATTAGGCTGAGTGAGGTGGAGGTGTCAGCCTTGTCACGATAAGCCTCGTGAGTTCGTGACCGGTACTCAGCGGAGATCACGACCGTGGCTGGTACAGCTCTGTAGCTGAGATCGTGAGCGCACTTTGATGTGTTGTCAAAAAGTGACGCCAAATATTGCAGAGGTCATGTCAACAAAAACAACGGTACAGCACCTCAAAAACTGCATCTCAGTGAACGTGACATAAGCCGAAAATACCGCACAACGTCACGTCCTTGCCAAACAAAGACCACCACACGGAAAACATGGACAGTTTATCTTGAACTTCGGACTTCGAATTGTCTAGTTGGTATAAAGTATTTAAAGGAAAAAAATACGAATATTCTCACCTCAAGCCTTGAATTTAGATACATGTTTGCTAAGAATTGCATACTTACTTTAAAGAGCATCCTCGGGATGGAACCATGGAAGTATTCAAACGTGTTTCAAGCTTTAACACATCAAGCTGCTGTCCTGAGCTCTTGTTTATTTTTACCGTTAAAGGGAATGTGGCACCTTGGTGGAATCTTGAAATTTAGTGTTTTAGGGGAACTTTTAGCCGAAAATCATGAACGCGTCCATGATTTATCTGAAAATGTACAATAAGCTCAATATTTTTATTTCTAAAATGCTCCTCTGGGAAACGAAATCAATATCTGCCTGTGGATGATGTCATGATCTGGCAACCACTATCATATTCAATGGCTTTAAGGGCTTTGATTGGCTGGTACTCGCCGTGACGTCATCATATGTCGTCACACCAACAGGCTGACAACTGTGGCATGCTGCTAAGGGTACAGGTGGTGTAAATATCAGGTAGTTTTTAGCTTTTCTCTACGGAAATTTTTAGTTTCAAGACAAATGATGCATAGAGTACCGGGTCTTCCGGCATGCTTTACAACTTGGCTATCTCAGTTGAAATCACGTTATAAAGTTGCCACATACCCTTTAATTCAATATTTATCAGGCATTTGTTACAAGGTATCTGTGTCTGTATCCCAGGTGGCTGAACAGCTGATTAATCCGTTTGGAGACGATGATGAAGACTTCGAACTCAACTGGATTATCGACAGACATGTCAAGGTAAAGTAGCTCGTGTCGCATTACTGCTAATTCGTTCGCCACTCAATGGACATCAGCAAGAAATGAACATAATTATATGTATAGGCTATGGTGAAGTTCATACCTGTTTCCACATGAACGCTCTTACTGAGTCAGGCTCATCAACACGCAGGGCTACTTCATCATGGTCTAGAAATGCTATTTTCTCTGCCAAGGGTCTGTCACTTTGGAATGGCTTCCCTGGAATTGGGCGTGCAGCGATTTTTCCAGTAGCACCAACATCAATCGGCTGTAGCCTTTCGGCCAGACAGAACAATAACCAAAGCGCACGAAAATGCAACGCCTGTATTCCGTTACTTAGTCAGGCTGTCTGCCAACAGTTCTTTGAACAGTACATTAAGACAACATATTTAAGAGAAAGAATCGTTTACGCATGATTTCTGATTGAATGTTCCGGTGCTCTCTTATCGTATGCATTGGACCTTAATAAAACATTCAACTGCAGGGAAATTTGGCAGGTATTTGTTTAGGATCTGAACTTAAGGCTCCTTTACACCCGGCAGAATCTGCAACAGAAGCTGTCAATATTTTTTGTCGACAGTCAATCTCCTCACGTGTTTTTGTAGCCTAAACTTTTTCCTTTTCTCAGTCCCAGTTCAGTATAGCTTTTTATCTCCTTCCCAGATGTAGGCAGGATTACTCTTCCTTCTCCTATGTACCCATTTGCCTTGGCTAAAACAATAAGGTAACATTTACACACGATAACTTTAATCTCTAGGGTCATACCACTTGCCGGCAGAAAGTTCGTCAAATTCTGCCTGGTGGGAATAAGCATTAAAGGGAATGTGGCACCTTCATAACGTGATTTTAACTGAGATAGCCAAGTTGTAAAGCAAGTCGGAAAACCCGGTACTCCATATAGAATTTGTATTGGAACTCGAGATTTCCGTAGAAAAAAACTAAAACCTACCTGCAATGTACCCCTCATCTACCCTTAGCAGCAGCCCACAGTTGTCATGGCTATTGGTGTGATGACATATGCTGACGTCACACCAACAGCTGACAACTGTGGCGTGCCTGGCTAGGGTACATGTGGGGTATATTTCAGGTAGGTTTTTGTAGCTTTTCTCCACGGAAATTTTGAGCTTGAAGACAAATGATATATTGAGTACCAGGTTTTCCGGCATGCGTTACAGCTTGGCTTTCTCAGTTAAAATCACACTATAAAGGTGCCACATTCCCTTTAAGGTGTCCGTGAATGCTGAACAACCCGTAGGTTCATATCTCGTTTGATCAAAATGTAAGCGTTTGCGGGGTGATAAACGTTTGCGGCGGGATAGGCGTTAGCGGCGGGATAGGCGTTAGCGACGGGATAGGCTTTGCGGAGGGATAGGCGTTTGCGGCGGGATAGGCGTTAGCGACGGGATAGGCGTTAGCGACGGGATATGCGTTTGCGGAGTGATAAACGTTTGCGGCGGGATAGGCGTTTGCGGTGGGATAGGCGTTTGCGGCGGGATAAACGCTTGAGGAGCGGATTACTTCGTCCTCCGCGTATCCCCCATCCATTGCGTGTTCCAGCTGGCAACGGTGCGGGTGCAGTGACGCAGAATTCGGCGCTGAAAACACCTTTTTCTCTAGAAGAAAGGAGTTTAGAATGAACAAAATATGAGACTTAGTTTTTTGTACTGATTTACAATATTACTTGCTTGGTTCAAAACCCATTATAGTGATGTCACTTTCGCTTCAAAGGGCCTTAAGTTCAACTACCCGAGCTCTGCACAACAGCTGTTCCCGGTGTCTTGCAAAGTGACCGCTACCTCTCAGAGTGAAGCATGCTGTTGTAACCCAGGTCCCGTTCGCCTTGCACCTCTTGACTGCTGACTCTGAACGGTGTTGTTCTTTCGTCGTCTGTCTGTTTGCTTGTCTGTTTTGTTGCTTGCTTACTTGTCTGTACCACCCCCCTTTCTTTTTCTATGTCTCTATTTGTGTCTGGCCTAATCTGATTAGTTTTCTCAGTCATATCCAATGAACATGTTACCTAACAATACAAATTTCACACTCTCAATTTATGGTCAACAAGTCAACGGAATATAGGAGATCCGGCAAACCTGCTTCGCCTAAACTCTCAAAGTTGTAGCCAAACTGGAAACATAAATGCACGTGTGCATGGGCGCCGAAAGAAGGAGAGCGGGATGACGCGTCCCCTTGTTGGCTAACCAGGGGGGACGTCTCCCCTAAAAACTGTTATTCCATAATGCTATCAGGTACTGAATATGCTCAAAATTCGCCCCACCCGGTCAGCACCAGCGCGGGTCCGTTCCCCCTGTAAAAAATCCGTGGCGGCGCCCCTGCACGTATGATTTTCCCATAAAAAGATGGGCTAAAATTAGAGCATGCCTGTGGTGATTCGACAAGGAATACTTTTCCTTTTATGAGGGATGATTTATTTCCAAACCCACTTTTCCCTTTCGCAGTCTCAGTTGCGTCAGTATAGTTTCTTATCTCCTACTCATTAATATGTAGGCAGGGTTGCCCTTCTCTTTCCCGTGTGCCCACTTGTCTTAACCAAAACAATAATAAGGGAATGTCTACATAATATAAGTAAAGCTTCTGGGTCACACCACTTGCCGTTGTCTGTCTTTTTCGTAGGCTGCTTATGACGTGAGCAAGGGACAGCATGCTACCTTAAGTGAAAATAATTAATGTCCTTATAAAACAAGCCGAGCCAAAAACAAGCTCGTACACCCGCTCACTCTCATAGATGTCCGGGATTATGGACTAACTTTCTCCGGCTGGATTTTTTTCTGCGCTAGAGAAGTAAGACAAACACAGTCATCGCCTGTACTCAAAGGCATGCAAAGGTAGGACATACCGGAAAATCGCTTGGAATTTCATTTGTCCTAGAATCTACCATTTGCGGAGAGATGTGATTTTTTAAGAGCAGAATCCTGCCCCACCGGCCGGCCGCCGTATCAGTTGCCACCGAACAGCAGCAGGTGGACATTAGGCTCGTTCTAGGAAAGGGGAGAGACGTGAGAGAAGGGCGTTAAAAATAAGTACGCTCATGAAACGGTGTGGCCCTGTAAAAGATAACAGAAACGAAACATGAGCCCAGAAGTTCTTTCTCATGCTCCATGTGTATATGATAGCTCAGTTAATACCCATGAAGGTGTCGTATTCAATTTCAGGTGGATGCATTTGATAAGGCTATGCTTGTGCAATAACCAAAGAACATGACGATAGGTGTAGGGGAATATTACACATTTAAATGTGTATTTAAAAAGATCTTCAGATAAAATGAGACGTGGGCACTCCGATCGCTTGCGGTCACATATGTATCGTACAAATCATAATTATTTTTACTTAATTAGCCTATCATAAGCGATAGAATAGCGTAAACTCTGTAGCTTTTTACGTAATCGATTTATTAAAAAAAACAAATCATTAATATAAGTATCAATAAATCATTCAATCAAACTATATGAGATATTGTCAACGGGAACACTTCAATAAAAGGCAAACTCCAGGATATAAAACAAAGAAAGAGCGACATACGCCTTCGGCTTTATATACACAGAAAAAAGGAGAAATACTTAGATTTAAGATAAAATAACAATAATGTACGGGATTATCAATTAATAAATATTCGAACATAAAAACGATAAAACCGTAAAAGCTCCAACAGTAGTAAAATCTATTCTGAGCATACGATACTATCATAGGCTCATACGGTGATTCCAAAAGCGCGACATATGCTCTAACTTTCTCTCGAAATGATTGGTGGGCATCTGTATAGAAACACCTGCAGCCGGGGACGTCTGTAAACTATATATTCAGTTGCCTCCGAAGCCTCGTACAAATATCTGTGGCGGTGCCAACCCTTGCATAGGGCACATTCAGCATTGTTCCTGCTGACGAGTGACACGAGACGGGGCATGCAATTAAAATGACGGGAAAAGAGAGGCTGGGTAGATTTGTCCTCCTATAGTGCTTGGAAAAAACAGAGACATGTTGTTTCAACTTGCATCCACCGATTCAAATCCATCCGATGCGTGTTTGAGTAAGTCTGTACAGACCCATGATGGTGATCGCTGGCGACTATAGGTAAAAAAACGCGTGCTCAATCTAACATCGTCCCATTGGCACTAGCTCCGGTACCGTTCCGCACCGTCGACCGCGAACTTGGAGTTCGCGCTCTTCCCCTCCCCCTCTTTACGGCTAACCCCACTGTCAGTCCGACCGCCCGAGGGCATCCAGTGGTGTGACCTTGGTGCGAGTTGCGTGACCCCCGAGCCACGCAACGGCAGGCTTTATAGTAAATGACGCGGGGTTTTGAAGCATTGTTTGTCATGTGCGGCTGCAATATATCAGCAAGGGATGGATAAATCCAATTATTGGAACATCATTTATATTAATTAACGGATCCTTTTTTAATCAGGGATAAGCCTTGTTTACTTGTATCTGTTTCACGTGAGTGTTTTAACGCACGTTTTTCGTAACCTGATATGCTCTGTTTGAATCTGTCTTTTCAATCTGTATGTCTATAAATATGTTCCAATTTTCAATGAAACATAAAACATGCATGAAATACAAGAAACAATAACCTTGAATGCAATAGATATATGAAAAATATAAGGTGACAAGACATGGACTTAAAATAATTTTTAGGAGCTGACCCTCACAGAGCCATAGGCGGATCCAGGTGGGCATGGACAGCACATGCCCTTCCCCCAATCGAGCCTTAGCGCCCCCTGAAATGTCCTTAGCATCCCTCCCCCTTGAAACGTCGACCATCCACAATAGGTTGCCATCCCAAAGTGGTGCCCCTGAAAACTGCCGTCAACATCAACTGCCGGCCAAAGATCTCCGTTTGATTATTTGGCCGACACTGCCCAAGCAGTGGCACCCCTTCGGTCGAATTTGCTCTACTATTTCCCGGTGAAACTTTGGCAACAAAGAGACTTAAAAAAAACACATCGAGCTGGCGCCGCTCCAAATGCATCCCCCTTCAGTTTGTATATGCAGCCCCCTTGAGGCTTCGCACCACCTCACTGAAATCCTATATCAGTCACTGCACCCGTATAGCCAGACAGCACTCACACTGTGCCCTCCGAAATAGACGGCAGCACGGGACGCTGACTAAGTGTGCTCCTCTGACTTCTGACCTTTCGGCGGCTCCCCAGACAGGAACTGGTCGCCGCAGCGCCGCAGCGGCTGGCGCAAACCCAGTCATTCCCCACGTGTTCCATCGGTCACCTCACCAGCATGCACCAG
Source organism: Lepas anatifera (assembly GCA_034440635.1). Classification (NCBI taxonomy): domain Eukaryota; kingdom Metazoa; phylum Arthropoda; class Thecostraca; family Lepadidae; genus Lepas; species Lepas anatifera. The sequence continues at coordinate 87,452 of JAOTON010002128.1, read as the reverse complement.
CCTGGCATTTCTGGCCGGATTTAGAAGCCTCAGCTCCCTTCTGATGTTTTGTCGTCAAGGGTGGTGGCTTTGCACTGGCTGGAAGAGCGGCTGGAGCTTGTCTCCTGTGTTTATCTTTGTTGTTGTTGATGTTGTCTTTCTGCACGGTTTGCTTGATCTGGATTTTGCAAGCTGCTTGCTTTGGGCTTGTTTTTGTTTCTACAATTAATATTTTTTAGGTGAAATAGCAGTGGACAAACGTTCACAAATTTTTTAGGTCAATACTCACAATGAGTTAAAGTTTGTTTCCCAAGAGGTATGTTTATTTTGAAAGTTATATATTAAGAGAGGAACAGTGGCGGATCTAGCCGGTCGGTTTAGGAGGGGCAAACCAAAGTCAAAAAAAAGGTGATGGAGTGAACAATTGCGCTACAATATGATTTGCCGGTATAATTTTGGGTATTTGTGGCGAAAAGAAAAAAATACGTCACTAAGTAAAAAATTGCGCTACAATATGACTTGCCGGTAAAATTTTGGGTATTTGAGGCAAAAAGCATAAACAAAAACGTCACGGGGTGAAAAATGTGCGCTCAAGATATTTTTTTCCTATCCAAGGCCACATATTTACACTGGATGTAACTGGTTCTGTTTGAAGTTTAAAGTTGAAGCACCAAAATCTTGCTTATAAACTAAAGAGGAGTCGGGGAAAAAGAAGGCCGATCGCTTGGGGGCAAACATATAGTTTTCTCCCGAGCTTTTCCATTTGGGGGAAATTCATTTTTACACCCCCCCCTTTGGAACCGCCACTGAAGAGGAAGCTTCGTTTCAAGCACGAGTTCTGCAGAAATCCTTCTCGAATTAAAAGGAATGTGGCACCTTGAGTTGTTAAGATGTTCCCTGGCCTCTCCCCTCGAATCCGGAAATGTAAAAACACTGAAGATTATATATTCGGGCACAGCCCTTCATCAGAATCGTGGAGTAAATATCAATAATTCTCAGTCCTAGTATAGCCAGACCTCGAATTGAGCTTCACACAAAAATGCCTTTTAGAATGAATCGTTAAAAATAAGATTGGATGTCGTGACAACAATCATATAGGTACCTCTAACCTAAAAGTAATGCCGACAATACGACAAACCTAGAGCAGTATTTGTGACAGTCTTTTCTATTATTTCAGCCAAACACTAGCTTTTGATTAGCAGTAAAAAAACTCGCTGAAGTACCTTAATCAGTTATTTGAATATTTCTGTTCTTCTTATTTACTATTTTTTTCTCCGTCGACTGCAGCTAAAATGCTAACCAAAAACTACCTATTAAGCACTAGTAGACGTGATACTAGATCGGTATAAAGACTGCATACTTTCCCCTTTAAGATGATGCTATATTTTTACAATAAAAGCCTCCCTCCAATTATTTAGTTAAGATTGCACCTAGTGGTCAAGGCAAACTTTTTTGTAATTGATAAACCTATTTTCCACAGCCTGCTCCTCTGGCCCAACGTTAAGCGTCGAAAGAGTATACGTGTGGCTGTAAAAAAAACATTATAAATTTTACATTATACTTATTCAATAACCCTTGCCCTTAGTACGCTTCCATGGTCTCCAGCTTTCTCGGGTTAGGGCGGAGGGACTTCTCGGTGCTTTTCAGCCTTTGCAGAGCAGCAGAGCGGTTGTCGGGAGCTTTGACTGTTCACATTAACTAGCTATAAAAGTTGCATTTGTTTAAGAGGTACATACTAAGGGCAAGGGTTGTTGAATAAGTATAATGTAAAATTTATAATGTTTTTTTTACAGCCACACGTATACTCTTTCGACGCTTAACGTTGGGCCAGAGGAGCAGGCTGTGGAAAATGGGTTTATCAATTACAAAAAAAAGTTTGCCTTGACCACTAGGTGCAATCTTAACTAAATAACTGGAGGGAGGCTTTTATTGTAAAAAATATAGCATCATCTTAAAGGGGAAAGTATGCAGTCTTTACACCGATCTAGTATCACGTCTACTAGTGCTTAATAGGTAGTTTTTGGTTAGCATTTTAGCTGCAGTCGACGGAGAAAAAAATAGTAAATAAGAAGAACAGAAATATTCAAATAACTGATTAAGGTACTTCAGCGAGTTTTTTTTTACTGCTAATCAAAAGCTAGTGTTTGGCTGAAATAATAGAAAAGACTGTCACAAATACTGCTCTAGGTTTGTCGTATTGTCGGCATTACTTTTAGGTTAGAGGCACCTATATGATTGTTGTCACGACATCCAATCTTATTTTTAACGATTCATTCTAAAAGGCATTTTTGTGTGAAGCTCAATTCGAGGTCTGGCTATACTAGGACTGAGAATTATTGATATTTACTCCACGATTCTGATGAAGGGCTGTGCCCGAATATATAATCTTCAGTGTTTTTTACATTTCCGGATTCGAGGGGAGAGGCCAGGGAACATCTTAACAACTCATCATCATGCTCCTCGCCGCAGCACTTCAAAACTTATCAACGTTTGAATGTGGCACCTTGGTCGAATCCAGGAATTCAGTGTAATTAGGGATATTATTAACCGAAAAACACGAAAACGTCCATGATTTCTTTCTCTTTGAAAGGAATGTGGCAGCTTGGTCGAATCCTGGAATTAAATGTGACTAGAGGTATCTTTAGCCGAAAATCATGAAAACGTCCATGATTTCTCCTACCATGTGCTCAATATTTCGATTTTAAAAATGTTTCTCTAAGATTAAAAATAAACCTCTGCCTGTGGACAGTGGCGGATCTAGCCGGATGGTTTGGGAGGGGCAAACCAAAGTCGAAAAGCAAAAAAAATGTGCAGTGCAAAATTGCGTTAAAATATGCCTTTTCGGTAGGATTTTGGGAACTGGAGACGAAAAGCAAAAAAAAACGTAACGGGGTGAAGAATATGCACTCAAGATATTTTTTCCTATCCAAGCCCCGATATTTACACTGAACTTCACTAATTCTGTTTGAAGTTGAGAGTTGAAGCACCAAAATCTTGCTTACAAGCTAAAAAGGAGTCGGGGAAAAATGGAGGTCGATCGCTTTGGGGGGCAAAGACGTAGTTTTGCCCCGAGCTTTTCCGTTTGGGGGCAATTGCCTTTTTGCCCCCCCCTGGATCCGCCACTGCCTGTGGATGACGTCATGATCTGGCAACTACTACCATATTCAATAGACTTCAAGGGCTTCAATTGGCTGATTACTCACCGTGACGTCAGCTTTGTCGGCACACCAACAGCTGGCAACTGTGGCCGCCGGGCTGGGGTAGATTTTGGGTACATTTCAGGTAGGTTTCTTCCACGGAAATGTTGAGTTTCAAGACAAATAATACATTGAGTACTGGGTTTTCTGGCATGCTTTACAACTTGGCTATCTCAGTTACAATCACGTTATAAAGGTACTACATTCCCTTTAACATAGCTATCGTTTCCGCCAGATCTTCGGCGGATCGTTTACACCTATCGTCTGTTGTACGGGGCTGTAGTACATCGTTGTCTTTGTGTGATTTCAGGTGTCCTACCTGATCGTGGACTCGTTGAACATCCGCCGTCCACCTCTAACACGGGACATGTACTTTGATGATCCAGGAATGGTACTTCCGTACACGGAGGCTTCAGTTCAGTACAAGATTCCAACTTATCGCGGATCTGTTCACAGCATGAAGTGAGTACAAAACCGTAAACAAAAGTAGGATGTTGGAGGATTGTAGATACTTCAGAAGACGATATAGATAGATCGCCCACTTGGTCACAAAATCTGCTTGGGGTAAAACTAGGGGTGCGAATATTCCAAAATAATTTGTGGTGCCAAAATTTAAAACAATTTCAACAGCCATCATATCAAAAAATATAAAATAATGCTAGATTTTACCCTTCCACAGGCCTTTTGAACGAAATGGAAGTATTTCAAAGCCCTTGACATTGAAAAATAATATGGACAATGTAAACGATATTCTAGAAGTACTTTATCGTTTATGGGAAGTACCCGGGCACGCTCGAAGATACAGAGGTAAAGAACATCTCAAGTTGGCTACCCACATATCCTTGATGCGACCAACATGGCTACCTGAAGTGAAATCAACTTTTGCGTGATCTGAGGCTTTAAATTGCTCCCAGAAAATATGTCTTAGTGAGTAAAAATTTACTCTCAAAAAGTGGAAGTATGAAAGGAATTAAATTTACTGTGATTTGGAGACTAATTAATTACATAAAGTATACCCTTAGTACCAAACAGCGAAAGGTTAAGTATATGTGCAGTGATTACAAGTTGTGTGTGCCGTAATACCAGCATGTGTCCTTTAGCTGCGCATATTACTTACTTCATAAGATACTTACTTCATTACTTATATAAGAATGAATATTACCGTTCTCATGTCATCATAATTTAGAGTACCTTTTTCTCATGGCTTTATATGGGTCAATCTCGTTGCCGATGTGGTTACCTACACATCTCTAACTTAGCTGTGAAATAACGCGAGTGTGTAAGGATAAATTATTTGTCACTAATTGTACCGTCTGTCACTAGAACTATAATGGTACCTAAAATCAGTCAAGGTAGCATTGTATGTTATGGATCGTTCTTTTTACGTGGCGGTAAGATCGTGGAAATACTTGTTTTGTGCTGGTAAGTGCAATTCTTGATCTCTGTCAATTCTCCGTGATTGGCTACCTAAGTTCTGGTCCTAGAACCTCATTTGGCTACCCACGAGCGTGGGCGAGTTGGCGAGATTCTTGACCTCTGCGAAGATATATTATTCTCCTTCGATTTAAAGCGTTTCTCAACTAGTTCGTGGAGGATTTTGGGAACGTTGGGAATGTTTTGAACTATTTCATTGAAGAGGATTTATGAACGTATCATGATGCTATATTTTACATATTCAAATATTTTCTCGGCTAGGGCTAATTGTCCAGGAAAATATTATCATAATAAGGTAGTAAACATTTGCACGGGAAAAAATTATTCATCAGAAAGTACGGTGACGCTGCAGAACCATTATCGTAAGCAATTGCAGGAGTTCCGAATGCTTGACTCGGCGAATCTCAGCCATTAGTTTAGCTCCGATCCCTTTGATTGTTTAATGTGAATATAGTGGCAGATCCAGGGGAAGGGCCAAAAGGCATTTCTCGAGGCAAAACTATGTTCCCCCTCCCAAAGCAATCGATCCTCATTTTTGCCCCCCCCTCCTTTTTAGTTATGAGCGATATTTTGGTGCTTCAACTCTCACCTTCAAACAGAACCACTCAACTTCAGTGTAAAATTGGGCATTGGATAGCAAAGACAAGCGTCTTGTGCCGATATGTTTCACCCCGTAACGCTTTTGTTTATTTGTTTATTTGTTTGTTTGCTTTTCGCCTAGCTTAACCCCAAAATCTACTGTCAAGTTATATTTTGGACAAAAAGTTTTCAAGGCGTGACATTTTTCTTTTTGCTTTTCGACTTTGGCTTGTTTTCCCTAAACCGACCTGCTAGATCCGCTACTGAATGAATATGATATAAAATATGATATTCTACTCTAGGCCATAAAAATGTGTGATCTGAAGCTACTGAACTTATTTCTATATCTTCTGGGCTTATAAATAACTTTCGAGCGATACCTACCATTGTACCAAAGCCCCTTCATTAGTTCAAAAATTTTACTTCCCGCATCAAACATTTTGTCTAAAGCTCTCTTTAAACGCTTTATGCAAGCACAACATCATATTAGACCTATTGACGTCGTGGCTGAATAGGCTGTGCACGGCGAAGTGAACACCGCCGTGCCTAACGGGCTCCGCGACTTATCTATCCGAGCAAAAACACCGTTTCGAGCCGCGTTATTAAACAAACCGCCTCTGAGTGAAGAGCGGACGTTCCGGGGGTCACAGCTCTCACATTTAGTGCCTCGGGGGATAAGCGGCCGCCGGCGGCCAGCCCTCGGGCCGACACCCTGTTTTCGTTGGCGGTGCGCGGCTGGGTGCCAAAGCCAGCAGCAGGCTGGCACCTGTCGCACTCCGTCCAACGCTCGTGCGGTGTACTCACTCAGCAAAGACGCGGCTGACCTATTTACCGGGTGCTTCCAGATGCGCGTTTTTACGCCTAAGTGGAGGAAAAACGCGCATTCTGAACTTGTCTCATCACTGCCTCTGACCGCGGTGGTGATGAGACAAGACAGCTGGGGAGGACTGGTGCCTTTTGTTCGTGTGTTGGAAATATATATCCGAAACTGAATGCAAAGAAGACATGGAAGGATAGAAGAAGCAGGATTATTCCGGGGTGGAATTTCGTATATCTTTGTGGGTGTCCAGGTGCGCCAAATCCTATATATAAGCACCGAAAACTTCGCTATCGCAAACAAGCGAAAGTGCAGTCAATCGTCAACTTGTTGCTGACAACATACGTTCCCCACTAGAACCAAAAACTTATTGGATTTGGGCTCATGGTTACCTTTCCCTCTGGCTGGGTAAACAACTTTCCTTCTCCTCCCCAATCTGGCTGAAGTCACAATTTTTTCGGGCAAGAAGTGTGGGGACCAGACTCCCCTGACCTCTTTAGCCACTCCATTCTGTCGCGTCCCATGCCCCCTCCCCCTCCCCTGTTCCGACACTTATGATGGGCACCGCCAATCCTGCTGAGCACCTCCCGACTGTATGTGCCGCCCCCCCGCTCACCAGTTCTGTCCTGATTTATGCGACCGCTTTCCAGCGTGTGCCGTTAAGTACCGTGCGGCCCAAGTCTACCAGTCAACCCCCAGTTCATCAGAGGCTCCCCCTGGGCGGTGGTGCCGCCCCAAGCTTACCAGTGCCGCCCCCTGCGTCATCGTCGTCTCCGCCCGACCGTGTTAGAGGCACCCCCAGATCACCGGTGCCGCCCCCGGTTAATTGGCGCCGCTCCGGATCTGAGGCACAGCCTTGGAATATTATTGCGGCTCACGGGTCCGCACAGCCGTCTCCGGATTGGTATCGCTGTCCGATATCAATGATGTCGGATCCAGTCTGACGGTACCGCCTCCAGATTCATGATATCCACCTCTGGCTTCCATTACCACTGCTGGATGGCGGATGCCCTCTCGATAGAAGGTACAGTCCGAGGTCCACTGGTGCCGCCCCTGAATATCGGGACCCTCTTCTCACAATGTCACCCTAAAATATTTTTGCTCCCTTCCACCCGTTTTATCTACGGCGCACCCGATATCACCAATGCCCGCCCCCTAGCTTACTGTAGCCACCCCTGGATGGGCGATACCATTCTAGTCCGTGATTGCCGCCCCCTGGTTCAAGCTTGCCTCGCCCCTGTGCATCAAGGCCACTCCTGGATGGTAAGTGGTGCTCCATCTCATAATGTCTGGCCTCATTAATGCCACCCCCAAGGACGTCGCTTTCGCCCCTTGCGTTACAGGGCTACCCCTAAATTGTTTGTCCCTTCAAGTCACTGGTCGGACTGCACGACATGTCTGCGGTCCCAGAGCAAACTTGCCCCTCATGGCCTATCAATGCCGTCCCTGGATCATCGGTGCCGCCCTAAGACGTCTGGTGGTGTCCCTGTATGCTGAGCACCATCCCCAATCTATGCCAACCTATAGTTTACATACAATCTCTTGAATCATTCCTACCCCTGGAACATCAATGTTGTCCCTTGGCTTATCATTGCCGCTTCAGATTGTCAAGACTGTACCTATATCGTTCGCACAGTTACAGGTCGTTGGCACCCGTCGGGGCTTGCTGATATCACCCCCTTGTCGTCGATGTCACCCCGTGGCATGCCGTCGGTGTCCTCTCTGTGTATGAGATGTTCCCGGGGTTGGTATTGTTATTGCGGAGCATTCCAGCCCCAGGTTAATATTGCTGATCTGACATTGTTGACAATACTACCTCCTTCTGCTTGTTGGGTGGCAGCCTTGCTAATTAGCTAATTTCGATGGCTGGGCCAGCACCAGCATCGGTGCCGTCAGTGGGTAAAAACATTGCTACACCCAGATCATTAGTGCTCCTTTCGAGCCCATATCTGCGGTGTCATTGCTACACCCGGATCATTGGTGCTTCCTTTGAACCTATATCTGCGGTGTCATTGCTACACCCAGATCATTGGTACTTCCTTTGAACCTATATCTGCGGTGTCATTGCTACACCCAGATCATTAGTGCTCCTTTCGAGCCCATATCTGCGGTGTCATTGCTACACCCAGATCATTGGTGCTTCCTTTGAACCTATATCTGCGGTGTCATTGCTACACCCGGATCATTGGTGCTTCCTTTGAACCTATATCTGCGGTGTCATTGCTACACCCAGATCATTTGTGCATCCTTCGAGCCAATATCTGCAGTGGCATTGCTACACCTAGATCATTGGTGCTTCCTTTGAACCTATAAATGCGGTGTCATTGCTACACCAGATCATTCGTGCTTCCTTTGAACCCATATTGTGGTGTCATTACACACCCGGATCATTGGTGCTTCTTGACCCATATACGGTGTATTGCACACAGATCATGTCTTCCTTTGAACCCATATCTGGGTGTCTGCTAACCAGATCATTTGTGCTTCCTTCGAGCCAATATCTGCAGTGGCATTGCTACACCCAGATCATTGGTGCTTCTTTGAACCTATATCTGCGGTGGCATTGCACACAGATCATTTGTGCATCCTTGAGCCAATATTGCAGTGGCATTGCTACACCCAGATCATTGGTGCTTCCTTTGAACCTATAAATGCGGTGTCATTGCTACACCCAGATCATTTGTGCTTCCTTCGAGCCCATTTATGTAGTGTTACCCCCTGGTTTAGCGATACCATCCCCAGCTTATTTAATGCCAGTCGGGAGTTCATGTTGCCGCCCCTAGGTCATTTATGTGCCCTGCGGCCGTTGATGCCGACCTCAGCTGATAGGGACGGCCCGGTACCTCTAGTGTTACCTCCGAACCAAATCCACGCAAAAAGCTTGCTCGCTCGCTAACTCAAAGAATATCACTCGCAAACAGTGATGCATTGTTTTATACCAAAATTTGGAGTGCACTGGTATTGGAAATCTGCAATTTTATATGAAATAAAACTAGGCACAATGACAGTTGGAATATTAAGGTTCTTAAGATAGTGCTACATAAAAACATGTACGATTTAGACATCGTAACACTTTTTCGTAAGAGTTGCGGGATACTGCCCCCAAAACAAAGCAAGATGCGTGGAGAAAGTCGGATGATATCTGCTCGCCACTGGAGCAAAATGCGCTCTCTTGTGTAATAAAGGCGTAAAACACGATGCAAAACTGTTTTGATGCTATAGAGGATACGCTCGATGGAATAAAGCAATTTAGAAGCCCAAGAATTGTTTGAAAATTTCACCTCTGGGCATATTTGTCTCATATTGGATAAATGACCGAAGGGCCAAAGAAAACACAATTTAATCACACTTGAAATACGATAGAAGGTTTCAGCTATCATCGAAAGCAAACAATTGTGATGACACACGATGGCTATGTTGTGAAACATTCAGATCAGAATGCACCTGCTATTTCACCGGACCCGCCTTGAGTACCGTACATGTGTCTTCTAAATATCGTTATTACTGCGCTTAACGTTTCAGGAAAGAATACTTGAATACTTTAAGAGCCCTGTTTCTTTCATCTTCATTGGGGCTTTGGATCGCGGCAGTGATAATTATGATGATGATTAGGCAGGGTGCTCCAAAATCTTCCAAGTTGGACACCTCAGTACCCAAGGGCATTAATTACAGCTATTACATAACCTGTACTTCTTGCATACCCTGTGTTTCTCACCAGTCTAAGTCCTCGCCAGACTAGGAGGTTGCCTGGGACTTTCCGACGTTGATGCGTGATGATAATTGAATCGTCTGTACCAGGTATGTGTAGCATGCCTGCTCGACTAACATTTCATCCCATATCGCCAGGGTTCCCGAGAAACAGCACACTCTGGTGATGCCTGAAATAAAGGAAGAGTCAAACGAAAGCGAAGAAGAAGACGACGAGAATATCTTCGGCTCCACCTCCCTCAATAGCATTCCAGAGAACGGGCCAGTCGATGGTGAGGACCGCTCCCGCTGTGTTTTGATTGCCAGACCTGAAACCTCTAAAATCACAAACCCATCCAGCCACATTTTTAAGGGCTGCAGCCTGCCGCGTGCGACCAGCTTCGTACTGGTCACACACTGGAACAACTGAGATGCCCGTATTACGAACATTGTTTTGTTAAAAAAATGGAGGATTATGGAAGTGATTGCCCTCTGGATTCCCTAGCGGCACTGATTAAGCATGTCCCTTGAAATAATTCGATTTCGAGCTCATCAAGAAGCAACTTGCCATCTTCTGCTGTGTCTCCCACGCGCCTCACTCTCCTCTCCCCCGATGCCACGTGGCCACAGCAGTTGGCACATTGTACAACTCACTGAGAACAACGATCAATACCCGTGTTCCAACCTGCTGTGACCTTGACCCACAGGGCGTGACCCGCGCGTGGGCGCCATGAGTGTGCCGGACGAGGCGCTGCTATCGGGGAGCGGTCGGAACTCGGCGACCAGCGCTGCCTCTAAGACGCGTCTGACCCGACTCTCAGACTCAGCAGGTAGCTGTGGGTAAGACGATGCTGCACCAGCCGAGTGCTGTGTGCCTAACCTCTGCACCCCCTCAGCCGCGATTCGCTCTTGGAATGGGGTGGGGATTTAGGGAGCCGTGGGACGGTCACAGACCATATGCCGATTGATATTCTTGGTGAGGCTGTGCTCATCAGAATATTTATTTGATGCTCGTTTTCATGTAAACTGCAAGGAGATCCAATGGATTATAATCAAATAATTACGGACTATTTTTTTACATTTGAACCCGGGGAAAAGTCTGCAAGTCAGAGAGTAGGGTAGGTGGATGACCTACTGGCTGTCTTGGCTTTGGTGATACAGGAATACCTAGTCCACGGTCAATTATTATTTTTGTTCTACTCTTGTGTGGACGACGAAATCTGTCACATTTCGGGCCAGAAGATGTAATTTTGTTGATGGTGTTTTCATTATTGCCTGAACGCATGTTCCATCCGTGGGATGCCGCCTCTCCACCCTTCCCGCCAGGATGTGAAAAATGACGAGTTCAATGCACTGACAACATTGAGCAATGAGACGGGCACTGTGCCAACAAAACTCTGCGTTCTTACTACTCAATTAAGCCGGCTGTTTCGTGCGCCTTACGATTTATACCGAAACTAAAGGCAAGATGTCACGCTAAGTATTCTGGTAACAATATTATGTGACTGTTCGCCTGTTTCACCATGAAGCCGATTTGCCCATATCTCCGACATTATTTGATCTTCTTGTTTTGCTGTAGGGTTTGTAGAGTTCTAAGATAAGTGCTCATCTGACCAATATATATTAGTTCGAAATGTTGAAGTCTAACCCAGCGGTAATCGCCCATGGCCTTGTGTTGCCAGATCAAACCGAAGGTTGGATATCGCGGGCGTGGAAGCTGCTCCGCAAACTGATCCGCCTGCCCTCAGTCGGCCGCGGTTAGAACCTCAGCTTTCAACAGTCACCAACGCTTCCACCGGAGACGAGTCCAGCTCACCTCGCCGAAATAGTCTAGCACCAGGCGGCAACGAGAGCATCATACGGCGGGAGTCCATGTCCGCTCCCAACAGGTCCCAGCCCCGCTTACCGAAGAGGTCCAGCTCGTGGCAATCGCCCAACATCATTCCACCGCGCTGGAGACGACGAAAGAAAACTGAGGTCATTTGGCACCCCTACGTGCCACCTACCGCAAGCGAGCAAAGCTTGGCCGATTCGGGGTCCCCTGACGTAACGTGCCTTGTCTCACCGGAGGGAAACGCCTGGCCAAATCACGATGACTGCGAGAGAGGAAATGGAAGAGCGAGAATGCCCGAGTGTTATCGAAGGTCCGTTCCAAGCGTGTTTGTCCAGGCTCCGAGCATTCGTGTGAGGGTGCCGGCGGGGGCTGCGCGGTCGCGCCAGTCGTGGGCGGGCGGTCCCGGAATGAGTCGTTCCTTAGATGAGCGAGGAGCGGCGCCACTGTCGCCTAGCTCTCACAGTCCAACAGCATCCGAGCCGCCTCTCTGTCCTAGCCGGTCTTCACCTACTGAGGGGGACCTTTTCGCATCGGCGAGACAGCTTACGGGGGTCACGGAAGACGATGAACCGCACACTGGGAACGACGGTGGGGGACAGGGCCCGATTATGTTTTCTGCTCCTGATCCGCTTTCGTTTCCAACGGTGGCTGGAAGTCTTCCAGATATACAGCAAGGAGCCTCGCACTCAGCCTCTTCCACCCTTGAGAGGAAGCACAGTCTTCCTGTTTCGGCCCACAAGCGCGTTCAAATTGTGGCTCCATGCGAAGAAGAGAGGGTACTGACGGCGCCGATACAATCTGCGATGGGCAGACACTCGCCGGTCCCGCCTTCTTCCTCGACACTAGTGACATCTATACAGTCGGCGATGAGTAGGTACTCACCTGTCCCGCCTTCTTCCTCGACACCAGCGACATCTATACAACCGACGATGAGCAGGTACTCGCCCGTCCCGTCTTCTTCTTCGACACCAGCAACATCTATACAGTCGACAATGAGCACGCACTCGCCCGTCTCGCCTTCTTCCTCGACACCAGCGACATCTGTTCTCACGCCACCGACGAGAAGATCATCTGGCAATACAGAGGGATCCCCCAGACCCCCGCACCGAACGGAAGGACTGCGCGCGAAGCTCGAGATGCAAGGAAACAAGCACAACGCAAACGGCCGTGAAATCAACCGATTTCTAGGTTCTTCAGCTAGGTTGTGCAAACGATCAAATGCCAGTGAATTGGTGGAACTCACGGAAGAGCACGCATTCATTTCGTGCCGTGTACTGGCTATAAGTGTGCTATTTAGAATCATCCTCCGATTTGTTTGTGTCCGCCGTGCTTGATTTGGCAGAAGATTCTAGCATTGCCACCGAATTTAGATCGACTTCTCTGTTATATAGAGTTGCTACTTCCACATTCGGCCAAGTCGGAGCAAGAGGACAACGTGCAAACGCGACGCGCATATATTTTAAATTCGCTTGGGCTTTCACTGTTTCCAATACCCATCAATCAAGCACAACCTGGAGAATAACGCACTGAGTGGGGCGGAGGGGCATTTTGTGTGACCTGTTCGGTGTTTGACCTTGTCACGCCCCGGCGCCTCAGCTGTCCTCGGGGGCGATCATGTACACCACCGTTTGAACCTGTTTCCAGTTCCTGCACCTCTGGTCGACCATCCACTGTTCGGTACTTACACTGGAGCGGCCCCCCATCAGATGTGGGCTGAGACAAGGCATACGTCTGGTGTCTATTATTGAGTTTCGTCAGGCACTTATTGTTGGGCGCTGAGATTAGTCAGACTGATGATCACATTTTCAAATTGAAAGTACCCACCTTGTTCTTCTTGCTTGACAAATGTGTGCTCCCATCTCGTGAACCATATATTATTGTTCCAATTTCTGACGGTTTTATGGTTCTAATACAATCGAGAGATGCGTGTTTTGATATGAAATGACACATTTTTCATTGGATACACACATAGTTTGTCTCTTCCCGATCATCGATCAACACTAAACTTACACATACAATTCAGTCGTTCCATTGTATTTGCAAAACCTCATTTCAGAAACGTGTGTAACGAATGACATCCGATACAGTTTCGCCAAACAAAGGCGACACTTTTCCAAGGGACCGAGAGATAACTCCGCTGCTTTCTCTGGTACGTTATTTCATAGGAGGCAAGAGCTCATGGACATCAATGCATCCGAAACTGACATCGCAAGACATGCTACCCAACTCTTCCCTATCTTAGCCGGCTTACCACATCAGGAAAACGAACAACGGGCTCCAAGACCCAGTGTCACCACATCCAACAAACCGGCGAAGAAAGCGTTTTAGGTCAGAGCTTACCACCCCTCAAATATCAGAACGAGAACCGTCCTAAACGAGAAAGATTTGCGAGAACCAGCCTCGCGCAGCATCCAATTTTAAGACAGCATTCTTTCGGTAGGAAGAAAGAAGGCGATATGAATTTCAGATAGGTGGTAGGAACATGGTTATTGTAACGTTTACATAGCGATTAAATAAAACACTTCGCTAGCCATATACTGGTTTTTCAACTCAGCTTGAAAAACCACGGTGGACTCGTAAAAAGAAGCGAAGAAAAAGCTAACACATAATTAGCATTGACCATTTTATCCCGTCACTCACTGCATGAAACGGTCCAGTTCTGCGCATGCGAAATGCACATCAGCAGGATCTAACAGTCTCCCGATCCAATAAAGGCGTTTCTGAACCCTCGCTTCACGGTTCCAGCCTCAGTTGGTCGAAAAATGGGCATGACACCCAGCAAAGGCTGCACGTTCTATTCTGCATTAAGTCTCGAACCTCGGCGACCGAGCCAAGCCTCACTTGCTATCCATCCCCTTGTGCAGCCGTCGAGCTTGAGGACCAGCCTCCTCAAGTTGACATTTCTGCAAGTCATGCCTACCCCCAACTCCAGGCTAACCATCTTGGCGATCACCTTCGCCCCCCCCCCATTTCATAACACACGGTTCGCGCCTAGTGAAGTCCTGTCATCATCCCGCTGCGTTGGCCGCTTCAATCTCGCGTCTCACAATCACCTTATACTCATCGAAGCCTCCCTCAAGCGATTGAACGCTGCCGTTGGACGACACCCACAGCTCCTTGCAGATCATTCTGATCAGTCGCTCGTCGTGGGATACCAGAATAACGCCGCCCTATCGGGGGAGCGGCGAAGCTTTAGTTCACAAACTAGCGGTACGAGGCACGACGCAGAGTTCCAGGTATATACAGGCCTAGCTAGTCACGGCTGATAAGACTTAAGCAAACCGACAGTCTGCAGACCAAGCTGAAGGGAACGGTTCAACAAGGATCCTATTCATACCTGCGAAATCGACTATAATTTATTAGGGATTATTTTACTGTTCTTGTTCTAAAAAGTTTCTTTGCGATATTTGTCACTGCTACTACGTCGTCATAATTTGTTTCATTCCACTTAACTTAGCAATCAACAACCTTACATCTATAAATAAGCAAAACAACGAATTCAGCGGCATCATCACCATCATCCACCATCGTCTTCGAGTGTAAATATTTGCACAAATGGCGTTAAATGGACCCAACTCTGACCCAACGGCAAATTGGGGGATCCTTGGTTGAACACAATCCTCACCATGACAGGACTGACAAGAAAAAAAACATTGAGCTAGGAAAACGTGTCACGACATGTGCTCTGTGCCTCCCGATGAAACTACTGCGCCAACTTTCTAAAGCTGGCCAGATGCTGATACACAAAACCGCCTGGATTCTTTGCAAACGCGGCAAAGTTTTTAAAACATTTTTTTAAATTAATTGCATAATTTTTGTATACAGGCTTTAGCTACAGCTGTGTCAATACACTAGGCAACACACATTATATTAAAACTAATATCGTCCATTCTTCAGCCATGCAGAGCAAATAAAAAATACTGTTCTCGTTTTGGTTGACTCCTTCATCCATTGCATGAGTCACGCATTAAATCCCAATCATCCGCGCACATGTCAGCACCCGTGAACCCACATAATGCGCGGTTGACGTCTGCCAGTCCCCACGGGCGGAAGCAGGCCGACCAGCATACTCACGTTGAACCTGTTGATGGCATGACCCAGTGCCTCGATGGTCTCGATGTCCAGGTGGTTGGTGGGCTCGTCAAGAATGAAGAAGTTGGGTCGGGCCATGCAGAGCGCCGCGAAGGCGACCCGCGACTTCTGGCCTCCCGACAGACTGCCGATCTGCCGGACACGGTGGACAGTACGGGTGTTATCGGCAACCGGGCCCATCGGACACCGAGACGTGTCAATTCAAGTCCGGTTCAGACATCAGTGGGACAGGCACTGGACTCTTGACCACGTACCGGATACCGCACTAGCTCTGTGCCTTTGCTTCTGATACAGTTGATGATCTTGAATGACAGAAGAAACGTGTATGTATGTATGTATGTATGTATGTATGTATGTATATATATATATATATATATATATATATATATATATATTGTACCCGAAAGTGACACTGTATTCATATGCCATTGATCGTTTTAATAAATTCACGATTTTCCCGGAAATGGTACTTCCCTCGGAAAGATAATCCCGGTGGAAATTTCACGGACTCTGAGCCGTGATAAAATTGTGACAGGGTCGGTAATCGGTTCTGAAACACCCGGGTGCGGCGGCAGTCACACCTGCTGCGTGGCGAGGTCACCAGAGACTCCGAAACTTCCCAGCTGCTGTCTGTACTCCTCCACCGTTCGACCTGTGAACGCCAGTAACCCCGTCAGGGACCTGACACAAACCCACCCCCCAGGACCTGACACAATCACCAAGCACACGGCGTTTCTCACTGGCGGATCCAAGGGGGAGGGGTGGTCAAAGGGCCGCGGCCCCCTCAAAAGCCTAAAATAATATCTTTTGGCCCCGAAAAGGGCCAAATATTAGCAGTTTGTTTGAAAATCCTGTTTTCGCGATTTTTCCTCGATTTGCCCCCCACCCCCCTAAAAAAACGCTGGTTTGGCTCCCTCCAAAAATTCCTCCTGGATCCACCAATGGCGTTTCTGCACCGTTCAACCTGTGAACGTCAAAAAAACGCTGTCAGAAACCTGACACAATCATCAAGCACGCAGCATTTCTGCAGCCTTCGGGCCGTTGTTGCCAGAAACTCGCGTCTCTCACCAAATCGTGCGCAGTATGATGAACTTGTATACTCTGAAGGCTTACAACACTATGGCGACCACATCCCTGCTCAAAAAGAAGACGTATGATAGGTCGTACACACCAACATTGCAGCAAAAGCGTGCTGCACATGAGCTTGTTAGGCATCATTCCTGTTCTCGGGTACTGAGAGGCCCAGCTTACGAGGTTTGTGAGCCCCGCTCCTAATCACCCTCACAAGCATCTTTTAAGGTTCATAAAGGTTGTAAAACTATCCTTTCCTGATCCGTTCAAAATAGTACGATGACACGCATCTTCACCAGTGTCAGTAGGGTTCCCTCCCCGTCATCATACCTGGGAACCGTTTGGCCAGGAGACCGATCGAGTGCACGTTCATATCCAGCTGATCGATGTGATGCTGGGAGAAGAAGCCGATCTTGAGGTTGCGATGGGCGTGCCGCAGACCCGCCGTGGGCGTCAGGTTGCCCATCAGGATGTTCAGTAGCGTCGTCTTACCAGCTCCATTCTCTCCTACCTGAAGGAGACGGACCGGGAGCTGAGAAACAGCCGAGTGTGGGAGCAATGGTGGTCTGGCTTAGTCTTCAGAAGAGGAATTTTGTATTGTCCATACGAGGTGAGAGATAACATACGTAAAGAACGCGGACAATGTACCACAATGTGGAGAGATTTCCCAGCAGCCGCCTGTTTGCTTTGTTCCCGGTTCCCACGAGATTACTAGGACATACACTGGAATATTAATACACGATTCTCTAGGTAGTACTGGTCCGAATTTTTACAATTTTGTTTGACATTTTTCCCAACGCCTTGTGACGAGGCTGGACGGTGCGCAAGACAGTCCGAGTACTTATAACGCAGGTGGATTAATGCATAACACATATAACGTGAAGGCAGATTAAGAGACGCATAACTAGAGTGCACACATTTGAAGCATTTACTGCAACGGTGCAGGCAGTAGGTCGGAAAATAGCTTCACACTGAATTTTTTTTTTCCCGGGGGGAAACACTTCACACTGAACATATTTGATTACGGATAACACAAATCCCGACATATGCCATGGTACAGCAGCATGATACAAAACTGGACTCGACGACTACATGCACATCTCAGACTTACGATACATATCCGGGACTCCATGGCGGCGCTGAGGTCCACCTTGCGGAAGATGTCGCGGTCGCCGCCGGGGTAGCGGAAGGTGACCTCGTCCAGCTGGACGATCGGCGGGTTCAGCGGCTCCGTCTGAGGGAACCGCAGCGTGACCTCGCCCTCGGGCACCACCGGCGTCAGCACCGGCCTGCGGCGAGAGGGGCAGCGGTGTCCGGTTTGAGAACTAAAATAGGCCACATGAATGCGTCGTCATCCTTAAAGGTGATGATCCCCTTTAATTCGCGTATATCGGTTTGACATCATATCGGCCAATAAAACAATCAGAAATCCCCACGCACTTACAGTTTTTCCAGCATTTTTATCTTGCTCTGCACCAGTGAGGCACGCTTGGCGTTGTAGCGGAACTTGTCGATGAACTCCTGTGCGTGCGCCCGGAACGCCATCTGCACGTGGGGTGGGGGGTGAGCGTCAGAACATGAACTCCTGCGCGTGCGCCCGGAACGCCATCTGCACGTAGGGTGGGGGGGAACAGGAGCGTCAGAACACACCGGCAGTCAGGTGCAGCAGCTGATCACAGCAAAAACAAACTGACCGTACTTTATCGTTAGAAACCAAGGAAGATAGGCTGTAGATAATTGTCTTTTTAATGAAAATTCGACACGTAGAACAATACTACAACTTTAAATTCAACTACAGAGCCATTAATACAACAAATACCATAACTGAAGCTTTAAGAACGATACGTTTGGAATGAAATTATGTTTGAATTAGAAAACACATATTCCTAGACCGATCGAGAACATACCTGAGCTTCATACTCCCGCTGTTGGTTTTTCATCTTCTCAGTCTTGGCCTGGAAAAAGTGGCCGTAGTTGCCCCTGAGAAAGAGAGGAATAAACACCTGAGAGCAGCACGGGCTCGATACTAGTACGCGTACTGGGTCTGGTCTAGTACCTCAGTCCAGCTATACTAAAAAACAATGATTTCGGACTTCGACCCGTAACGGCTACACTCACAAAACGGTGCGATATTAGAAACTGAAGCCACAAAGTCAAATATGGCGAGAAACTATAAAAACACATCTATGCAAAACAGTAAATGGTGACAGGTATCGCAGGCAAAGACCGAAGCATTTCCAGTCGGATATCTAAATCAACATCACAACCCCACAAGAAACCCACAGCCCGCCTGCTCCTCACTTGTAGACGTCGATCTTCTGCGAGTGCAGGAAGAGGATGTCGGTGGGCACCACTTCCAGGAACTGCCGGTCGTGACTGACCACCAGCAGGGTGCTGTTCCAGGTGAGCAGGTAGTCCTCCAGCCAGATGATCGCCTTCATGTCCAACATGTTCGTCGGCTCGTCAAGCAGCAGCAGGTCCGGCCTGGACGATAACAGGTGGGGTACTGTTCAGTACGTGGTCCTCATCTGGGAGGAATAGCTAACAAGGACCCGATTGCAGACAAATTAAACCTTTCTAGTGAAAATAAAATACAATCAAACATAAGAGAGACAAACAAGAAAACTGCAACAGAGATTCATAGCACTTAGTCAAATTAATACATAAGCACTGTTTTCCATCTGGGCAATTCAAACATAATCTTATGAGCATACATGGCAACAGATTCGAAGTCGAAAACTCAGGTATACCATTTGGCAGACTAGCGTGGTCATTCCCATATCTTTCATAACATTTCCATACAAACACTTTCTTTTTTACCTAAAATCCCATGAAATTCCCTCTGGAAAGCAAGATCCTCACACACACTCACTGTGAGAAGAGGGCGCGGGCCAGGGCGAGTCTCATGCGCCAGCCTCCGGAGAACTCCTTGGTGGGCCTCCGCTGCATCTCGGGGGTGAAGCCGAGACCCCTCAGGATGACGGCGGCACGGGCCGGCGCCCGGTCCGCCTCCGAGGCCTGCAGCCGCTCATAGACGGCGCTCAGCTGGTCCGACAGCCCGGGCTCCGCGTCCCTGCCAACAAACGACAGGCGTCAAACACGGGCTGATACAGACTCCAGACTCCAGAAACGGGCGCCAATTTTCTGGGCAGGGGTGGACTGTACTGGTTCCAAATGAGCGCCTGTTTCTTTCAGAACTGATTTCATTTTGTTTTTGGACACTATTTTAACTCAGAAACGTCTCATCTGAAACTTCAGACATGACTTATATACTGCCAAGGCAGCTTAACTGTTCACTTTCTCAAGCAGAGGGCGCAGTTTTCGCAAAAAAACATCCACGTGCTTTAAAGGCAAGGTCACGCGCAGGGCCTATCGCGTCTCTCTCTCTCTCTCTCTCCTCACCCGGCGTTGACACGGGCCGTGAGTTCCCGCTCCTCCCGCAGCAGGCCCTCTCTCTGTTCGTCGCATTCCAGCACCGACTGCAGCGCCAGGGTGTCGTCTCCGTGCACTTCTTGCTCCACGTGCAGCACGCTCACGTGTGACGGGATCACCAGCTGGCCACTGAAGGCAAGGGAAACACGACCGTCAACAGGCAGACACGTGTCCTGGTAGGGAATACAGAGGAAAATCTTACAATTGGACATGATAAGCGATTTAGTTAGAATTATGGGTGATTTGGTGATGATACAAACATCTAAAATTCCCCCAAAAATCAATTCGGTTCATTAACAATTTAGTGCCAAAACACAAATATCTATGTGTGATTAAAGATTATGATGTATGATTTCCGAATGTACGGAGGGTTGGACATGTAAAAATGAGAAGTTACCATGAGTTAACAAGAAAAAGGCAAAATAAACACCAGCTGCTAGAATTGCAATAGATGCCAAAACATGTAGCTGCTAACTCTTGTCTATGATGGAGATCGAAAATCATGAAAAAGTGATTTTGGAACCGCGTAATAAAACAAATAGAACAAAATAATCACTTAAAGATGTGCACCTTGTCGAATCGGAATTTAGTGTAATTAGGCGTACTTTTAGTCAAAAATAATGAAACCACCATGATTTCTCTGAAAAATGTACAATAAGCTCAATATTTGGTTTTTAAAAATACTCCTCTAGAAAAGAAATAAATATCAGACTTGGATGATGTCACGATCTCAACCACTACCATACTGAAACGCTTCAAGGGCTTCGATTGGCTGATGCTCATCGTGACGTCAGCATATGTCGTCACACCAGTAGCTCACAACAATGGCCGCCGGCGACGGGGCTGGGGGCTGATGCCAGGTAGGTTTTAGCTTTTTCTACGGAAATATCGAGTTCCAAGACAAATGAAATATAGAGTACTGGGTTTTCCGACCTGCTTTACAACTGGCTATCTCAGTTAAAATCACGTTGTGAAGGTGCCACATTCCGTTTAAACTTTAAGTTTCCTTGCGCGTCTGTGCGAGCTTTAAATGCTACAGATACTCCCGGAAAGTAATGCAACGCCGTGAGAGCACACATGACACAAAATATCCCCCTAATAGGCAAGCTAATCGGGCGTCCTATAACAAAATGACTTCATTGAACTAGCTTATACAGCCTGCGGGTTCCGAAGAACAACAACTCGTACCTGGAGATCATGCGTAGCATGGTGGTTTTTCCGAGACCGTTACGGCCGACGAAGCCATAACGGCGCCCGTAGACCAGAGTCACGTCAGCGCCCGATATCAGCACCCTAGAAAAGAGAGGAGGGGTATCACACGGCGGAACAGCACTGCTTCCGCCCATACACTGGTGCGCTGTCGAGTTCTTGGGCCGAGACACGAAAACAAGTGGTATGATATTTAGAGGAAAACCATGCTGGCGCCAATCCAAGGGTGCGATGTACAGCGACGGAAAATCTACACCGGTTGCTTATGAGGGCAGGCAACCGAGCCCAAAATTGAGTTTTTTTTTAAATAGGAGAAAAATGAGCGGGGGGAGCAGTTGGGACAAATAACTTTTCCCCAGACCTGGATCTGCCAGTGATGTTCAGTACCTGATGTCAGAGACCTGTCAAAAGCAGGCGAAGCACTAAACGGCGGGAAAACATGCTAACGGCAGCACATTGAGATTACGTCGACCCTGGCCAGAAATCAGGACCCTGATGGAGAAACCTAGGGGGATAAACACTACAACCACGCTGTGCAATAAACACTACCCCCCACAGCACTGAATGAAATTAGAGCATAGTCCGGTCATAACTGCCCCAGAAGAGGAGCTCACTTGTCTCCGATGGAGATGTCGAAGTTCTCGATCCGGATGTCCTTGGACATGTTGGCGCCGCGGGCCTCAGCCTTCACGTCCCGCTTGGATATCACCTGTCAGCAAACACCGCTGCAAATCAGTACCAAAACGTCTGTAGATCGCTTTGGCACATTTCAGCACGAAATTAACATTTTTAATACTCACTATTTATTTCTACATTCGACCTTTTTGTTCGAAGTGGAAAAATCAACATTTTCTCGACACGTTACGGAAGGCACCCAGGCGTTACGCAGAGCAAGGGAGAGATGAAAAACGCCAAATCAGACCATTTAACGGTGCCAATCAGTCCTATCAGCATTTAGTCCTGCCGCAGACATCCCTACTGCAAACAGTCAATCTGCAGACAGTCCTGCTACAGACAATCCAGCGGTAGACAGCCCTAATGCAGGTGCACTTGTTTAGAGATAGTCCTGCTCTGCCAAAAGCCACCATCACCCCCTGAACCCCTCGCCCGCGGCGTTGCAGGCGCACCTGAGACGCAGAGGCGGTCTTCTCCTGCAGCTGGGTCGGCGCCGGTGCCGGCATGGCGTTCCTTTCGTCCTGCTTCCGCCGGATCCGCTCCTCGGCCTTCTCCAGCTTCTTGGCGTCCACCCGCTGCAACCGACAGATAGACGCGTCAGGGGGACGGAGAGAGGTGAGAGGAGCAGAGGACTAATCAGGGGTGTTCATACTGGCCAGATGTAGATGCAGGGACAGATCTGTAATTTCCAGTGGACGTTGATACACCCTTATTGAAACTGTGGTAGTCCCTCGGGCACATCACACCATTCGAACATATTTCAATAAAGGTATAGACAGTGTTATCACAAACACACTAGAAAATTCCGCCACAATTTCTGCTTCTGAATGAGAACTGGCGGCTCAAAAGTAGGCAGACAGTGTGACGTGTTACTGACTCCTCATGACAACTGTCAGAAAAAAGCACGGAATACTTCCAAGCTGACACCTACCGACACCACCTCCTTCTGCGCCAGCCAGATGCTGGGCATCTCCTGTTCCAAGTCCTCGGTGTTCATGGAGCCGAGGTGCACTGGGGCGTCCAGTCGCTTCCTCTCGCCGCTCTGTCCGTTCTGGTGGCCGGCGGGCGCGCTCGTCCGCAGCTGCGACATTATCCGGTCGCAGAGCTGTCTGAAGACCAAACATGTCCGCAGCGTTACAACCAAGCGCAGCAGCAGCCACCTGATCTGAGCTGATCTGTGAACTCTCCCTTTAACTGGTAGATAACATGACCTGAGGAATAACCATCATAAAACTTCTACAGATCAAATTTTCCAGTAGAGCCTTGAACCTTCACGAAGACATGCAGTCGCCCATGCACAATATTCCCTATCACTTTACCAGCCACCACATATGCCCCAGCTGTACAGCGTCGCTCCAGCCAGAGCGTGACCTCACCGAACAACCTCTTCACTGTCGTCGCCGGCCACCTGCTCCACGATGCCACCGATGGCCTCGTAGACGTCCTCGCCGGTACTGAACTCCTCCTCAGAGGACAGCACACCTGCCGGGCACACGCCGAGTTATAATGGCCTCTGGAGCTTTCACGTGGGACAGATGGACTGGGAGTTCTAGAAATGCCAACGTCCGGTCACCAGTGGTGTCTTTTGAATAACGACAGCTACTGAGGTGAGAGAGGGCGAGCTGCAGGGGTGGTGCTGTCGGAGGGCCGCGGCCTAGAACCGAATTTTTGTCCGAGTTTTAATTTCGATTTGTTTTTACACGTATCTCTACCCTCAGCCAAGCGGCGGGATGCTTCGGCGGTGGGGCCCGCAGCTAACAGCGCTGGTGAGGTAACCAGTGGTGTACCGTGCTAAGGCGAGTGAGCTTCAGCGAGAAGGCCAGAGCACAACTCTAATCAGCGCAAATCAGCTTACTGCCGCAGCCACGCTGTTGATACAGCCCAAAAAACAATAGAAAAAACACTCACACACACTCACACACACACACACACACATACACACACACACGGATCATAGGCTGGTGTTGTTGCAGCATAAGCTAATGAAAAAAGTGAAACATAATCCAAATAGTTTTACACTTTAGAGTGTCTTGTTTTCTGTTTCATGGGTGTACCTGTTCCACATACCACCCCTGTATCTCAGCCATATCAGAGTAATGAACTATTGATGGATATATAGTTGACAGGGTATTTCAGCATTAAGATTAGAACACATTCTTGAAATGACAGTACCAAGCACAGCAACGGCTTGTTTGAGACATTTCACTACCAGTGCCACTTGAGCTTTATAAATTCCCCCTGCCCTCCACAAATAACAGCATTATAAAACATATCCAAACACATATATTCTGGCACCATGGAAGCAGAAATGAATCATATATGTATGTATGACTCAATGCTTACCTTCAACATATTGGTATAGATCCTCATCTATGGTTGGGAAGGCCTCCCTGACCAGCTGGGCCGCCATGTTGGCACACCTGTAAAACAAATAATCCAAAACTGATCTTCCAGCACAAAGGTTGTAAGCAGTATCAAAATCATGTGAAATCAAATCTGAGTGTTTTTTTATAAATTCGAACTCTTTATGACTTGAAACCTAGCCTCAAATGTCTCAAATTTTTATGCCGCCTCTAGCCCAGAGAGCGCCACTCCGCCATGTTCCCCCATATGCAAACTGAGGAGTAGGCCATGTCGTGATCACCACTTTTTCGCAGGGTCTTTGATTACCGGGTGTTTTCTAATGTATTGATGGCCGCTGATCACGATTTTCTGGTCGAAAATTTCGAATTCGAAAATATTTGCCCGCGCAAGCCGTTTGAAATTCTTCCGGTTTGCCAAAATTTCGATGTTTTCATATCTCACGGACAATAAAGGCAACTGATGTATTGAAAAGGCCCCAGAACTTTAAAACCATTGAATCTGAACAATTTGAAACCTTTTTTGACTCCTG
This sequence comes from Lepas anatifera, assembly GCA_034440635.1. NCBI lineage: Eukaryota > Metazoa > Arthropoda > Thecostraca > Lepadidae > Lepas > Lepas anatifera. The sequence goes on along the minus strand of JAOTON010002128.1, from coordinate 62,553 downwards.
AAATATATATTTACCCGAAAAGTACCTTGGAAAGACAGGGATGTTTGAGCTTAAAAGATGATAATAGATGGCGCGCATGACGCAGCCGTCAATCAGTGTCCCGCTACGTCGCTTATGTCAAGAAGCTATTAGCCAAAGGAGCTGGCTATAGGATTTGAGCCTATTTTTAATTCGATGAATGAACATTTACCTTCACAAGATGATCTAGATTTCTCTCGCTTGCAGTTTTAAATATTTTTGGTAATGGCTGCTTTCAAAGCAGGTCCAATTAAGATCAGCAAGCCATATATAGTTTAGGTATCTAGGCATGTAGTCACTACGGATCAATTTCAAGTATTAAAATGTATGCAAGAGCCAATCGATTATATTTAGATTAGTCTTGCTATCACTAGCAAGGAGAATACCGTATTTCGGGAAAAATGAAGCTACACCACACCTAGCGCAGCCGTCAAGCCGCTTAACATGCATAACATGCATGCTGCCGCTTAACCAGCTCTCGATTGGAGCTGACGTTGTCGGTCACATTATGATGCTGCGGCTTGAAGAGTCAGGAAAGTGGACGAATTTCACGTTTCAATAGCTTGAAAATTCGAACCGACCGCCGATGAAGTTACCGAGGCTTACAGAAGAGCATCTGTGCCAGCAAGAAACAAGTACAAAGTTCGCTGTGAAATAAGGAAGCATTGTAACCTGAAGGAAGCGATCAGAATGCGCCTACAAAACATGAAGATATTGTAAGCATGGACAAAATATGACAACATTGTTTGACATATAAAGCAGAGCTTACCATCAAAGGCATCGGCAAACAGAACATTTCCGGAAGACCAGCGAGAAGCACAGAGGTTGTATATTGTTGGCTTGGATGCAGTCGTGACGGACCATTGGAGACGGCAGCAGCTGCGGCAAGCCACTGCTGCTGCCGCCAATAAGGCCTGATCGGGAGGCCGGCTCGTCCGTATTCGAGCACAATAATATGACAATCACCCTGACAAGTCTATAAACGACTTCCGTGTAACATTTAGAAATGTTTTCTTTCCGAGATTGATTTATGCCTGCCAGAGCCTGTTCGCGTGCGGCGTCTGTCAGCAGCTGGTGTGATGCTACAAATAGGAAGCTCGCTGCTGCATATACCACCAGCGGTCGCTGTCAATGGTTCCGTTGCGTTCTGACGCAGCTTCGGCTCCGTCAGAACGCAACATCCGGAGAACTCCTGGTAGCCACAACGACAGCAGCAGTGGCTAGCCTCAGCTGCTGCCGTCTCCAATGGTCTGTCACAACTGCATCCAAGCCACCAATATACAACCTCTGTGCTCCTCGCTGGTTTTCCAGAAATGTTCTGTTTGCCGATACCTTTGATGGTAGAGCTCTGTTTGATATGTCAAACAATGTTGTCATGCTGTGTCCATGCTTACAATATCTTCATGTTTTGTAGGCGCCTTCTGATCGCTTCCTTCAAATTATAATGCTTCCTTATTTCACAGCGAACTTTGTACCTGTTTCTTCCTGGCACAGATGCTCTTCTGTACGTCTCGGTAACTTCATCAGCGGTCGGTTCGAATATTGAAGCTATTGAAACATGAAATTCGTCCACTTCCTGGCCTTCCATCTCTTCAAGCCGTAGCATCACAATTCGACCGACAACGGCATGTATTGACGGCAAGCTGAGTGTCGTGTAGCTTCATTTTCCCGAAATACGGTATTCTCCTGCTAGTGATAGCAAGACTAATCTAAATATAATCGACTGGCTCTTGCATACATTTTAATACTTGAAATTGATCCGCAGTGACTACATGCCTAGATACCTAATCTATATATGGCTGGCTGATCTTAATTGGATCTGCTTTGAAAGCAACCATTACCAATAATATTTAAAACTGCAAGCGAGAGAAATCTAGATCATCTTGTGAAGGTAAATATTCATTCATCGAATTCATAATAGGCTCAAATCCTATTTCCAGCTCCTTTGGCTAATAGCTTCTTGTCATAAGCGACGTAGCGGGACACTGATTGACGGCTGCGTCATTCGCGCCATCTATTATCATCTTTTAAGCTCAAAGATCCCTGTCTTTCCAAGGTACTTTTTGGGTAAATATATATTTCAAGGAGTCAAAAAGGTTTCAAATTGTTCAGATTCAACGGTTTTAAAGTTCTGGAGCCCTTTCAATACATTAGTTGCATTTTATTGTCCGTGGGATATGAAAACATCGAAATTTTGGCAAACCGGAAGAATTTCAAACGGCTTGCGCGGCAAATATTTTTCGAATTCGAAATTTTCGACCAGAAAATCGTGATCAGCGGCCATCAATACATTAGAAAACACCCGGTAATCAAAGACCCTGTAAAAAGTGGTGATCACAACATGGCCTACTGAGGAGCAACGTTGCCCCCACTGTGATGAACAACTAAGCGTTAGGCATGTCCTGTCGGATTCAGAAGTCTGTGCGGGGCTGCGTGAAATCAGAAATAGATTTATCCGCGGACTATCGATACCAGACATTCTCGGTGACAGGGCAGCAGTCGATTTCAAACGAGTTTTAGCATATTTGACCGAGGTGGGCTTTGACGTCATCTATAACCCAAGTAGAGCTAGACAAAGTAGTGGTGTTTAAACTCTAGATGGCTGCATTTGTGAACTTAGAACACTGAACTGATTTTTAGCATCTGAGAAGCCACTATAACGATGGGCGCGACATAGCCTAGTCGCTGGAGCGCCCTAAACTCCAACACACACTGAGGAGCAACGTTGGGGAGATATGGGGCCAGCATGTGGAAAAGCACCGAACAATGATTAGGAAGAAAATTTGCTAACTTGTGGCCACTTTCGGGAAACATAGCCCAGGGGGGGTAAGGCTTACCCTCCCCCTCCCTGCGCCGGTGAGCACCCCCATCAGTGATCCCAAATCCAACTATGAGGGGAACCAGGGCTTCCGATCAAGCACATGATCAAGCACATGGTTGGATGCAATGGCGGATCTGGGAGCAACGTTGGGGGAGGCAAATTTAGAAAAATCCGATAGCATATTGTTTCCGAAATGGCCCACATTTTGGCCCTTGGAGGTAGGTGCAATAAACTTTTTTAGGTCTTGAAAGGATGACCAATTTTGGCACCCCCTTGGATTCCCCAGTGTTCGGACGTGCCAAATCCCATCGTAAGAGCGCCGCTCTTTTAGCGGTTGCCACATCCCATCCTGGGGGCGTTGATACTCGCAGGGGAGATGACAAGGGATATTTCAGGGGCACCGAGGGTTGAATAGGGGGAGCGGAACAAGGGTCCCTTGTTCCATCCATGACTTGAAGCCTGGAAAATGCGAGTTCTGCACAGATCTTATCATTTTATTAAAGTTTATTATGTGAAATGTACAAGAGCCCTCCCTTCCGGCGTCGATGGTTTTTCTGCCGTTTCACGTCATCCGGAGACCTCGGCAGGGATGGGTCCAGAGAGGAGAAAATTAAAAACACTGACCCCTCAAATCCTGTTTGGCCCTAAAAAGGACATTCATTCCGGACCTTTTGCAACCCTAACAAAGGCCTAGAGATCTGGCACTTGAGCATTCTGGCCACCCCATTAACCCGTCATAGGCTCTGCTTAGACCAAACCAGCCATTGCCGGATCCAGAGAGGACATGGGGGCAATCCCTACAGAGTGCCAGGGCTCCATAGGGGGGAGGCTGTCCTTGTGTTCGTGTGTTGCGTCGTGGTCCGGCGCAGTGAGGTCGAGTCCTGTCGGAAACCAAGTAACTTGTGAGCTATAATCCTCTTTGGTTTCACGAATATGAATATGTCTTTGTCTTCTTCAGAGTTCTCTCCCATTCCACCCGAACGTTTGCTGATGTATTGACCTGAATACTGGTTTCAATATCCTCCAGCCTGCAAAGTATGGCAGCAGGCCAGACAAGTCGCACCAATCATCTAAACTTCTCGCACCACCAGCCTCCGAAAATTCGCACCAATATGCCATATACCAGGGAGAAAAACGCACCCATTCCTACCCGCACGATACAATGATACCTCTGTTACTAGTTGAGGACTTTTTCTCAAGCCCCCTCCTCTGTCTTAATAACCATTTAGCCATTACTTGTTTGGTTTGTCACCTTCCTCGCCACAGTCCTGCAAATTCACACCAGGTTGATAAAATTTGCACCACTCGCTCCTGTCCCCAAGGGCACTTGCACTGACAATATCTCGTTGAAAATGTCATACTTTGCAAGCTGGGAGCTCCTCACATATCTCTGCTTTGGTTCGTTTTTCTATGTAAGCATCCTCCAAAAATGGTAAGGCACATCAGTAATCTCAAATATTAAGAAAGATTGAAAAGGCCTGGCCCAGCCTTTTAAAGAATAAATATAATTGTGATATACAAACTTGTTTTTTAAAGTTGAAAACTGGCGGAATTATCAAGCTTTCAACCCCAAGGTATTGCTTAAGAGGACACCATCTAAGAATGGTTAAGCAGCAAGCCACCAAACAGTCAACAAGAAATAATCTCACATTTTGTGCCACCATTGACTGGAACAGCTTACCAATCTGGGCAGTATCAGCCAAATCGTTGACTGTCCAAAACAAAATGGGACAAATTCTGGCCCAATCAAAAGTACAGGCTAGATAAAGATTAAGTATGAACTTTTATGCATATGATGAAATGGTTGCTCAAAATGTCCCAAGAAGTCATCATTAAAATATCAATATCAATATCCGTTGCCATTTTCCCCACACCTTGACCAGTGTCTTCGGAAGATTCAGGCCCCGTAAAGACTCTTTCGAGTATTGTCAGCTTCAACTTCATGTCAAATTTACTGAGATTATGCTAAAATTATACATACCAACATAATCATTGCAAAAACAAAAATCAACTTTGATGTTTGTAGCACCCGCAGACAAGAATAACAATCCTTAGCTCATGTTGAAGCAGTAAAACCATAAACCATTGAACCATTGAAGCAGTAAAACCATAACAAATATTTCAAAATTAAACTTCATATTAATATATAACCAGCATTGATACAAATTAGCAATCATTCATATCAACATTTTCATTTTGCAAGAACCCAAAATACCATTGCAAATATTAACTGCATTGTACTGAATACCTCCTGTTGTAAATATGCATGTTTATACCTAGAACTGCAGAATTACACTACATGCCTGGTCGATTTATATTAAACAAGCTCTGTAGATTTCAGAAATGGCCTCCTTTAAGGCCTACATGAATTAAATAAACAAAAAATATACGCAATAAACAAAAAAAACGAAAATGGCGGCAAAGCGGCGGACAACATTGACCAAAAATGACCCTCAACTCTTATGATTAGCCACAGTCGTACCACAAAACTTCGCATATGATAAAATGTGCCTAATTTTCAATATCTCATAGTCACATCCAGGGTTGGCACTGCCCACTACCCACGCCCGGGTTTTTGGGTTTTAGTGGGTTTTTAGGGGATAAAACCCACCTGGGTTTTTTCATAAATCATTTTCTAGATGCCCTGAGTAAAAATATTGTCTTTTTGCTATTCACATCACTTTTAAAGCTACTAAGCCTTGGTATGTGTAGAATATGCCAAAGTTTAGTAGAATTAGTACCATATGCCATCTCATACAACCCACTGGAAAACTGCATTAAAAGTGCATTTGGAAATCCTTGCCGTCTTACCAGGAAAATCATTCCCAAGAATCCACATGTCGTATAAATTGCACATTGTGCAACACAAATTTCTATTATTTTTGTTACAGGTAAAAGTCACTGGATAAGACCAATACTGTCTCTGAATATGACGTTAGTTTTTGTCTGTATGATGCAGTTTTTCCAGAATTCAATCTATATATTATATATATCTTAACAAATTTATAAACATTTCTGCAGGTTCAAAATTTGCCAAAGTAACAGTGCAGTCTCAGATTGTGACTCTGACTGACTTTGGCCTGTGACACACAAATAGTTTCATTGTTCAGCTCATGGAGCCTCTAAGGGTTATCGTGGTGGAGTCATGTGCTGTACTCCAGGCGCGCAACCAAGGTGGGGCGACCGCCTCTCCCCTTGGCTGAACTTAAGCTCTGTAAAGAGCTTCCCGCGCGACCTCCTGTCATTTTCTTATTTATGTTCCCTAAGTTGATTATAAGAAGACGGACACCATCACAATGTTTGTCTCGGAGACTCCAATAGCAAGTCTCAGGGACCCAACCTGGTCTGGCAGGGCCCACCAAAATTTGAATTGGGGGCCCCCATATTCAGCTATCGGGATACCAGAGTTTATCTCTGGGCCCCCAGACTTGGTCTCTGAAGCAGCCCCAAAAGTTTTCCCGGGGTTTCCAGAGTTGGCCTGGAGGACCCTCAAGAGCTTGTCACGGGGGGCAGACCTGGTCTCTGAGGGCCACCAGAGTTGGTCTCGGTGGGCCCAAGAGTCTGACTTGGGATCCGACAACTTTTCTTGGGGAGCCCAGGGTTGCTCTCGGATGGCCTTTAAGAATTCGTCTCGGTGGCCTCAGAGTTGGTCTCCAAGGCCTTCGAGGGTTTGTCGCGTCGGCCCATCGAGTTGGTCTCGAACCTGGCTGAAAGTTGGTTTCGGGGGTCCCTAGATTCGATCCTTAGGGTCCCCGAGGTGGTTTCGGGAGACCCTAGAATTGTTCTTGGGGCCCGCAGTGTTGATCTCGAGAACCTGAAGAGTTTGTCTTGGTTCGTGGGGCCCCCAGAGCTGGTCTCTGGGATCCCTAGACTCGTTTTCGGGCGACTCAAAAGTTTTTTTCTGGCGGGAGGGAGGTTTTGTCTCAAGGCGCCGGCCAATTTTTATCAGTCTGCCCAAAAAACTCGTGTTGGGGGCACCTCAGAGATGGTCCCCGGGTCACAAAATAATAAAAAGGATACCACGCTTTATTCAGCTAGATAAGCAAAGAAACAAGCAAGGAGGTAAAAACAGCCAATAAAAGTCACGTGAACCACACCGATTCACTCCACAATCACATCAGCCATCGCTGACATTCTTTTTATTTTCATTAGCGATCTTTGCACTTGGGGCCCCGTGCAGTGCCCCCGAGTCTATATTCACGCCCCTTCCCCTGAGCAAATAATGGATACACCCCTGCTCTGCTCTGAGAATTGTGATCTGGCCCTTATTGATGTACCAGACTAAGATTTCCAGCGCTAGCATTTGTCCCTGAGGAATATGAGCTGATTTAGAAAAGTGAAAGTAAATTCATGTGGGGCAGTGGTGCGGTACTTGTCGCACTTGCTTTCTACGGGGTCGTCCGGTTTATTTCTGGTAGATTTCTTGAGTACGGAGAACCCGGCTCCTAAGAAAAACAGTAATAAGAGTCGACAACGCCGTATAACCATAGCAGTGGATGAGTTGATAAACCCCAAAAATTGTTATTCTGGTCAAAAGTCGGTTCACTTTTCTTATCCATGGGTGCCCATAAAACTATGAAGGGTTCTGCACGCAGCCGTCAATCGGGTACTTCAGAACAGCTTTGGGAATAGGAGCTTCTTCTCCCCTCCGCCACGTGAGGCAAAGACTGATAAGGAACGATGATATTGAAAGCATCACAGTCTTAATGCGTGCTCAAACAATGGCATTAATCTAGAAACGGTGTGACGAGAATGCTATAAAACAAAAAAAAAACCAGGAAAACCACAAAAACCCTCAAAAACCGGACCCGCGGCTTTTTATAAAAACCCGGTTTCCAACCTGGTCACATCAACCATAAGATGAAAAAAATCCATACTTTTTCAGTATTTCCACGCACTTTGCACCGCACGCGTCACCTTCACTCTCGAATTTGACGCCGAGACATGTTCAAGGATGTGGGATTTGAATTGAGCTTTGCGTTCCAGAGGGGTATTTGATGACGTAGAATCTGATGACGCTATGGAAACGTGCGTTCACTAGGTGTGAAAAGAGAATTCTGACAAAATTTGTGAGTGCTTCCCCGTCTCAAGACATTTTTTGGCTTTCAAAAATTAGCAAAAATTACACCGGACTTTAGTTTTCTTCACAAGACTGTAAACCCCCCTAAAATTTTATCGGAAATCGAACTGTGCCAGGCAGAACATGCGCCAATTGTTACAAAAATGCGCCAAATGATTTTGTCAAGCCGATGGTGTTTTCCGTACCCAAAAATAGAAGATGCGTACCAAATTTTAGAAACAGCGTGCCATAAAATAGAAGACGCGTACCCAATTTTAAAAGCTTCTAATTTTTGGTACGCTTGACCATAGTTTCCCTGACTGAGATCTTGTGACTAAAAGAGTCCCATAGAAGTCAAAAGTGCACATTTTTTGTAGCTTTGGTTTTCAGTCATTTATTACTTTTGCCCTGCCTCACCTGCTGTCTGAATGAGTCAGAAAACTGTATGAACTAGTGTATGCAATGTCCATCAACATGTTTTAGGCACAATAAGATGCTCACTGGTTCACAACCCACTTCCAAACCGTTCCAGATACTGACTAATTGTTTGCCAAACAGTACCAGAGCTTGTTGTGATTGATCCCCATAGGCCGTATAAATTTAAATGGGTAGTATTCTATTTGAAAAAAAAACTTCCCTGTATATTTGCTATTTTCTAAAAGCAGCCTGCAATCTATGCAAGTTGAAGAGTTCGTGAGGTGAGTCATTGAGTCCGTGAGACAAATTCTCGAAGTTTAACACCTAAAGACAACTAGAAATTATTTACTGTTCGATTTACCGGGTCAATTGTCACATCAAATTCATGACACAGCACCTTAACCAACACTGACACCATAAAACCTGGAAACGTGCATACCAAATAACCTTACTGAAGACGGTTGTTTCCTTGTCATAAAACAGGGAAAAATGAGCAAAATTTTACCCCAGGTGAGTCCTTGGGGAAAAACAACAAAAACTGAGAATATTAACCTCAAAATAACACGGAATTTCCAGTAACACGACTCACCCTTGCAGCGGGATATGTGAAAGGATGCTGGAAATCAAGCGCTCTCTTGAAGTCTTTTATCGGCAGAGCACAAAAGATCCCTGTTTCTGGAATACATATCAAAATTACAGAATTCCCTTCAATTGGTGGTTATGCATTCTATCATACTATACTAGGCTATATGAACAATACTAGGTTAATGATCGATGAAAATATTTGCTGCTGCATACAAAAGAGCTAAAAAGAAACAGCACTGAATTCACTGTCAGCTACATTTGTCTATATAGCGCAAGTCAAAGAGACCTATTACAGCTACCACATTTCTTCACTTTTAGCGGTAGATTTTGCGCATCAAGTCAGCAAGAGGTAAAGGAAACCTTCAGGCATTGCTTTTGCATGGTGGATGATGAATGCATTTGGAGTGTCTGTAACAAGGTCTGTAAAAAACGTGGGTGTTATTTGTGCACTGTCCGTTTACCACAGTACCACGGGAAGATATATCGAGTAGTAGGCGTGCGATCTCATATTATTTTGTGATCGGGAATGAAATAGGTACGTAGGTAAACACACAGGTGCATGCGGTGATAACCAACCACTCTATTACTCTATTGCCATATATTTAGGATGTACTATTATTATATTTCCTACCCATGCGATGCAATGCTACTTCCATCATTAGTCAGTTAAGAACTTTTTATAAGGCCCCCTCCTGTGTCTTAATAACCATTCAGCCATTATTTGTTTGGTTTAAGTGTCATCTCAAATTCACACCAGGTTGATAAAATTCACACCACTCGGTCCTGTCTCCAAGAGCACTTGCACCGACGAGATCTTGTCGAAAATTCCATGCTTGCACACTGGGTGCTAACTTGAACTGGGCGTGCTGACTTGGTCCTACCTACTTGCTACTTACCTACCATCCCAATCGTACTGTAAAGTTGAGGTAGGTATCTTGTACCTACCTTATCACTATTGGCATGTATATCCTACCTTATCACTATTGGGATATCAATGTGGGTGGTTGATAATATTCACTGGATATTAGACCTAGCTTTGTTGCTTTACTTGCTCCTTATGCAGCATCACTAACATATGATTCCATTATACCCTAGATTGAGATGGTGTACCACACATAATTTTCCCTCTATACCTACCAATATGCGTATCTTCTGTAAGGGATAAGTGGTTCAGTGTATGGCATCAATTAAGTCCCGTGCACAATTTCTATCATGATCAAACAGGGTGTCTGGGTAAAATTGCAATCCTGACAGAGATTTTGGGAGTGGAAACCAGGTTTCAGCCCGATTCTTGTCTGTCTGCATTTAACCCAGTCTTCAAAGTATGGCAGCAGGCCAGACAAGTCGCACCAGCCATCTAAAATTCTCGCAACACCATCCTCCAAAAATTCACACCAATCTGCCACATACCAGGGAAAAAATGCACCAATTCCTACCCGTACAATGCAATGCTACCTCAATCATTAGTCAGTTAATTAAGGGCTTTTTGTAAGGCCCCTCCTGTGTGTTAATAGCCATTCCACCATGATTTGTTTATTTTAAGTGTCACTAACCTCACAAATTCGCACCAGGTTGATACAATTCGCACCACTCGGTCCTGTCTCCAAGGGCATTTGCACCGACGAGATCTCGTCGAAAATGTCATACTTTGCACACTGGCATTTAACAAGATATGGCAGGATCCTCAGTATTGGTGTAGTATAGCCTTAACAGTTGGTATGTTGTTAAATCCCAACAATTATTATTAAGTATCTGTAATGTAGTGTGTTGCCCTTGGAGTTACATCCTAAGTTGAACTTAGCCATGCATATATTACTTATCACACCTAATTATTTGAAGCCATTTATGTTTATTCCAACACACAAGATGCACACATAGGAGGCATAGGCAGGTCAGCAGGGCCAGCTGGGGGAGGCTCAAAGGGGGAGAGGATTTAATGTCACATCCAGGGTGCTTAATTTGCAAAAACATAGGATTAGGACCAATGGTGGAATTGGGGACATTAACATTGGTCAGCATTCCCAAAATTCACCTTTGTAACTAATAATTGGAACAACAGCCAATAATTGGTAATGTTCATTCAGGATTAATGTAAATTTGGTTGGTAGGCTGGCCATAGAATAAGCACAGCTCACAAAGTCCTGTCCTTTCCTAAATCACTGGACCAAGCTGGACTGCTTGAAGGTAGAACACCATAGCATCTGAGGGATATTTTATGCAGAGCAGTTTAGAAAATGACACAAACCTTAGAATTAGCATTTTGAGCATATTTTTTACCTGTTAACCTTTGCCCAGGTGGGGGTCTTTTTAGACCCCGCTCAGGTTTTTCTGAAGTAACAAAGAAACGGTGGCGTGCAGCGCTGCCAAACTCAGTCTAGCTGTTCCTTCATTATTTTTACATCATTCCTAAAAATTTTATCTCAAGGTCATTTCAGGTCAGGTCACCAGGCCAGGTAAAGTGATCTCACCTAAAAAAATGCTTGGAACTGCATAAATTTTGCGCTCGATTAGCCGAAGCTCCACCCGACCGGCGTCGTACACGTTTCGCCTCCCTTGAACGTGGGTTTCTCCCTCACTTACGTTCCGTTGTGTGCTGTCGTTCGCGATGTGTGTCTAATAAACATCCGGTACCAAATAAAAGGAGGGTTAATCGATCAAGTTGAAACTCATACCACATGTTGGGCCCACCAGGAGCTACAACATGTTATTTATTTATTTATTTATTTATATCGCCAACAGTTGTATGTCCACCTACCGTCGAAGTCAGAGCCTAAAAATAAACACAATATGCTACAAGTAAAAGACACGCATCACACACGAGAACAATATAATGAATCACCCTAGGTTAGGATGTTCCTCCCCAAGGGTAAATGATACTGGTAAAACATGAATTGAAAGCTAGAGAAAATACATGGTCTAAAAATTACCTGCTGCGGTGAGAGCGCTAGCTTGCAGCAAGCACACGGGGTGAACGTATGTATTTTAAAACATTAAATTTAAAACTGCTAAAAGATTATAAAAATAGGTCGGAACCGGAACATGATAAGAAGGCATTCATTGCCCGTGGGATCCGACACAAAAGCCCCTGGCCCACAGTGTTCACACGCCCGCGCCGCTCCGCGAAAAGATGACGCGTGCGAGTTGATCGAGATGGCACGTGTAAAGGAAATTTACTTAACAGAATTTCAGAATCTATTTTTTCACAATAAATACTTTTTAGAAAAAGCAGATCGTGTTGAATTCTTCGAGATTCAAGAGATGTTACGCCAAAATGGTACATGAGAGCGTCATAGGCCAATGATAAGCATGGTCTGATTGTGTGATGATTTAGCCATAGAAGGAACTTGTTCCGGGATTTTTGATATTGGTGACCTTAGGTCATGTGCAGAGCATGACCTCCCCATTGTAAATACATGGGGAAAAATGACGAAATGAGTTTTTCTCAGTAAGTATGGATGGAATCAACTTCTAACATCGTTTAAGACTTCCTCTTAGCCCATTTCTGGAGTTGATGCCAAAAAATTGGACTAGTGGTATTTGAAAGGTCACCTTAGGTCAAATAAGCATTTTGTGGTGTTTTACTCTACAAATTTTAAATAAACAAAGATAGAACTTTTATTTTGTCACCGAAGTGTTCATATAGTCCCTGCAAGTCACATGATATACATCATGACTATACCAGGTCAAGTTTGGTCAGACTGTTGACCTGGGGCAGGTCAAATGTTTAAATTTGACCTGGCATAGCAATATTATATATCATTCGATTCGTACTGACGAGTGGATTGCAGTGGTGCATCAACTATGGCTCTTTCTTGTTTGGTTTGGAAGTTATTAGCGAGAAAGGAAACGCCCTTATGCATGGGTGGCTATGGACATTCCCAAGAGTATTCCCAATATTCAGTGACCTGTAGCTCCCTAGGCTTTGACCTGACCGGAGAAGTATTGCCACTGTAATGAAAGAGCAACTCACGAACTTTTGAATGGTGTTAAATGTTTCTAGCTATCATAGTTTCTGAGATATATGAGGTTTTCTTAGTATTAGCGATTTCGACCTATTTTGACATTTGGTGACCTTGATATTGACCTGACGAGGAAAATGACTGAAGTATTTTTGATATCATTTTTGAAGAGCTTTCGATTGCGGTTTTGCGCTTTTTCTAGCGCTCTTAGTTTTTGAGATCGTGGGGGTCTTTTTTAGCTCCCCTCCACCAGGGCGAAGGTGGCTCGTACCCGCCACCAGGGCAAGGGTTAACTCCTCAAAAGCAACAAACTTTCATGCCTTGGCTCGCACTGGGCATAAGCTTGCCAGGATGTTTTGTGAAAGTATTTAAAATTTGCAATATTTTTGTGTAGTGAAATTTTGATTTATACTGCTGTTTTCTATGCTTGTTCTGATAAAGATGTCCATTAACCAAATTCAAGTCAGGTAAGATTGGTTGAAGGCTTGAAGGCAAATTTATCACTATTTTAAAACTAAACATGATAATTTTAATGAATATTTGAGGACAAATTCAGAAAAAATTTACTACCTTGCGGTTGAAGTCTCACCCAAATTTTTTTTTCAAAAAGTGCTAACCCTCGCCCCGTTGGGGGTGTTTGAACACTCCCTCAGGTTTTTTCCGGCGGCACGAAAAAACGGCGTTGCATAGCGCCGCCGTACGTGGCACACCTTGTCCTTGATCAATTGCGCAACTTTTCCCGAAGTTTTAAGGTTGGGTCATCTCAGGTCAGGTCACCAGTGCAGGTCAAGTGACCTCATCTAAAAAATGTTTAAGGTGGCATAAGTAAGAAATAGGTAAATCTATCTGATTGAAACTTATACCACATAATGGCCCAACCGAGTGTTACAACATATATTCCGGGATTTTTCATATACATGACCTAAGGTCGAGTACGGACCATGACCTCTTCATTGGACATACATGGGAAAAAATTGGGCTGTATTTGTGTAGGTACAGCTGAGAATACCTTCATATTCTCCAAATCGTAGTATCCTGGGTCCCTTTACAGGTTTATGTTGCAATTTTCAACCTGTGACCTCTGAGAGGTCATCTGGGGCTATTTAAGCAGTTTTCAGGCTTAAGTCAATAACTTTGCATAACATGATGATACATCTTTTATTTTGATATGATTGCGTTGAGATTGCTATTGCGAGTCGATTGATATGCATATTGACTATGCTAGGCTAAAAAGTGACCTTGGCCTGCCCTGAGGTCTGGTCATTTTTGTGTTTTGACCTAGTATGGTCATGTTATACATCATTCGATTCGCCGTGACGAGAGGAAGCAAATGGTGCCTAAAAATGACTCGTACTCAACGCTGTCAGACGCTAGAGCCAAAAAACTTTACTCAAAATCCCACTTTCTTTGACCTGTCATGACGTTAATATTGACCTGAGCCAAAAATTTACTCATATTTTTTCGTCGTGAATTTGTATGAGCTATCCACCAGCCTTCGCGTTTTTTCACTATCCCGCATAAGGGCCGAGTTCGAGGGAGTGTTCCAACACCCCCCCCCACCAGGGCGAAGGTGGCTCGGAGGCCCACTGGGGCGCAGGTTAATTGACCCGGTAGGGGTCGCAGTCAGAAAAATCCCTGGAATTTTCTCACAGCCTGCTTAGTTTTCTGAGAAATGGTCCAGAACATTCACATCTTTGAGAACGAGTCTTGTGACCATACGGTGTATTCAGCATAGCAGCAGTACATTTAACGAGGTGCAAATGATGGCAGAACAATGCACACATTCACACGTGATGGGAAGAAATCAAGCCTGGATATATCAAGGCAGGTGACACCTGACCCCTTCCCCTCAACCCAGGGGATCCTGGATGGGTTAATGCTGGCATGTAATATAAGCCGCCCTGTACAAAGCTTATTGGAGACCCAAAATCCAGGGGGTCCTAACCCACCCAACCCCCGTGGGATTTCCATCCATGGAATTAATATATGTGTATGCTCAGGATATAACCACACCCCTTACACACATCTCAGGTGTGAGTACCTGAATTATGCCTGAGGCTAGAAGGGGTGGAATGCAATGGACCGTAGGTTGGTATATAGTATTAAAAACTAAACAACACATAATAGCTAAAATAAATTTGGACATTGTTGATACAGCCTCTCCATCTCAACAGCACCTAACTGAAGGGGATTAGCGGCACCCATAATGAAAGGACATGACAGGAACACAACAGTTGCATCCATATGCGCCTGGCGACACCTGACCACCAGCACGCGTCACGCATTCCCTACCCTACCCTACCACTCCTACCTACCCTACCACTCCTACCTACCCTACCACTCCTACCTACCCTACCACTCCTACCTACCCTACCACCACTCCTACCTACCCTACCACTCCTCCTACCCTACCACTCCTCCCATCCACCCTACCACCCTCCCACCACCACCCCCCACCACCCACCACCCTACCACCCCCCACCCCACCACCCACCCACCCACCACCTCCCACCCACCAGTCCCACCTACCCTACCACTCTTACCTACCCTACCACTCCTCCTACCCTACCACTCCTCCTACCCTACCACTTACCCACCCTACCACTCCTACCTACCCTACCACTCCTCCTACCCTACCACTCCGAGCTGTCACCAACAGCGCCACCTGTCCAGGCGGGGACAGCTCCCCAGTGACGCACTCCACCGCTAGTGCCGCTTTTCATCTCCGGAGGACTCTATCCGTCACCATCACCACTCACTCCCTCCCAGTCACAAGTGCGATACAACATTCCCAGCTTGGCAATGTTGTATCGCACTTGCTGTCGAGCGAACAGACCACGTCACCCAAATAGAAAGGACCCAACATGTACAATCTGACAGACCCAGCACGCGTCTTCCTGCTAGAAAATGTGTAGGCCCCGCTTAGTGTGATTACTTGCAATGCCTTTGATAACCAGGCCAGTTGTCTGTTCAATATTATTGCCCTGCTACTACCAATTCAAAATAGTTTGATGTGCACTGCTGTCAAAAACGTTAAAAGTGCGCCGCGAACGTGCAGCCTTAGTATGCGATTTTGTAAAATCGTTACTATGTTTTCCAAGTGCGCAGTGTGAAAATCGCTACGCACAAGTCTGGGGTGCTTCATTGGACCCTGCTCACCAAGCATCGGCGGCCAGATCATCACGGATATTACATCTCCTATTCAAAAGAGGAAGGCAGCTGATACCATGGTTTTTTATTACCATCAAGCTCACAAAAATTAGATTGTGCTACGCTGTGTTTCGTGCACGTTACGATATGGTAAAGATGGAGCGTAGTACTTAACGCATGGCGCTCAGCTAACTACGCCATATTTTCAGAGCTACTGCTACAAAAAATATTTCCGTAATGCAGCTTGTAATAGTAGTAGTTGTAACAGTAGTTCTTAAAATAGTACTCTGTATAATAACTTGTAGTGCTGCTTTCTATGCTTGTAGGTGCTCAATGTAGGGACCGCTGTAATGAAACGTATAACTTTCATTGGGGATGAAGAGATAGCCGCTTGTAATGATTCTTTCTTCCCAGAACTAGAATCAAGGCGGTGTTAGAGGGAAGTCACTATAATGTGACGACCTTTAATTAGCTATTGCAGCAAAGCCACTGGAAGTTGCTAATGTCAAAGCCGTGGTGTAGAAAAACCAGGAGCTGGGGCAATCTGTTGAATTTATATTTTGCTGACAAGGTGAGAGGTTTAAGTGTCTTTTGCCAATGAACCAATCAGCGAAACGTGGCGCAAACTGATGGTGGTAGTAAACAACCACGTTGTCGGTGTATTAAGGGAAATATTTTTCAACTGGCGCAAAGGTATTTCTCCCAACAATGTGTTACGTTCTCACAAAAAGAGCCACAACAAAATTATTCCAGTAGTGTTAGCTTCATATGATAGCATAGCACATTGGAGGTACTTTGCCTCAGGTTTATGTGGCTGACCCAAGCTTCCTCCTTGCCCCAAGGAAATATTGTTGAAATCTGCTGTATTTTGAAAACTTGTCCTTGAATAACATGTGCAATTTTTTTCTTTTTTCAGGAAAGATAAACGGGCATTCAGTTCTTGGTCTGCATGGCTTAATCGACAATTGAGAAGAGCTATCTGTGATATAGACTTGCTGAACTTTACATTGTCATAATTTTTAGTGTAAATATTTTTCACATCCATTTAAAAGCATAGATTGCGATTGTGGATCGGACATCTGACAATGACCGCCAAGTCAGGCAACCAGTTTGAAGCGTAAGTACTTTCCCTTTTTATCCTAATATCATGCATTATATGTGTGTAACTTTATTTGTGTAAGCAGATAGTCAATTAATATTCACGTACATGAGTGCGGGTTTTTCAGGGATAAGTTCCAGGAGATTCGGAACTTTTGGATCATGTCCTGTATAAGAAGATTTTAACTGGTTCACAACTTGACTGGCTAGTGCTGCTGCTGTAAAACTGCACAAACGGAAGGTCTTAAATGATTCTGCTTTTCCAGTGTACAATGCTTTTTAAGACATCAAACTCTGGCACATATTGCTAATTTTTGGCAATTATCATCCGTGGATGACTTGGTCGACTCGGTAACTTTGGACATAATGTTATCATTTCTTTAGAAATTTGTATTTCAATTTGCAGTTTTCTTGGAGGGTCTGTGATAGATCAGTGTTTCTGCAACCAGTTAGTTATTTGGGCTTAAGGGGCACCAGCCTGGCAAGGCCATATAGCGCCCCAGCTGTGTTTTTAACTAACTAATGATCTGCAATGTTTATTTCAGTTTGAAGTTGAGCGAGGATAACGGAGAAGAAAGGGAACTGAAAACCGGCCACAAACTGGTAGGACTCACTATAAGTCATGATTCTGTGTCATATACATATGTATATATATATATATATATATATATATATATATATATATATATATATATATATATATATATATATATATATATATACGGAGTTTGTTTTGAAATTTGATTTCAGATTGTAACCGACTGTTTTATAAACGATGCAAAGTCCACATGGACTGCATTTATGACTGTACGTAAAGGCGAACAGTCAGTTGCGCGCGTGCTGAGGCGGTGTGGGTATCTGTGGTGCGATTCTGCAGCCGCCAGTGGAGATCCCAGCGCATCACCATCGGCTTCAGCACGTCCATTGTCTCTGGTTCACTGCACGGAGCCCCGGCAACAAAAACTCGGCCAGCTTCGACCAGAACCTGAAGCTTGTCGGCAGGTAAGCCCGCTGTCGAAACAACGTATATTGACAACAACAATTATTATCCGGGTGTGTTGCGATAGATTAAAATAAAAATTAGGGGAAATACGAAACAATCGTCGATAGCTAGCGTGAGCACTTTACAAGCAGGATGGATGTGACAGGCGGGAGATGGGTAGGTTGGAGTAAGTGGTTTCTGCAGTCCTCTGTACATAAAAATAGCGTATTCCTGCTTTATCGGGGGATGGCTGGTGTATTTGTAAGATCTGTGGTCAGGTTCAAAACGTCGGAGTGTGACACCATAAAAAATGTAAAATTAGAATGGTGAGCATACTAAAACATACAAATCAGAAGCATCAGAAACTCTTGCAGATTGAGCTTGCAATAGATATACACTTACCATTGTTTGTTCTCCAATTTCGTGTCATCGTTGTTCCCAGGGTATTACCGTTTCTGTCGTGCGGTCGCAGGTTCGGGTCGGTGGAGCAGTTCTGGTCGATTTACGGACACTGTGTGCGGCCCCACGATATGAAGGGACACAGTGACTACCACCTCTTCAAGGAAGGCATTAAACCCATGTGGGAGGTCAGTTCCTGCTGATATCCCCAAAGATATCTGCAAACCTACCCAGTGTACCGCTCCTTATCCCGTCGTGTGTGTGGGACGCAAACGTCTCAGTGAGCAGTGTATCAAGCGTCTCAAACATATCTGATATCCATCAACTCAAATTCCTCATACCATAGATACTATAGT
Source organism: Lepas anatifera (assembly GCA_034440635.1). Classification (NCBI taxonomy): domain Eukaryota; kingdom Metazoa; phylum Arthropoda; class Thecostraca; family Lepadidae; genus Lepas; species Lepas anatifera. The sequence continues at coordinate 43,709 of JAOTON010002128.1, read as the reverse complement.
GTCTGCTATTATCTTTCACTGCACATAATGTTTTGTATGTGTTTCCTGCATGGGTGCTGTGCTGCCACCAGGACGACGCCAACAGCCGGGGCGGCAAGTGGATCGTGCGGCTGCGCAAGGGCCTGGCCTCTCGGTGCTGGGAGAACTTGGTTCTGGCCATTCTGGGCGAACAGTTCATGGTGGGGGACGAGATCTGCGGCGCGGTGGTGAGCGTGCGCCACATGGAGGACATCATCTCGGTGTGGAACCGCACCGCCGCCGACTCGCTGACCACGGGCAGGATCCGCGACACGCTGCGGAGGGTGCTCAACCTGCCGCACACCACCATCATGGAGTACAAAACGCACACAGACAGTCTCAGGTGGGCGGTGGAGAGGCTGGGCAAGGGAAGGGGTTCTGGCTGATGTGTCTGCGAGTGTCTGTTGTTCGCGATGGAAGGTCGTACGTGAGTCTGAATTGTAATTTTTTCGTGAATTTTAGCGACCTTTATTCGCTTTATTGATGCTTTGTCGCCTCTTACGGCTTAAATTAATGCAGTCATCTAACTTACAACTTTGTTACGCTGCTCATGATGCGTACGCTGTAGTGTTTAGTGGGCGTCATTTTGAATATTTGAAAACGGAATATGATAGTAATGTTCAAGCCGTTTTATTTTGCACGAACGCGTTTCATTACACAACCTTAGTTAGCAGCGGATTGGAAGTTGTTCAGGTTATGCAGTTATCATGCCTAGGAAGTTGACGTAACGAAGTGCGTCCGTGGGAAATAAAACAGCATCAATCAATCAATTATTGCTTATTTTTTCCCGTATGGCGTTCAGTTATGAATGGGTCCCAAGGAGCAGTGATCATACCCGATGGCTCTCAACGGCTGGTGCTTTGTCAGCCCACTAGCCCACTATTGCTATTCTCACAGAGTCCTTTCACGTTGAATTAGTTTAACTTACCCGCGAACCTTTTTTCTGGCCCTGGGGTAGACTAAGGTGCGTTTTATGTAAAATTTTTGCAGATAAAACCTGGTCTAGAGCTATTTTTTAAATGTCTAGGTCAATTCTGCTATAATTTTCATTCTGCAAGTGTATGATCCTTTGTTGAATAGCCCAATCGATAGCCAGTAAAAAAGACGGCGCATGCAGAACACAATTAATTCATAAATGCTTAGGGGAATGCGTACTAGGAAGACCCTGCCTAGCCACAGTATGTATCAGCGCCCTAATTATTGCGTCTAACTTTCAGAGACAACTCAAGTTTTCGGAACACGGACCTGTTTGTCAAATAGGGGCGGCATTCGTCGCTCAAGCAGCAGCCCTGACATCTGCCGGCTATTGCTAGAACTAGAGCCTTCGTGTCGAAGACATCCACGAGCATGAATTATTGATCCTCCTTGTTCATAAATCTGTAAAGCCCAGTGATGGAATATATTGTTTTTAGAAACAGCATTAGCACTGGTTATATAAGGAAGTGAAGCCTCCAAGGCAGCTGGAAGCGCCGATTTCATCAGCAAAAACTGCGTGGACATCAAACACACTGGAAAATATCGTAGACGCATTGAAGGCTACCCACTGAACACGCTTACTGCACACAGCTTCATCCACCGTGCTGTTTTATTCGCCTAACCTATATTACAGCATTTTGATTACACCGATATATTACCGAAGGTACTGCATGACTACATTCGAGCGGGCAACGCCGACTCGGTCTTCCTCGCTTTGCTTTGCGAGCCGTTTCTGTCGAAATATGGCACCGTTTGACCGACATTTAGTAGGCCAGCAGAACAAATGCGGTGTAGCATTCCGAACGAAACAGCGGTATTCATCAGGCACAGCATACTCACACAAGTAACGTAAGATCAGCTCTTCTTCAACTGTGGGCTGAATATTCACATTGGATACCAATCATCATATGAACTCGAGCCGCCATCCCTTCTCACACTTTTTAAATAGCAAGGAAGTATAAACTGAGAGCAATAACGGAACTAAAGAAACATGGAGTATTACTTCGAGGCTGATGGTTTTCTTATTTCGACGTAAAACTGAGTTTAACTGTGCGCAGTAATTAACTGCAGACGGCACAAATAACCGCGGGAGTCGAGATATCGCGCAGTACAAAATAACGAACACAACGCACAAGCCAAGAACACCGCAAACCCTGTAATATGGTCTGAAGGTATCACCAGATTGCCCTTGCACACACAATTTGAGGTTCATTATATACACTCCATGTTTAACACACACGAACCAAGCTGGAACAGTTTGTTCTCACTTCAGGCGGAAAACGGGGTTGGAAAACCGTCTTCTGGAGGAAAAACATTTCGGAAAATGCCTCCTCCTTAAGAAGACTTCCTCACGCATATCGATACATCACCGTTCGAACGTCATCGCTATCACCGCTTAACTACACAATTCCAGGTAACCATGAATATGGTAGCAGAGAAGCACCCGGATGTCATTGTACCATATCTCATTTTTCGTGAATTTTTTAAACTTTAATATATCTACGTACGAAAGCTTGGAGTAAGACAGATTTAGGGAGAAGTTTTCCGACTCCCCAAGATAATCTAGTAACAACCCGGGCTTTTCGCTGTGCGAACTCATCTATTCTAAGGACTAAGTAGCCTCTTAGTTGAAAGTAACGTACAACACCTTTTCAATAGGGCTTCCGGTTTTCATAAATTTATAAACCTGACCCTCATCGCGTTTCCCCGTAAAAAAGACGCTCACGTAACCTGACAAGGTAGAGCGGCTAATATTCTCCTCTCTATAGTGACTTAAAATGTGGTTTGATTTCAAAATTAAGGCAAATTATCCTATTTGTATTATCCCCCAAGTTATCCTATAAGTCCTTTTTAGTGCCTAGGCAACGGACTGTGCTAAACAGGTAGATCCAGCCGCTACAATTAGTACTTGTTGCAGTCCGATGACGAGTACTGAGTACACTGACTGTCGCTGGTTTTCTCTGTGAAAAGCGGGTCTCCCTGATCCAGCCCTGATCCCGCGATGAGGTTCCTCATGTTGCAGTAGTTGGTGCCACTGTCCAGGTAAGCATACCATGTCTTGGAGCTGGAGTACCCCTGTCGAGAGCGAATGGTCGTCACTTCCGCTGCGTGACAGACAGACCCGACAGACCCGACCGACCGACCGACCGACCGACCGACCGACCGACCGACCGACCGACCGACCGACCGACCGACCGACCGACCGACCGACCGACCGACCGACCGACCGACCGACCGACCGACCGACCGACCGACCGACCGACCGACCGACCGACCGACCGACCGACCGACCGACCGACCGACCGACCGACCGACCGACCGACCGACCGACCGACCGACCGACCGACCGACCGACCGACCGACCGACCGACCGACCGACCGACCGACCGACCGACCGACCGACCGACCGACCGACCGACCGACCGACCGACCGACCGACCGACGGGTAGGACCTGGTGAGATCCCTAACTTCCGATACAGGGACCCGTTCCTCTCCTGTGCTTACCTGCATCCTGCAGGTGGCGTTGGTGGGCTCCATGAACACCATCTTCAGTTCGTCCACGTAGTGAGCCACTGGTGTAGTGTGGGTGCCCACGATGGTGGTGTTAGAGGAGCTGGTAATCTGCAGGGGGGAGGGTGTTAATCAGTGAGCAGACCTGTCGACTCGAGTCCGCTGGCTTAGTGCGCTGTTCATGAGCAGCAATACGTGCCAAGGTAATGCAATGCCTGCATTTGTCGCGTACGGCCAGTTCCGTAACTAATATGGACTAATCAACTGAAATATTGGAGGGCTATGTCGACAGTGGTGATCGTTCAGCTTTCTTAAATTGGCTTGATTTTTGTTTAGGGATAATCTCGTCTTCCTGCCCCTTAGCCCAGTTACTTGAGTGCATTTACAGCCTTACAAGGAAGTATTATAAAGTAAAGCCGCCTGCGTCACGTTCTAGACGATATTCAGGGCCTGTAGGAGCAGAACAATTCCATCAGAATTCATTAATGGGAGGCGAAATGTGTTCGGGTTAGATATATCGGGAGCTCTTACCTCGTATAAGCATTTCTCTCCGCCCTGTGCGCAGTTGTCCGGACCTGCCCACGCGGTCATTTGGTCGGAGATGGAGGTCATGACCGTGTCGCATGGCTTTCCGAATGTCCTGCAGAGCGTATTCACGTCAGAGCAGCACATTTTGGAATGTGCATGCGATTTCTAGTTACATGTGGCTGCTGCTGCACGAGTTTCAACATCGACGCCTCAGCGGCACACTTTCTACAACAGGTTTGTCGTTACAAATTCTTCATGACGAATTTCTGGTTTTAGGTGATTGGCTTATTAGTCCAAATTCAAGTCGAAGAAAGAGGGAGTTTTCCGGAGTACTTGACCCTGAAAGTCTGATCAGTAGATGAGTCATTTCCCTGATGAAGAGATAAGTTAAAGTCGCTGCAGTTGCGTTTTGTTCTTAGAAGCTGATGCGCCCGCAAAAGCACCTCGGTGTCAGATATGCGTATTCATGGAAAATCAAGGTTCTGATCGGAAAAAATGCATCCTCACCTCCGAGCATAAAAATCATTTTACATGTCCGATATTATCCTGGGATAAGAAGGAAGAACTTCCTTGTCATGAATCAACACAATCAAAGATTGTGAATGCATGCTGTCTTGTTTAGGTACTACGGAAATTTTCTCTCCGAAAATATGAGGAATTGTATTATTTAAATGGCGTGCGCATCGCTTAAGCAACAAAATTTATCAATCAAGATTCAATCAAGTGAATAAGAAAAGTTCCGCAACGTTGTGAGCCAGATAAGTCACATGGAGGCCAAAGTCATCGCTCAGCTGACGTACAACATGCCCCATTCTCGCCATTCAAGCGTCGAGAAGTGTTGTAAAAAAGAGTGGACTCACCAATCAGCCTTGCAGGACGCGTGCCATGGGTACCCCACCAGTGAGATGGCAGAGACCACGGCGATGGCAGCCAGCACCATGACGACGACGCACACGGTGAGGAGCCCGAGGGCCACCGTCTGGCAGCAGCAGCACCCTGCGCAGCACATGGAGCGGCAGCAGCGCCGCATGCACATGTTAGCGGCGGGTCAAAGGCACCTGTGATGTCAAGAGGTGCGAAGGTCCGGGAATGGCTGCCACAGCGGGCACGCTGCTTTGAAGTGGGGGAATTGTTTCTAGGAGAGTTAGACTATGTTCTTCACAGTTGGTACAGTGGATGCCGTGTTCTTTACTCAAATAATAATGAATGTTTGTGGCCGGTCGCTGCCTTGTTGGTCCAGTTAGATCGCAGTTGACTCGCCACCACAACTGTTGTCAATTATCACAGATTATAAACGACCGCGCTCTAGCCACGACTGCTACCGCTCGAACCGACGAAGTGCTAGTGATTCTATGATGTCTCCACTATTCGCGACGACGGTAACCCAGACTGTATAGCTGGGTGTGCTGACAGGGACTAGGGATGGTCTAAAACTGACCCAACCACGCACCTGGGACCTGCCCCACACAGCTGTCCGTTCATAGGCGTGCCCAGGCGGCGCACTGGGACTTACTCAGAGTCTAGTACACACGGACCTCATGACAGCGGGGTCAGTGAGGTGCCCCCTCCCCACTTACGACCAGAAATTATCTTAGTCTCAGTCAATCAGAGGATGGCGATGGGCAGATTGTAGACGGGGATGTCACCAAGGGAATGGTTTAAAATGTATTTATGGTATGAACGTGAGGCGTTACTGAATTTTTATTTTTGTGACAAATAGGTTCTGGCTTCCCAAAAGTGAACTATTTGCTGACATTGACGTATCCCCTGTTATTCTGGCTCCGAAGTGCGCCTCGTTAGAGCATGGATGAAGGCAAGATATCGGACACAGGTGGCCTAGTTATTACACACACACATTTCCGTGAACGCATCGTGAGGTTAAATTTCGCCATCGTGTTTTTGAATTTCATTGGGGAGGACTGGAGGCTCCAAAAAGGCGTGCGAAACCTTGTCTTTAATGTTTTGATGGTGGATGTAATTTACGAGTAAATCGTTTGTTCTATGTGCTGTAGCTGTTCTGCCATGTATCAGACACGACATCCATCAGTGTGGCATGGTCGAGATCCGAACTAAGACAGGCGTCAGGGTCTACAAATCCACTCGAGTTTTTCATAGTTTCAGCAATTAGATTTGTGTGAATGCCTGGAATACGAAAAATATATCGTTTTGTAATGGTGAATGAAATTCACATTGGTGCATTGCCAGTTTTCCAGCGTCTTTTCTAATCATCCAAAACTAAGGACTCGGTTAGAATAATTTGTATCTAAGCAATGTGGCGCGATACAAAATCTTCAAGTGAAGGTGATAAATATGCCTGCTCAGTTCTCATGGATGCCCTGAAACATATGCAAGAGAACTGTCCCGCACTGATGCTCCGTTCTGGATGCCTCAGAACCTCCAGCCTCAGAACTGCCACCATTAGCTAATCGAGTTATATGACCGGCTCTCCGGAGTTTTTCTGTGCTATAAGTAAGTTGAACGTAGTCTGGCAGCTGATAATTGTCCTGAACTAAGCATTGCATTAAGCATCGAACATTGAACACTATTGAAATAAGTCGGACCAATGTTCTAACACAAGAACGAGCGGCCGCGAGACCGGGGTCAGTGGAGGGTAAGGGCATTTATTATGTGATTATTGCAGTCAACCCTTTTAACCTTTCGAGGACATCCATAAGTAAACATTTGCCTTTTGTATAGATAATGAATATAAATATGCCGCGAGGAATGAATAAAACAATATAAACGAGCGAGGTATGTTCTGCGATCCATGCTAGGCCCCATACATGGCTGGCGAGGCCTCCGATTCTCCGGCATGTAGTGCCTCTGATTCGTCACCGGATTGGTTTGTTGTTACCATCTTTGTGAATAGAGTTTTCTGTGAAGGAAGTTTTTGTTCATTTCAGCATTGCTGTTTTAATACATGCAAACGCGCGATACAACCATAGTAAATGACTAATGACCGTTCATGAGATTTGGACATTATGCTTTTGCTGAAAATGATTGCGTCTTTAATGTATTGTAAACAACTTTATCCCGGGATTCGTATTTTTTAATCTCAAAGTCCCGGGATTACGAAATGACCCTGGATTGGCATCTCTACTCGAAACATTCTCTATTGTTGGATGATGAATGTGTTCTGGACAGGGCACAACTTTTCTGCTAGCTTCCGCCATTGTCTCTGGAATCATGGATGGTAGTTAATAAGCGAAGATTTCCGACCCGACCTCGTTTTCGACTTTTTTATCTGCACCAGGGGCTTTGCTGCCTAGAAGGGACCTTACCTCATACATTTAATCCAAAATTTGTCTTCCGATTTTAGCCGACGAGACAAAAAATTTCAATCATGTTCGGCAGCATGAGTTCGTCTTTGGTATTGCTGATAACATATTACTCATCGCGTGTATCGCACAAAGCAGCTGAGCCCACCGCCGCGATAGAATGCCACATAGAGACTGATAGATATGGCACCGATAACGTATCACGCCGCCTGAACCGCTTTGTGTCCCAGCGGCCAACGTGATGCTGTGATCCAGCATTCACGCGCATGTGAGCGTGCGTGCATCGGTACCGTTTTATAAACACGTTGCAGGAATGCATCTTGGTTGACAAGGTTGTATCCGAGTATGTGGCCGCATTGAAATGTGTTTTTATTTCAGAAGATGGGTATCCGACTGCGCAGGAAGCCGTTTTAATTATCCTTTCGAAACTGTTTCTTTCTGGTGTCTGAAGAAAAACTGTTATTGAGTTTTTTTTACCGCAAAATCCAGGGAAACTGTTAAAAATAATTTTAAGGATATTTTAAAGCACTGACACCTAGGTTGTGCTAATGATTTTTAGCCTTCACTGAATTATTCATGTGTTGAAGGCTGCTTTTGAGCTTTTGTTCAAATTGAACTGTCTTAGAGTCCATCGCTTTTATTGATTATTTTGATTTAGGGACCTGCGTGGTCGTATAGCGCTAATAGTCTTTTGCATGGAGTTTTGAATCTATTGCAAGGATCAATAGACATATGTCCCTGTTATATCGGTTGTATTTGAACCCCTCTGAACATATAAAGATGCTGGAAGGACAGATAATATATACGAACAATTTCGTTCGACTAGACAATAACTTTGCGCTTGTGTTTTATGACCCTGACAGCTGGAGCGCCCTGAAACCCAAAAATTTCACACTTGTGGTAAATTTTGACGACCTCCCCCCAAACCTCGGGTGACTTTAGTCTTCAACATGTGTTAGCAGGTTTGTTTTAGAGAGAACAGCCGTGGTGGTTTCCTTTCACGTACAGCCGGCGATGTGAACGTGGCCGCTCCGCGCCGGCCTTTACTGCTTTCACATTCTCCGAGGACCACGCGCGGCAAAATATAGGATTCAGTGGCGGATTCAGGGGGGACCGACCCCAAAACCCCCATTTTGGCCCATTTTCTTAAAAAATTTCTATCACGATATTTGACCCCTTTGCCCCCCCTCTAACTATCGGTTTGGATCCGACCCTGATAGTATGAAATATCAGGCACGAATATCGCCCAAATACATTTGATATTTGGAATGTTTCAACTGAGTACTAGATGTGTTTCGAATAGCCCTAAGAAGTACCATAGTGCAGTGCATTTAACCTGCTTTTGGTTTGTCAAAATTCATTCTCGGTGTTATAATAAATCCCAGCAGATAACATCTTCATGAGTCCGTATCATATGATAATAAGTCAACAAGTGGCAAAAATGGTACATGCCTTACTTATTTTTTAAAGTCTTTAGTAGGATGCACGTTGACTCATGTAAAACTCTGGCTAGCTTGAAACAGTAAAACCGAATATGAGTAATGGAAATGAACCGAACACAGAAAAGCAAGCGTAAACTTTATTGTAGTTGCTAGCCAACAACTATTGATCGAAAGAAGCAGACAACTCTTTGGTCAGCGACATTTTCTGTAAGACGACCGACCGGAATGGTTCGGTTCTACTCTCGTTACTCACAAAATTTCCACCAGAACGAGGTGGCGCCCTGTGGTCGACTCTGCGTCTCCTGCCTTGTTGTGTGAACCACTACTTGCGCTGGGAGCGGCCGCTTCGCCGGCGCCGACGTCTGATCTACCTTATACGTCATTGCCACTGCTTTCAAACACCGCCTTTCGTAACGTAGCACAGCCGCGTCGAGTCCCAGTAGCGTGACACCGGCCGCGTCGGGTCCCAGCGTGCGACTGGCCCCGGCTGGGAGTGGGGTGTGGAGCTCTGGGACCCGCGAGCTCAGAGTCCGCGAGGTCGCGCAGATTCAGCCCGGCCGGAGCTACCCGCGGAAGTGTTGTCACCGTTGCAAGGCTAGATGACGACGGATAAACCGCCGTAGGTTTCACCGATTGGTGCGTTATGGAATCGTGATGATTAGGGCGCAGCTGCAGCATAGGCGGATGCAAAATTTCCGATGGGGGGGGTGGCACAGGTTCGAAGGGGGGCGCCATCTGGACCAGAGGGGCAATACTTTTGGGCGCCAAAACCTCATCAGATGGGCGTCAAATCCTATCGCGAGTGCGCCGATAATCGCATCCTGGAGGGGGGGCTTTCAGGAGGCGCCGTGACCATTTCAAGGGGCGCCGAGGGGTGACCGAGGGAAAGAAGTCCCGGAGTCCAACTATGAGTTGTAGTGTTTTCCCAAAATGTGCATACGGTTTCTTGGTTTTAAGCTAAAATTTATTTCGGCAAGGATCATGAAATGTTGAGATTACTTACTTTTTTGCCATATCCGTTAAAGTAAGAGATGCCTTCGAAATTCCCGGTTTGTCCCCACGCAAGAGAAGTGTATTTACATTTCCTCTCTTCAATCACTTCCACCGTTTTCTTTTTTTGTACGCCTCAGCAGCGACAGACGATGCCACCACAATCACACAACGTCGAGACCATGCGGAAACGACAGGGTTTGTGACAATGTTTAACAATAAATAGTCCAACGTAATGTTTAACAATGTGCAGAAGAGAGGGATGAACACTACAGACTAAGCTGATTCAATCAGCTCAAAGCGTGTGAGGGAGGCCGGTCACGAGACGCAGGTGACAGCCTGAGATGAGCTCTTCCTCGGGCTGCCATCACAGCACCCCCTGGCCCCCGCCAAACAGCTGCCAGGTGGAATCAACTGAATGCGTGACTGTTGAGGCGAAAATATCAAGTGGTAAGTAGTTCAAATTTCCAGCGCCAACTTTAGATTTCCTCGTTTACAATGTACAACAGTAGGTAAAATCAATATGATTTCAAAAATCTGGTGAAATTATGTATCTAAAAACACTTAATCCGTCGGATAACAACAGTGTGCTGATTGTTATATGCATTAAAAACATCGGTACTTAGTATTTCATTTAATTAACCTATGCATGCTGATTGCTGATTAAATACATATGAGGGGATGCAAATTTTCGTAGATGGAAATTTTTCGAGAGCTGTCATGCATACTGATTTTTCTGTTGTTTATTTTGATTTGGAGAGGGGGTGATGGGTACAAACGTATTAAATAGTGCGATCATAAGGTGTCGCCGAATGTTTTCCAGCTGAGAGGGATTCTGGTGGACCTGGGGAGTCTCACCGTTTTACCTTAGCCCGGGAACCCGCTGAGATTTGAACCCGGATCGATCGTGCGGACACTGAGCATGCTGTCCATTACATCATCGCACTCCTGGCGTAATCCTTATTCGATACAATAGCCGTTGCATGGCTGAGTGTATCCCGTTCTATCTCGGTGAGCAGACTTGCTATTACATGTATTGGCCTGTGAAGTGATGACATTTCTGAATCTGCGCGACCCCAAATCCCTGGTGCGACTTCATTTGGTCTCCTATTCCCATTCAGGCGCCTACCCCCGAAAATAAGATTTATCGATATATAGGTAAATAGTTGAGGACATTTAGGGACATCTACGCAGATACCATGCGCAACTGCCATTAGCCTGGCAAAGTGACTGGTATAATTTCGTCTGGACTTGAAACAAAGGGGAAATGTTTATAGACTCGGAACGTTCAGTATGAAATCACTGAATATCTTTATAACATTAAGTCAACTTCTAACGGATATTTGTTCGATTCTGTCCGAAAAGAGCAGTACACTCCAGTGTCTCGACAACACCTGAGCTCATAATTACTCTCCTCGAGTTTGCACAGAGATCGTATTACAGCAAGCCTTTGGCATTGACCGCAAACGTGAGCAGCACGTTAATATGCAGTCTTCCACTGAAAGCAAACTACCTACTAAGTGTGAAGGCAAACCCTGTAACGGCTGGGCCTCACTGGTAAATTTGGCTTACGCTGGTGAGAAAGCTGTTTCTCGCCAATTTTGCTGAACACGGGAAATCTTGGGTTGAAAAGTCAGGAGGATATTGGCTCCACGAGCCAGTGACGTCAATTCTATGCCTATATGCTTAAATGCAGTCACATGAAAAATGGGGAGGGGACAGTAAAACTTAGCTCCTCAGTGAGATGAAAATATCCTTTATATTTAAAAACTCTTCCGTCACGGGCTCCTCTTAACATTTCGCTCATGCTCGCGACAATATTTTAAATTCTGCCGGAACCCGCTGACGGCGAAAATTTTTCAGAAGAAAAGGAGGGGCTGCCTCCCTTGGGTCTACTGATGGCAACGCCCATGCCTGTATGGCATACCCATTTGATAAGACATTTTCGCGACTTAATCCGATCAGGGCAGATACCACAGCAGAAAGCCTGACATCAGTGTTTCAGCCGCCGTCTTTAAGAGGCCTCATATATAGTGTGGAGAACGTATTATATAACCAACCTGATTACGCAACGCGCGCCGCCGGTTCCCACCGAACTTGACCGACATGGTAGGCCCATGGAGCCAGCGCGAGGCCGGTCGCCTCCACTTTATGGCCGCGTGCCCGCCATTTACTCACCGGGTTACCCTTACAGCTCTTCATTCGCGCCCTTCTACGGAGTTTCTAGGTGTTATTGTTTCTCTAGGCAAAAATCAAGAAAGTATGTGTAATATATATATAATTGCGTCCCTTTGACCTTTATAGTTGATTATTTTCTGCACCTTTAAATAAAATGCAGATATCAGAAAAATGAATGAGAGAACTAGGCAAACACTCAAATAGATGCCTGCAATGTAACTGTCGCGATGATGGATATTCGACTAAGATATTGCGTTTTCGCCCGGTGATCTTAGCTTGCGGGGAACGCACTTCCAGTAAATTTCTGATCAACCATATGACATTAGCAATTCACGTCTAAAAACTGAATCATATTGTGTTTTATATAGAAATTCCATCTGTTGAAAACATTTGAATCAATTTAATGGTCAGGGGCAATCTAATCTGAAAGCGAACGGATGACCACTGTAAGTCTGACATTATTTTTACAAGACCTGCAGGAGGACTCTAACACAAGCCTTTTTTAGGGACAGCTTGGGCTGCCCACTCCTAGCTGCAAACAGCCTTAACCCGCGCCCACCGGGGTCCGGCGCCACCTTCGCCCCACCGGAGAGGCCATCGATAGCCCCCTAACACCGAAAATATGGGCGCTAGCGCAAATCTGCAAAGTGCAATAGAAAGCTCGCGTGAATTCAGTAAGAAATTACTTCGCATGTTTTAATGCTCAGGTCAATGGTTTGACCTCCAGAGGTCAAATTAGGTCAAGATCGGCTATTTTCACTCAAATATGCAATGATTAAGCAAACTGGGCATAACTCTTATGTCATTAGAGCTATTGAGGCCTGGTAAAGTACATTTGATAGCAAATTGCCAGTACTTTTCCGCTATGTGGCACGTAAAGACCTCCCGCCAGTGGTTTGACCTCAGAGGTCACCTCGTGACCTAATATGACCTGAGGTCACGAAAGGTCAAAAAGTGACCTTGCCGTATATCAAATGAAAGCCAGTGACAAGACAAACACGATGGTGTTTGTTTCACCGCTCTAGCTTAATTAGGTCAAAAGTTATTGCCAAAATACTGTTTTTGACCTCTGGTGACCTTGGATGACCTTGGAAAAGTCAAAGGGCAAATATGACCCCTGGGATCCGTGAAAGGGTGTGGTGTCCAAAAACGTTGTTCTGAGCAGTCTGAGTATTTGCAATAATTTTTGTGGCTTTTATATCATGAAACAACTTTTCCCTATGCTTTTCCAATGGGAGAGGTCGCCTCGTGACCTGACCTCAGGGCACGAAATCGAAAAATCCCGGATATACACCTTGTAGACCCTGGAGGAGTTATGAAGTGTAGGAAGTTTCAAATCGATCGACTTTGAAATATAGCTCTTACAGAGCTCTAAAGGTGAAGTGAGGTGACCTTGGTTGACCTCGTCTGGTGACCTGACCTTGGGTGACCCGGGGTAAAAAATTTCAGGGATGATGGGAAAATGATGCAGTGAGAGGTAGAGCCCTCAACCGCGGTGCTGCGCCTCGTCGTTTTCTGCTATCCCGGAAAAACCTTAGGGGGCCATCGATGGCCCCCCCAGTGGGGCGAGGGTTAAAAGGTGCTGTGAGGCTTTGGGCTGTTGAGGAAGGAATGATAGCAATGCTAATGAAAAACGGGTACTTAGGAGTAAGGGACACTACTGAGCCGAGCATCTCAGGAGTCATCTATTGCTCTCCGATCTGGGAGGTACTGCAGTGGCCCATATAGATGGCGCTGACAAATCAGTCCGTACCCATCAAAGGACCAATCGGTCTGGGAGCCGAGTGTACACGTAGTGAAAGCTCGGTGAGGAAAGATATGTACCACCTCCCCTGCTTTTCTGAGACAGTTCAAGTTTAAAACAAGTCAAAGGCAGGTCTGGCTGCTCTTAATATTTTTCTACATGTAACGAATATTTCGGCGAAAAAAGTTGAAGTCCACACAAATCGAGGCTAACCGTCTTGTTCAGACCCCAGCTTGAGTCCGCCGCGGTTTCAAGAGGCAGGAGCTCTTTATAGCAGAGTGTAATTAGTTAGTTATTTTGATTTCGTACTCAATATGGCTATCAAATGGTTTCGACAAAGCCCCAGGACAATTTTTTTCTTAGTTGCTTTAAGCGTACCAATTTGGGAATTAGTTCGCAAATTTTGGTCCTGCATTTATTGGTATCTTTATAGATCAACGCATATTTTTACGCAACTTTGAACATTTTTTCACACTGATATCTATATAATTCCCTGTCAGCAAATTTCATTTTTAACGCTTTCGTTGACAGATGGTTGTCAGTTTTGGTCAGGTCAACTTTAGTGGGGCTCGGTCGCGTTAGATGAAGCATGAGGTCAGGTGGGGTCGGGTCAGGTCAAGCCATGTCAGTCTATGCTTCTGAAATTGGTCTGCAAAAATATGAAATGCATGCAATGGGTGGAGATCCCGGGGAGGGGTGGAAAGTCAGAACCACCTAGATTTTGGGTCTCTCGTAGACTGTATAGGGCTCGTATTGCCGTGCTAATGTTAACCAATCCAGGACCCCCGTCCCTCCTGGGTCGAAGAAAGATCTGGCCTTGATGCATGCGCATGCGAAGACGCGCGATAAAGGCTTGTTTGTAGGAAGAAAGCGACGGAATGATTTGACTGGGTGCGAAAATAGGTATGACAGTCAGAGGACTTCTGGACGAGAACCTCCATAGAAAAATACACTTAAAAGAAAGTAATATCCTTGTGTTTTTGTGGTGAAAATAATACGTATTACGATGTGTGATAAAAAATGGATGTACTGAATGTTTCAGAGGGAATATAGTCCGCTATGCATTGAACAACAAATTTTCTAGGCGTCACCTGCCCTCCACGCTGCGATAAACTCACATTGTGTGATGCTGAAATTGTTTGAGCTTGTTTTCACCTTGTTTTGAAAAGAAATGACAAAAACAGTGAGAACATTTTTCAATCGGCCGGTGGGGATGGAGTGACAATATCTCCACTCTCTTCGTCCTTAGTTGTATTAATAGACGAAACGAGTTGTTGAGCGTCCTCATAAAAAAGACAATTAACGTTAGTCCGATACAGGGCATCGACAACAATGACAAAGGACTGCACAGCAGTCGTGCTACGGCAACAATCGTGAATAAAACATGTGGCAGTCTCCGGCCTCCCGCAAACTCAAACGGCATGCAATTCAAAGTCCGGTTCTAAATCCAAACATCAGGTGAGTAGACTACCTTTACGTACTGTACGCCTGTAACACCCGTAATGCATCTTCGCTTTGGAATACAGGGCAAGTTCTGATTGGAATGTTCTTATGATCTAGACGGTCACAGTATATTGTACAGTACACAGTATAGCTGTACAATCATTTAAGGCGATTGGAGCACAGACTCTCCCGCGTCTTACCTCCCATTCTTCGCCGCCGCCCGGAGCCGATCAGCGGTGTGGTCTCCTGAGGGGGCAGACCCTCCCCAGGAGCGGGCTGGTCCGGTCCCTGCTGCATGTCCTCCTCTCGTGGACCCTGTTTCCTCCGACGCGTGTCACACTGTCCCTCCACGCTGCCTCAGCTAGTGTCGGATTCGCTCCAGACCGGCGAAGCACTGCAACGATCGGGGCTTCCAGCGGGCAGGGGCGGCCCCAGGCTCACCTCACTGAAGCCGACGCGGGGTGTTGTCTCACCGACGGGCCACAGTCATACGCGCACGTAGATCCGTATTTTGCTTTGAAGTTGGGCTGATAATTTTTGCTAGAAGATGTTGGAATACCCGCTCCTTTAAGCGGGGTTCCGTGATGTTATTCGTTGAAACTGACTGCTATGTTTCATAAAAGTGCTCGTGTCAGGAAGCCCTCCTGATGCTGAGCCCGCCTGTCCCGATCGATTTCTCTCTACCTGCGCCGTTGCAAGAGCACAAATGCCCCTTTTCACTTCCGGGCGTCGGGCGACGCACTGACCCAACTATTCCGGAAGGCAAAAGTAAAACGAGTCGCTTAATTTGCTTCCGTTTGGCCCTAGACAACGCCGATTGTGACCACACGCAATGTTTGCATAACACTGCCCTGCGCCCACCGCGCTGATGCTAACCAAAATGCAGTGCTGGGTGTCCCCTGACTGGCCTCCGAATGTGAGGGTTATGTAATAACGACCCAACAAATACGGACGTATGACTGAAATCATGTATCCATCGTGGGTGTGGAGACAGGCTGACGAAGAGTTAACGTGGGTTTGATAATCGGGTATTATTTGGAGTTGAAAGCTAGTTTCGGCATTCAAGAAGCACGAACTCACCGTCGATGGGACGTGTCGAATGAAGTTTTGCATCTCTCAGGCGCTAGGCGGCGCGGATCCTGACATCTAGTGTCAATTATTTTAACCTTCAGTTTCAGGTTGTCCTAAGAGTGATCACTAGATATTCTTGGACGCTATTCGACAGTATTTGCAAAAAGTATGAGGGTAAAGGCGAGAATGAGGTAAATACCAAAACCATGGGCTCTTCAAGAAAGTTCCTCCAAAATTCTAGACGTTTATATGCCTATGATGGGGAAGGGACGCAACCTCACCGTCTTCTGGAGTAGAAGGATCTCTGATGATCTCTGGGGATATCCTGGTCATGCTCCCTTTCATTGGGGGTGCTCCTGAATGAAACGACTAAGAAGGAGGCGTTCATTGGTGGACGCAGGGGGAAATTCCGGCCATGCCCCCCCAAAGTGCTGGAGGGGGCCAAACTATATTTTGCCTCCCCCAAACGCCGGGAATTTCTTGAAAAAGGTGTTTTCACTAGGTCTGTGGAGCAAAACAACCTTCGCTCCCCCCGCCCCCCCGGAGAGCGATCATGTACTTGGAGAGGTAGCTTATACTAGGTCTGTCGAGCACCCCAAATTGCACGTCCCAACTACCACCCCTCCCCCAGAAGGAGAGACATACATGAGTTTGCCCCCCCAACTCGGGTCTGCGTCCGCCCGTGGAGGCGTTGAAATATACTTTGCATTTTTAAAGATTTGAAATATGTATGCTGTTTAATAGGTCTGTGAGACAGGGACGGACCCAGACGGTTGATTTGGGGGAACGCATGTCCACCACGGGCTGTAAAACAAAAAAAAAAAATACGTTGGGCGACGGAGACGGCAGCGCACGGTATAAACTACTATAGCGCTTCCATTTTGTGAATATACTCCCATATGGTTGGACAGGGGGCGCCAACAGGACAAGAGGGGTGGAAAAACGTATCGAGTGGGCACCAAAACCTATCGCTGGAGCGCAGATACTCGCAGTGCTCTGGTGACCCTGAGGGAGAGCAGGCGCTGCTGAACGTCGGCGTGCTTTTGCAGCTTCTCTGTTCCTTCCCCATCACGGCCTGCGAGGCCGAACGCACTTTCTCGGCTCTGAAGCAGATCCAGACCGAGAACAGGTCGACGATGGGAGAAGAGCGGGCCAAGGTGCTGCTCCTGCTGCATGTCCACACGTTGGTCCACTTGAAGTAGGAGCAGTTGGTGGAAAAGTTCTGCGGTGGTAAACGCCGTGTGATACGTTAGTTTTAGTCGTCCAAAACCTGTAGCAGTGGGCTGGAAGGGGTTATCCGGGGCGAGCAGAATTGTGCAAGTTGCTTTGTCTTCTGTTTTGTCTTAGTTTCATATTTTTTCAATTGTTCTATTTGTCCGCTTGTTTATAGTGTTTATCCAAATTATGATTTGTTTTGTTTCGACAACTAAAAATTGTCTATTTTGACTGTTGAACTGTTCCTTCGCATCTTTTTTAGCTACTTTTCTTATTGTTTTCTGCCACTGTTCTAGTCATTGGCAAGTTTTGCCGTGCTTCATTTTTCTTTGTTTCTTCGCTGCTCTCTTTCGCGCCTCTTGTCGCCCTTGCCTGCCATGGAAACATAAAAAGATGCTTATGAAATTTCCGCGTTCAGCGTCATCTTATCAGCAGTGCACATGTCGATGGTTCATAAATCTGATCACTGTTTTAACACGCGCCCCGCTGGGGGCAAAATTCGCCCCCCCTCCTGGTTTTCCCCAGATAACGCAAAAACGAAGCGACGCAGAACAACGAAACTTACAGTACCTTATGCCTGATCAATTTTACACATCTGACCAAATTTGTGAGTTAAGGTCATGTCAGGTCAAGGAGCTATCCAGGGTCAAGTGGCCCGACCTCAAAACCTAAAATTACGTGTTTGAAGCAGCGCCCAGGAAACATTAGCGAACCGATCAGTTTGAAACTTCCACAATATGATAAGGGCATTAGGGTCTACAAAGCTGCTATCTCGGAATTTTGATATTGTTGACCTAAGGCGGGGTCAATTTTTTGGTCACCCCATTATGTCTATGGTGAAAAATATAATGGGCTCGTTTTCAGTAAATACTGGATAGATAAAGTTGAAAATCCTCAAACCGTCTATTCTTACCACGATCTTGACCATAAAGTTGAGTTTTTAAGCATCTGACCTCCCAAAGGTCATATCAGGTCAGAGAATTGATTGTTTTGTCAATAATTTATCACTGAATTGAGATAAAGCTTCCATTTTGCTTGCATTGTGCTTATATTGTCGCGAGGAGTCAATTAATATGCAACATGACCATACCAGGTCACTCTGTGACCCTGACCTAGGTCGAGGTCAGGTAACTTTGACTATTTGACCTAGCAAGGTCATATTATACATCATTAGATTGGCCGCGATGAGGGAAATTCAATGGTATATAAAGATCTGCTCTAGCTCTCCTGAGGGAAGATCTAGAGAGGGAATCGTACACTGCTCTGTTGTAAGCCTATTGAGCCTTCTTTGACCTATGCTGACCTCAATATTGACCTGACATATAAATTATTCTTATAAAATAACTTCGTTTTTTCAAGAGCTTTTGAACGCCACCCGTAATTTTACTTTAGCTTTCGTGGGGAATGAGATACGGAGGGTGGGGGCGAAAAATGCCCCCCCAGCGGGGCGTGTCATGCAAGAGACCCCAGCAGGGCGCGTGTGAACAAGTGACTAGTTCGTTCCTGCATTACCAGACGGCATGCCAGCTCAGCTTCATCACGTTTTACACCAACCCTAGTTACTTTCATCCGCCAATATACGGTCCTTTTTCTACCTCGTCTTAACTTCTCCCCCAAACGTCGTCCTTCCCATGCCTCCCTTCGTTCATCTTACACAAAAAGAACAGCTCACTGATGCGCTTGCGAATGGGGCCCGCCACAGCGTGTGCTAAGCCATCTCCACCACTGCTGCACCTGCCTGAAACCCCTCCGCTGTGTGTCGGCGTGCCGTCTCCCATGTGTCATGGGCATGCTGCGAGAGCCTTTCTCTTAAGTATCATTAGCTTCACTGAAAAAATTTTGACACCTCGGTCGGGGTAAGGTGGAATGGTTAAAAATGCTACCTCTCGAGGGTGTTTTTGGACACCACAGTTCGGTGTCACGCACCCCCTACGGGGTGTAGCCAAAACACCCTGTCAGGGGTTACTCCTGCGAAATGAGGTGTAACAGGACACCCCTTGCGAGTGTTCAGCGATTCCAACGACACCCATTTATGGTGTCTCATTCCATTTAACCCTTCGGCAGGGTGTTGCAACACCCGTGTTCGAATTTTTGGTGTCGGAAACCCCGTGCATTCTACACCCCGATGGGGTGTAGCGGGACTTAAATTAGGTGTATGTGGTGTTACACATAATTTTTCCATGCGTCCTCCGTTCGTGAAGAAAACTGAAATTCTACTTCATCAATTGCAATGTCCACCGTACGCCAAACAACACTATAAAGAATGCAAATGTATTTGAAAGTACCTTAGGTGCAGAGCGAACATATGCCACAATAGATAAACTGCAGGATTGAGCATATGAGCGCAAACGGTGAGGAGAACAGCGACAGAGCTAATCACTTGGTCGGGTTTTGCTTCTGTCATTCTGAAAATCCCAAATTTCATTAAAAAAACACTAAGCAGCCGACAACGTCCATCCTTTATCTTATCATTGTCAGCAAGCTTTTTGACCGTGATCCTCATCGGCTGATATTAAAACCATACAACCGGTAGAGAAGGGCCGCGGAGAAGCGGTGGCCTCCCGTGAAGTTGAGTCCGTAGGCGGCGTGGGCAGCGGCCCACTGCAGCGCCGCTCAACTTCACCGTGGGTTGCCACGGCGAACTCGACGTCGCCGATGGCCAGGCCTTGCTTGGTTCGGCGTAAGATGCATCCACAGTCGCTGCACTCTTCCCCGTGCCAGCACTCCTCACCGAGCATGGTGGCCGCCAGCTCCAGCGCCTGTACTGGACACCGAGCACAAACATGAGTAAAGATCATGGTCAGAGAGTGATTGGAAAGTTAGAGGAAAAACTATGGTGAAATGTACCTATCTACGCCCATTGCGTACCAAAAGAAAATACAGATTGAAACATGTCGATCAGGCACCATTACCGAAAAGAAAGGCAAAAATAAATCTAGTTTTATCATCAATAGTAGCGAATCGAACAGGAAATTTGGCACTTCAGCTGATGTTTAATCTATTAGCTTAATACCAACAACTAAGTTCCTTAACATTCTGAAATAAACAACTTTCAAATATTTTCGTAGGAAATCAGATAAACAAGGGTAATGACAGAAATTGATGAACATGATCCCAAAAACAAAAATAGGTATGAAGGTTGAAAATAACAATAACAGAGTGAGCCAAGGCGATATATGTCTCGGGCGCCTATTGTCTTGGTAATTTCCTCATTTACAACATAGCAAGGGTAAGAAAGTAACTACGGTAAACTCGTCAGGATCTATTCGCGGAATATATTTTATATGACGTCCGAGACACGCTACCATATCCCTTGTATTTTGATTCATTTTTTCCATTTCTTTGGAAATTTCCTAATTAAATAGTTCATGAATTCGGCACCCGGAAATAGTTGGAAATCATTTCCCGTAGAAGATCATTTCTTCTCAAAATCCTTTAATAATTTCATGTCTGATTACCAGAGTGAATTCATGTAGAGTCAGGTTGAACGTCATGCACGCAGCAACATTTAATCTCCCGAAATGTGCCACAAAGCTGTTATCATAGTCACGCTGCCATATAGGCATGGGCCAGCATTAATATTTTATGACCGAAATTTACCAACGCATGGTCGGATCGAGAAAAAACCTTAAAAAGGTACATCAAAATTTCGGTTGCGTACATTTTATAATGTTAAATTACTCTACGAAAAATATAGGAGATGGGTCCCGGTTACTAAGGGGCCCCGGCCTGGGGGCCGACGGTAGTTGAACCTCCTTGGCTGAATCCTGGCTACGCCATTGCCTATAAGGGAACCAAATAGGGCGCTGAAGACACGCTTTGGAGGTTTCAAACGCCCGAAGTGGTTGCATGTACAAGTGACTTAAACACCAACAAGGCACACTCGCTCCAATGATAGCTACTACGGTCCTATTGCCCTATTGGATGGGTCAACACTTACCAATGCAGGAATGTTAAGGTTTGAATCCCTGTTTCTGCCAAAAATCAAAGAGAACCAGCACATTTCAGCTACACTTTCACACTGACTGTTGTTCTTCAGGAGGGCCTTGAACATTGTCTGTTCGCGCTTGCGCACAAGAAACGACGCCCGAATGCACGTGCCAACACCATAACGGGGTGTTCGATACACCGTGGTAACACCCCGATGGGGTGTTTTTACCTTTTCAGGGTGTTTAACACCTCAGGAAGGTGCGACCTGAACGGGTATTATCTACACCTCTTTAAGGTGTAGCAGTATCAACACCCGCTCTGGGTGTTGCTGGTCCTTAACACCACCCCCAGGGGTTCACATACACCCTGAAGTCCGTCTATGGTGGTATCAACACCTTGCACAGGTGTGTGGGGTGTTAAACCAAAGGTGTGAGGGTGTTAAAACTTTTTCAGTGTTGAACATAACATATCTTTTCGTTTCAGCATATTTGAACTCTCATGGCGGGAGAATATTTCATGTAATTAATATTTTAACTCTCATTCTGCCTATCGAATCTGTCTTTAACCTAGGTTCCGGGTCGTTGAAACATCAAACATATATTTCATGGAGTTCATGGACTTAACTGCTGAAAATAACCGCCATCCTAAATGGTCACTTAGCTGTGCATGTTCTGTGAGACATCTCCAAAAAAGGTACACCCGTATCGAACACTGTTCAAGCCATTCGAAAAGTGCCCTTTTTCCCAGGGTGCCCCTCCTTAGTGGTGTGCCCACCCATGTTGGAGCTCTGGCTTGCCGGCTGCTTGGGGCCTACGTGTTGGAAGCCGTCTATCCCTCGCGTGGGCCGCCCTCGTTGTGTGGAGGCGGTGTTGGCTGGCAGAATCATCGTAGTTGACTGACTGTGCTGTTCTCCTCTATGGCCAAACTTGTAGGGGGAATCGCTCCTTTTTAGCCGTGGGATGTGAGTTGTGATATGTGGAGCCAGTTGTCTTTTCACAAGTGATGTGCTGATCAGCATCCCCGGCGTGTTGTTATCTGTTCTATATTTCTAAAATAGGCTTTGTAAACTAATAGTGAGGTTGTTTTCTTTATGGGCTTATATTACCCGGGAAAGTAATCTATAAAATCTTAAAGATTGTTGTTCGAATCATGTGGCTAAAATTTGTCTAAAAAATAACTGTGGAGGTACTACTGGGGACATTTTTAAAAACGACGTTAACATACCAGGATAGAACATTAATGTTTGGATTCTAATTTTCAATCTTCCCTTATATTTCCAAATATAGTAAAATGATGCCAAGCAATATACCTATCTGTTACGCTGGCTGTCTCACATTTGTCTGATCAATATTGACAGGTTTGGATATTTTCTGAGCCCTATTTCACAATCTGTTCATACATGTTTGTTATTTCCTCCTTGCATATGCTGTGCGTGCAGTCAACATTTCCTGCCCGCGCGCTTCCCCGCAATACATTGCTGGTGCTATACTGTACCGCTGGGCACGCTTTCCTGATGGGTAGGCTGTTCTGCAATGCAGCGGAATGTCTGCGGACGTTATCTCGTGGTAGGCTGTCCCGCAATACTTTGCCTGCACCTCTAATAGTGTGCCGGTGGGCAACTAGATGTGTGTTAGCGTGTCCCGCAATGCTGAACTATTCTGCAACACCTTTGTGCTTTAAAGGGAAGTGCCCTTTATAAAATGATAATGTGTTTTGAACTGAGATAACGTTTATTTGTGGCGTGTCGAGTAATCACTATTGACATATTTATTTTCCCCTAAAACTCTTTGTATTAAATTCCTGGACAGTTTATGTTCGAAGTAAAGGGCATTAAGATCCTAGTTCAAACTGGGAAGGAATCCCTTTCTATCTGTCTGCAACAATTTGGTTGGTCTAAATCCCACTGTCATGCAGATCACGCGATACATTTTAACAATGGCAACGCTCATCACAACGTTACATGCCTGGACGGCACCTTAGTGGCCAGCCTCGTAATTGCACGGGATGTTTAGGTCAAACCAGGGTAGTAATAAAAAGGCGATATTTTTGTTCTGAGTGACTGAAGGTGGAAACAATGTGGTTTCTGGATTTTCAGGTTGATGCTATCCATAAATAAGTATTAGACATCTTTGGAACTCCGGCAAAGTGGTATACTTATTCCCTTTAACAGGTTTGTTAGTTTATTTTATTTTAAATCCGAAGATGCAGTGGCAAAACTGATGGACAACTCACTTGATTTACTGGGCAGAATTTTTCAGTACTATCCACGTGGCCATGAAACTTTCCTTGGTTAATGTATCCGAATGTGGTACCCCGTCGTTTGTCGCAAATCGACCACGGCGAAAAATTCAAAGAAACCAGCTCGAAGAAATACCTAATGAGGATTACGTTTGTGGTAGCCTCGCTTAGAACTGGCCTATTTTTTTATGGGTTTTTTTCTTTGCAGGAATCTTGTTGATTTTACGACTTATCGAGGTAGCTTATATTTAGTGAGGACAAGAGTTCGAACTCGTTTTATTGCTACTCACACAGACACACACATCGCATCGCATACCTCCGGTCCGTAGTGGCACTGACGGAGCACCTCAGTCTCTATTCATCGCTGATAAAAAGGAGGCCCACAGGGATCGTGGCAGGTCCATTCACTCTCCGATCGCATCGAAAAATCGTCCATCACGACGCATCAGCTTCAATTAAAACCATTCTTACGCCGCCCGGGTGGCCCGCCAGCACTTTATGAGCTACACACAGCAGTGTGCGCTACTCTGTCTGATCTGGAACACTCGTCTCTATGGACTGTGCAAATGTTAGTCAGATCATTAAATCCATTAAATCAAGGGATCCAGTGGATCATGAACACACAAGTATAATATTGTAGTTGGGTATTTCATTCACTTTTTTATCATCGGTATCCCCGTGAGGTAAATGCTTACGTCCACGCTCATTTCACAGTTAGCCATAAAGGTGTTGCCGTTGTTCAACACTGCTCCGTAAGGCCTACTGCCCAGACCAGGCCTTCTTATTCCTGGAATCCTGGCTGTGGCACTTGCATGTCAGCCACGCCATGACAGCCCAATTCGTGTCAATTTTAGGTAAAAACCTTCTCGATTTTAATGTCGAGCAGAGTTGTGCGTTTCAGAAATTTCTTGAGTGGACTCAACTCAACTCAAGTGCTGAGAGCGGTTTACTCAACTCCGACTCAACTCATGATCAAGAGTTCGGTGAGTCGGCTCAACTCCGACTCAAAGATAAATTCATCCGACTCAACTCCAACTCAACTAACGACTCAACGCAACTCAGACTTCGGCTCATTTTCTAAATAAAATAAATACATGATAAATATATAAATAATGTTTTTGGGCCGAGGTGGCCTAGTGGCTTCGTTGCCAGTCTACGGATCGGATAGCATGGATTAACGTGGGTTCAATCCCCACGGCGGGAAACCGCCTTCCGTGTCCGATCTGACCCAGTAGAGAGGATCCTTAAACACCCACGCCAATACTCCCTGTAATTGGGCAAGTGTGCCTGTTGGGAGTGGCCCTAGTAAAGAAAAAAAGGTAAAAATTTAAGAAATAAATCAATAAACCAGCAAAAAACAAGCTGTTCAGAAAGTCTGACATGAAATGGGAGATTAATAGAAGGAAAATTAATTCATTGGCATTCAAACATTGGTTAAAGATTTTCCAGCAACTATGAATAACTTTTTAATTCTTCCAGACTGTCACTGCCCAAAAAAGCTACCACATGTTGCAACTTTTTCTAAAAGGAGAATTACATATTAAACTAGGTAAATGGAATGGAAAGGAACCTAAAAGGGCTGAGGTTACACCAACACAGGCAAAAAATTGAGCCTCGCCTCCATACTGTCAAAAAGGTTCAAGCTAAAAAACATGATATCAACTGTATTTTTAGGGATGGTATAAGTATTGTTTTTTTCTGTTAGAGAAGGATGCTAGGTAATCTTTATAAATGAACATTAATATGGCATGAGTTAAATAAAAATTTAAGCAATAACTACTAGAGTACCTAGCTGCAATTGCTAATTCTAAAAATTACAGAAAACCCTAAGAAAAAGTACACCATATATGATAAAGGACAGTAGAAATGGAAATTCTCTCACCGTGTTGGATTTTAATATATTCATATTTTAAAGCCAATCCAATTTTGAGCTTGAGAACCTTCAATATAATACATACCTACCGCTCTTCAAAATTGGAGCACGATTTCATAAGCCGTGTTATTCTGCCCGGCAGAACGCATACTAGTATGCTGCACGTATGCGCAGTACGGATCAAGGACCACAAGTTACCGTACTGCACATGCGTGCGGCATACTAGTATGCGTTCTGCCGGGCAGAATAACACGGCTATAGAAAATTGCTAATGTATAGCTTTCCAAATAAAACACAGACGCCAAGCAGGGAACTCTGATCAGACAAAGACAGTAACATAAAATAATTCCTCTGATTCTTGCGATAAAGGTGTCTCAACATTTCTGTCCAATCAAGGGTCCAATTTTTCATGCTAATAGCAGTAACTGCTATTAATATGCAAAAATGAAAACAGTGGCGGCAGACGGCGCATTTGGAGAAAAAAAGAAGCAATGTCATATGTAGATCGAAAAATATTTGCATGACTGTATAAATCATCACGTGACACTTACCTTTTTGCCCTGGAGCTACCTAAGCTTGAGCCTATACTTGGTTGAATTTGTTCTTCAAAGACAGCAATGGCGCACACTATTCACTACTGACGACAACAAACCAACGACGACGTGTGTTGTTGCAGGGCTTGAAGTAAAGAAGTTATGTTAAATATTGAAGGTGAGAAGTTTTTGAGAGATTTGAAATGTATTTTGTAGTGCGTTCCACCACTTAAAATGTTTAAGAAAAGGCCAGTGATAGGAACCTGTTAAATTTTTGAGTGCATGTATTATTTGTGTCTAGGGATTTCTTCTGACCGGATCAGGATGGGCCTTTAAAATAAGCAATTGAACTGTAGAATTATTGATATATTGAGACAATTTGAATCTTTGATTTAAACAATTGAAACGCTGGATGGAAACATTTTTTAAAGGAGGTTAAAGGAGGCTTGCAACAGGTAGGCAAATTCAAACACTAACTTCACATCTTTACCTCTTGAGCCAACTTTTTTGGTCAACTCATTTGACTCGCTGTCTTCACAACTTAACTCAACTCAACTCATTAACATGCTGTGAACCGACTCAACTCAACTCAACTCACTTGTCTAATTTTTTCGACTCAACTCAACTCAACTCAGGGTAGAATGAGTTGGAATTTGAGTTAAACTCCGACTCCGACTCGCGAGTCGCGCAACTCCTGATGTCGAGGGCCCAGTTTCTTAAAGGTTGTAGAAAAATGGCGTAACATAGAAAATTGCTGCTCCGTTTTAATTTCCTTAAATTTGGTGCATTTTTATATTTGTCATCGAGCTTGCAAATACCATGGAATACTGAGTAGTACCGCAGAGAACGAAAGTTAGTGCTCCCCACAAAGCGAATCGAACAAAACCAACAAATAGGACGCAAGCTCTTAGGGTAGGCTCAACTTTTTCCACCTATCTTTCCTACCACACCATGGACCTGGGCCAGTGGCGTAGCCAAGGGGGGTACTTGGGGTCCGCGGACCCCCTTGGGCTGACCTTATGCACTGGAAAACACGAACATTGGTCTCAGGGGCCCCCTGAGCTTGGTCTCAGGGGCCCTCCGAGCTCGATCTCAGGCCCCCGAGGTTGGTCTCAAGGGACCTCCGAGCTTGGTCTCAGGGGCCCCCAAGCTTGGTCTTACGGGCCCCCTGATCTTGGTCTCAGGGGCCCCCCGAGCTCGGTCTTAGGTGGCCCTGAGCTTGGTCTCAGGGAGCGCTCAAGCTTAGTCTCAAGGGACCTCCGAACTTGGTCTCAGGGGCCCCCGAGCTTGTTTTCAGGGGGCCCCTGAGCTTGGTCTCACAGGCTTTCCAAGCTTGGTCTCAGAGGCCCCGATCATTGGTATTGAGGGCTCCAGAGTACCGAACATTGATCTCGGGGGGCCCTGAGCTTGGTCCCAGGAGGCCCACGAGCTTTGTCTCAGGGGCCCCGAGCTTGGTTTCAAGGGACCTCGAACTTGGTCTTAGGGGCCCCCGAGCTTGGTCTCAGGAGGCCCTCCGAGCTTGGTCTCACGGGCCTCCTGAGCTTGGTCTCAGGGGGCCCGAGCTCGACCTCAGGGGGCCCCGAGCTTGGTCTCAGGAAGCGCCCAAGCTTGGTCTCAAGGGCCTTTGAGCTTGATCTCAGGGGCCCCTGAGCGTGGTCTCACGGGCTTTCTCGAGCTTGGTCTCAGGGGCCCCCAATCATCGGTATCGAGGGCTCCAAAGTACCAAACATGGATCTCGGGGCCCCCTGAGCTCGGACTCAGGGGCCCCCGAGCTAAATCTCACGGGTCTTTCGATCTTGGTCTCAAAGGCCCCCTGAGCTTGGTCTCAGGGGTCCCCCGGGCTCGGTCTCAGGGGGCCCCCGAGCTCGGTCTCAGGGGCCCCCGAGCTCGGTCTCAGGGGACGCCGAACTTGGTCTCAGGGGGCCCCTGATCATCGGTATCGAGACTCTAGGGAACCAGACATGGATCTCGGGGGGACCCCGAGCTTGGTCTCAGGGGCCCCTGAGCTTTAGTCTCACGGGCATTTCGATCCTGGTCTCAGGGTCCCCCTAGCCTGGTCTCAGGGACCCCCAATATCTAAAACAAAAATACAAACTGAACACGTGCGCTTTAAAACCACCTATGATATGTTGTCAGCCCTTTTGGCACGTTCGTGGTGGCAGTCAGGATGGCCGAGCGGTCTAAGGCGCTGCGTTCAGGTCGCAGTCTGGTTCTCCAGGCGTGGGTTCGAATCCCACTTCTGACAAATTGTTTTCATGCAGCAGTTTCCGTGGAGTATGCCGCATCTCTAGTATATTTCGTCTAGTCTTGCTGCTTAGTGGCGGTGCCCTGAAATTGTTTTCAGGGATCTGTTGCGTTAGGCCATGGCTCTATTCCATGGTTACACGGTCTTAGAATTTTATATGGTATGAAGTGAGTTCGTTATAGAAAATAAGCCCACACAATAAGGCATGGAGTATGCCTCATCTCTAGTATATTTCGTCTAGTCTTGTTGCTTAGTGGCGGTGTCCTGAAATTGTTTTCAGGGATCTGTTGCGTTAGGCCATGGCTCTATTCCATGGTTACACGGTCTTAGAATTTTATATGGTATGAAGTGAGTTCGTAATAGAAAATGAACCCACACAATAAGGTAGGGTCAGGCGAGACCGAAACACATATCCCTCACTCCTTCACTCCTTCCAGGTAGGCAAGGTTCGTTTCACAAAAAGCTTGTACTCGCAGTGGCTCTTAGTTAAGCACCCGTGGTTGAAAGCAGCTTCGTATAAATCATATCACCTGAAACGTGCTGAAAACTGATAATCTTGAAGGGCAAGGCTCTAGTGGAACGCGCTATAATTTTCCAACAGTGGCCGATCCAGGACTTTATTTTGAAGGGCGGCTAGGGGCTAGAGCCTCCGCCCACAGAAAGAATTTATTACAAGGTACAAGCTTAAAATTGTGTTTCTACAAGTTTTACCATTGCAGAACCATAGTAGCACCGTAGTTTAATTGCCAAAGTAAAACAACCCTGGTTACGTCACTAGCATAAAGCAATGCAATTACTACGGAATGACAACCTTGCCTTGTGCCACAATAGTGCGCGCCTCGTTCAAACCTGGTTCATACCTTGCTTGCGCACCAGCGCTGCACTAACTGGAATACTAGGCGTTGTAGTGGCATTGTAAATAGCTGGTAGGTAAAGCTAGGGCGTTGTTGCACCCTTGCTCGGCCATTGTCGTTTGACTATGGTTTCAAATACCTGCGCGGGTTATGGTCGCCATCTTGCTTTCTGTTTACCCGTGGCAATACACAGCGGCCTGGCACGCATGCCGTGTAGGTTAGAATAAATGTGATTTATCTTAATCAATCGTGGAACTTTGGAAGCTGTCTGGAATATTTGTCAGTGATCTGCGAGTGGAAAGTATTGTTTTCTGTTCCAATAGTTGAAAAGTGAGGCATTTTGGAATGGTCAATCCAGGTCCAGGTAAGTAGGTATGTGGCTACTTCAGGCATGTATTCCATATTGGTATTAAGGCTCATATTTTCGTGTCAAACGAGCACAGACTATTTGATCATACGGCTTAGGTACCTGCAGTGGGTAGAACCTATTTGTGTTTGCCTTATGGGCCCGTTTGAAAAATAGGGTGAGTTGAGTTCCAATATGATCTTGTTGGTGTCATCAGATGGATCGGCGCCTGATCAGTGATGCTGTGTTGTACCAATAGGGGTAAGACAACGTGCGGGTTATTTTCTTGCTTGAGAGGTGGCTCAATGCTTACCCTTTTTCTACCGATGGTCTTTCTGTTGCATTTGGGGCCAGAAAACGCTTTAGCTTTCGCATAGAGACTGAAAAGTTCCTTTTGAAGCAGAGGTAGGTACAAGGGGGAGGGGCTAAGAGGGCTCAAGCCCCTTCCACACCATGAAATGTCAGAGTGCCTAAAGTAAATGCGTAGTCGGATGCTGCCCAGACACTATGGCGGGGAGGCGCAAGCGCCCAAGCTTCCCCCCCAGAAATGAAGTCCTGGATCTGCCGCTGTTGTAAAGACGTAATCCGAGTCTCGTTTTACCCTTGTAAGAAGCCTTGCAACACCGTTGTTCCCTCCCCGTTACGCACTGGTAAAGCGGTTGTGTAAGCAAGGTTCTAATCTCGTCACGGTCTTGTAGGAAGGCTGCGGTTGCGTACAAGGCGGACACAAGGCTTTGTTCTACCCTTGTTATGGGGTAATCATGACCTAGTAGAGGGCTTGTGGGGACGTTGTCAGCCATTGTTTTTGCCATGTAGGTTAACCATAGTTAAGTTACAAGGTTTGTACAACGTCCTCTAGCAGCCCTTGTCGTACTATGGTTCTACCATTGTTCTACATGGTTTTTCCTTGTATTTCCCTTTGTTTTCGTGGCATGGATTTTGAACGTACAAGCTTTGCGTTTTACCCTAGTAATTTTCCATGTAAACAAGGGTCTGACAAGGTTTGCCCTTGTAAAAATTTCTTTCTGTGCCGCTATTCCTCTGGCACAGCCTCCGGCTTTTCATTTACTAAAGGAACATTTCAGTTGTGGTGGAGTGGGGGGAGGCGGGACTTGAGCCTCCTAACCCTCTTTTATCCGCCACTGCTCTCCAAGTACCTAATTTGTGACATAATCGGGTGCCTATTGCAATGCATCATATCCACAACGAAGGCAAATCTGGGGGATAAACTGCCTTCACAATTAAGTTCAGCAAGCACCGGAAACACTCCAAACAGGAACCAACATAGAGTGACGCTCAACAGACAGTCAACACTAGGCTCAACCTGGCGCGCACCCAGGATTTTCGTGGGGATGAAGTGGGTGACCAAGGGGGCGGCTGGCTGACGCAGGGGAGGTTGACGGCCTGATGGAGGGAGTGGCAAGTTTTAACCGGGGGCGAAAGACTACTGAAGGGATATAATAGAGTGGAGAGGACCCTGCCTCCACGTAGATCATTTAGTGAGCCTCCTTTGTAAGTCAGGGGCTCCTGGACTGGCTGTTTGGGGGACTTGCTTTTCAGGTAAATGGACCGCCTATGTGGACCGTTTAGGGGTATCTTTTTTAAGTAAAAAGGGGTCTCCTAGGTAGGTTGTTGTGGGGCCTCCTTTATAGCTAATTAGGCCTCCTACATAGGTCAATTACAGGCATACTTTATATGCAGGGAGGCTAAGCTCTTTAATACTCAAGGGGATATTCCGGACCCAAGGTATCAAAGGGGACCTCCTGAGTCAAGTGGAGGTGCTCCAAAAAATCAATGGGGGCAATGGCCCCTATGTCGCCCATGGCAGTGCACCCCAGCTTTATTTATTAAACGTGATGCTAGGCATCACTTTTTGACAGTTCAGGAATCTCTTTGGCCGGACAAAAGTCCCTATTGTTCAAGTATATTCGCCAATGTGCTGGCTAGTCCGTGGGGGCACAGGGTCTATATGATTAGGCCCTCAGTTAAAATTGCACACGGATCAAAAAGTCCACAAGCCCCAAAACCCACGCACGCAGAACCCACATCCTTGTGTCCACAGTCCTTAAAGTCCACTCCAACAAAGGCCACGGATCACAAAGTCCACACTTTGCCCTTGTTAGGGCCAAATAAATCGGCCCACTGTTCAAAAAAGCCCACGATGGAATGTGGCCACAGACAACAAGGCCTACGGATCAAAAAGTCCACACAACTGTAGGTAAATTCTGAACTGAAGCTTTGCAATTTTGCCGCCAGGTTGTCGTTAAGCTGCTGCATACGTGTTTCTTGATCACGCACAGTGGAGAGTCAGGCGACTGAGATGGTAATAAACGTGTCGGTGACCTTGAACGGCCGCGGGATTATCTCACCACGTGGTTTGTTTCCGGTGTGGTGGTGCTCGATCTCGCGCTGAATTTCACGGCCTCGTGGAAAGATGGCAAGGACTAAAATGCTGATTAGTCCATGCTCCGCAACCACAGCACCTAGCTTCCTGCAGTTTTTACGAAAATGGAAAACGAGTTTTATTGGATTTCCTTTGGGTTTTAGGGATGTTGGTGCCTTACCAGCAGCATCATAGCCCGTTCGAAATTACATTGCAAAATACTTGAGGAAAGCCCATACATGTATAACTAGGGCAGCTGGTGTCTTGAATTGTCCACAAACAAATACTAAGCATGCGTTTGGTGGTTTGATCCCGTAGCAGCAACACAATAGCGTAAAAAGCAATAACATTGAAAAAGACCCGTGGAAAAACCCATGCAATGAAACCAGTCCGGTTAGCGGCATGCAGATTTCACAAAAAAGTCAAATGATTGGTATAACTGACCTCCATATCAATATGTCAATTAAGAGCAACGTATGAAAGTAAAATCATGGGGTACACAGTACCTACACTGTCTCTTCCCTACATGATAAAACGGTAGTTTTCGATCCACCGAAAAACCTAAGTTCATGCATCCAGGGCAGCTAGTGGCTTACACTGTTCGCTAGTAACCTGTGGGGTAAAAAAAACGGTGTTCCTCATTTTTATGGACGTCAGTGTCATTGACGGATGCAGGGAGGGGGGCATTCCGGCCATGCCCCTCCCCCAAAGCGGTGGAGGAGGGCCAAACTATCTTTTGGCCCCCAAAGGCCGGACTTTTTTTAAAGGTGTTTACACTAGGCCTGTAGAGCAAAAGTATCTTCGCCCCCCCACAGGAGAGCGATCATGCACTTGGAGAGGTAGCTTATGCTCAGGGACGTAGGAACCGGGGGGCAGGGGGCAGCTGCCCCCCAACTTTCACGATTCTTAATCATTAACCCTATGGCGTTGACTGGAAAAAAATGACTTGAAAATTCCCGCTGCCCCCCCCCAACTTTGACCATAGTTCCAACGCTCCTGCTTATGCTAGGTCTGTCGAGCACCCAATTGCATGTCCCCTCCCAGGAGGAGAGGCAGACAGGGCTTTGGCTCCCCACCCAAAACTCGGGTCTGCGTCCGCCCCCTGGTCAGTGCAGGGTCAAGTCCAGACTGA
Source organism: Lepas anatifera (assembly GCA_034440635.1). NCBI lineage: Eukaryota > Metazoa > Arthropoda > Thecostraca > Lepadidae > Lepas > Lepas anatifera. The sequence continues at coordinate 10,781 of JAOTON010002128.1, read as the reverse complement.
CGGGGGAGGAGATGGGGCGGGAGGCAACAGGTCCCAAAATCGCGATTTTTTTAAAGAAAATCGGTAAAACTCGGGGGTTTTGGGGAAAATTTTTCGCTTCCCGCTCGATCCGCCAGTGAGTCGGTACAATAAAAAATTATGTAGAATGAAAACCCTTGGCCTGTCCACAAGCCCCTGCCCCGCGACCAGGGCAGCTATAGCTGCAAAATATTTGTATAGCACCAACGTGGTTAGAAGCAGTGACAGTTACAAGAGGGGCCAGGGGCTCAAGCCACTCCCCCAAAAAATGTCAGAGTGCCAACAATAAATGCATAGCCGAAGGCGGTTTTGAGGTAATGGCGGTTGAGGCTTGAGCCCCTACTCTCCCCCAAATAAAGTTCTGGGTCCGCCACTGGTCAGAAGCATGGCATTCTTGAGTTTCATGAACATTATCTCAATAATAGCAACGTAATGATGTAAAAATGCAGCCTTTTGACCAGCGGAAAAGCCCATGCTCCACTAAGAGGCAACCAGTGACCTCCAGTGTCCACTAATAGTGTCAGTGTGGTCAGAAGCAGCGTATTCTTAACACGCGCATTGGGTACCCGCCACCTCTGGTTTTTTGGAGATGCCAAAACGGCGGCACGTAGCGCCGCCGTACTTGGCATACCTTTTTTCTGATCATTTTTAAAACTTTTTTTCAAATCTTCAGGTTATGTCATCTCAGGTCAGGTCACCAGTACAGGTCAAGGGACCTGATCTAAAACAGTTTAAGACAGCATAAGTCAGAACAAGGTGAGCTTATTCGCTGGAAACTCATATCACATAATGGGCCCACCACGCTCTCTGAAATATATATATTCGGGTATTTTTTATATTGATGACCAAGATCAGATACGAGCCATGACCTCTCTATTGGAAGTACATGGGAAAATGTTTTTAACCCTCACCCCGGTGGTTTTTCCAGCGGCACGAAAAAACGGCGGCGCGGAGCGCCTCCGTACTTGGCATACATTATCCTTGATCAATCCCACAACTCTCCTCAAAATCTTAAGGCTGGGTCATCCCAGGTCAGGTCACCGGTGCAGATCAAGTGAACTCACCTGCAAAAATGTTTAAGGTGTCATAAGTAAGAAATGGGTGAATCTATCGGATTGAAATTTATACCACATAATGCGGCATCGAGTGCTACACAATATGGGCCGAGATTGTCCATATCGATGACCTAAGGTCAAGTACAGACTATGACATATCCATGGGTGCCGAAAGTGGGAGACGGGGGACGTGTCCTCCCCCTGTTGGCCAACCAGGGGGACGCCCCCTCCCCAATATTTGGGTCCATCGTCATTAATGTTGTCAGGTACCGAATATGTTCAAAATTCGCCTCCCCCGGTCAGCACCAGCCTGGGTCCTAACCTCCCCCTGTAAAAATTCTGTGGCGGCGCCCCTAGACATATCTATTGGAAATGCATAGGAAAGACAAAAATTGGGCTGTATTTGTGTTGATACAGCTGATAAAATCTTCATATTCTCCAAATCTTAGTATCCTTGGCCCCTTCCCAGGCTTATGTTGCAATGCTGGACCTGTGAGAGGTCATCTCGGGCTACTCAAGCAGTTTTTAGACATATAGGGGGATTCCAGAACAGATCGACCAAGGCTTGACACCACCATGTCTAGAAAAAATCTGAAACTTTGCCTCCGGGTAGTTTTGGGCCAGGAACACGCCTGTGAGAATCTTAGCCCCCCTCCGACCAACGGTGACTGAGTTATAGCCTGGGGAAATTTTCAGGAGATCACTTTGTAGACTCATCTTTAATGCTTCATACCTTAAAAATGCATAGCCTGATTAACAAGTTTTGTATTTTATTGAACTCGTCTTGAACTTAACATTATTTTGCAAAAATAAAATTTCAAAATTTTTAAAAATTTTGACTTTTAATTCGTTTCACCTTTCCTTTTTTACCTTTTCGCAGTGAAAATTGTCCTTTTAGATACCTAAAAATTTTTGATTCATAAAATATATTCCGATAAAAGATGAAAAATTCGTTCTTGCTATAAATTACAAATTTTTAGCACCTAAGGTAGGTATGCAGACGGTTTTTGACCACTGCGGTAGTACCGCCTTATGTTTAACACCGCAAACAAAGCGATTCCTTTTGTAACGGTTGCTTGCAATCATATTGCATTGCCTTTACGAAATTTTCATTGTGCAAGTGTCAGAATTTATGAGAATTAACACGCGCCCACACGAGGGGGCGGGCAACCGGCCTCCTTAGGTTTCCACAGGTAGTAAAAATACACTTCGTGCAGCGCCACCGTCCTTCATCTACCTCTAACTCGAAATTGTTGCAGCTTCTGGTAAAATTTTAGGTCTGGGTCATACCAGGTCAGACCGCCAACCCAAGTCAAGAGACCTAACCTCGAAAATCTTTGGAGGTGCATCAGTAAGATCAAATTTAACCTATCGTGCTTAGATTCACATCACATTGTAAGGTCACCGAACAAGATATTTTTTGTAGCAGGATTTCTTTATCGATAACCTGTGACAAGGTCAGGGTCACGATCTTTCCATTAGAAATGCATGGGGCAAGGGGTAAATTTTGATAACTTGCGAGAATTGAGAATTGTCAAGAATTGTGATGGAGGTTTATTTTTACTTTGTCGTTTCTGACTTGCCACTTCAGTTTGATTAATATTATTTTTACCATACAGACCTAGGTCAAATCAAGTTAGTTTTGAAATTTTACTGGACAACATTATAAGATATATAATCCGATCGGGCCGGACAAGAACATTCCAATTGTGCTGAACATTCTTTCTACGGCTCTTCTTTGTCAGCTATTATGTCACAAAATTTAGGTTTCCACTTAGTTCCTGTAAGGAATACTTTGGCCTCGAGCAACCCCTTAAAGGTGACCCGACCAAACGATTGGATGTAACATTTCCGGTAGTGATTAAAACTGGCTATTTTGCGGCGTCGCTTTCAGTACACTGTTTATTCTACATGGTTTACTGAACAGCAGAGATAACCAACAATTAGGCCACGGAGCCTGTGTGATCTAACTTGCCTCCAAACACAACACTGCGATGGCTCGTGTTTTTGTTCTTCAGAACTTATGCCTGGAGCATGAAAGGGAGAGAAATGACTGAAGAATTTACATCTCCTGACGTTAAAATATATTTAACTTCATGAAATGGTGCCGCCATGCACACCATTTCAAAACGATGCAAAGGTTTAATTCCAGAGCAAAAGTTATATCGAAGCGAAATTCAATTATGTAAACGAAGTGTTTTCACTACGTCTCACAGCAAGGACACCTACAACTTTATCGAGGGCACTGCGAAACCGGCAACATATCACGATGGTTTTAAAAAGTCCAGTGAAAGATCAAATACGTGAGGCCAAAGGTACGCATGCTTTTCTTACGCATACATTTTTCAGCACGGTTAAGTTCTTGTACATTCCACAATCAAGCATAGCCAATGCTGCCAGTCAGCCCCAAAGTCTGTTCGCCGATGCCATTATGGAAAAATGAATACAAGTTTCAAAGAATACCAGCGGTAAATAAGACACCCATCACTGTTCATGAAATCTCTACAAACAAAGGAAGGAAGGTTCGGGTTTTGTATACCTATGTTCGAACCAAACAGGTCATGGTGAATGTCCAATGCAAAGTTAATATTAAACATACTGGTAAATTATTTGGCTTAAGTAATGAGTGATCTGACAGCCATCATTGCAGGTGAATGAATGCGTTTGTACAGGACAAAGTCAGCATAAGCTTTGCCACCGGCAAAAAGTGGGGGGAGGGGCAGTGAAACTTCATACTGACGCTGACTAAAAACTTTCCACGTTAGGACCAAATACTGTACGAATTTGGGCTTCTCGCTGCCTTCTGCAGCGGCTGGTCATAAGAATGGCCTGGTTTTCTCCCGTATTGACTGAGATCAGGAAATTCTGGGCCAAAAAGTGGGGGGGCGGGCCTCCCCTGGCCCCCTGGTGGCGACGCCCCTGAAAGTCAGTGTCAGTGTTAAAGTCGTCTCAGTGTATTCCCCTATTCTTCAATGATTATACAAGGCACCAGGAGTGTGGAATTATATATATAAATATATATATATATATATATATATATATATATATATATATATATATATATATATTTGTATGTGCCCGACCACCTCCAGTGATAAAAGTGGTAAAATATCATTTGAATGTTTTTGTTTCCATTTCAAATACTACTTCTTGGTTCAATGTAGTACAACCAACCCGTTAAAGGGCTAAACACATGATAAATTTTGCTTTTTATTTTCACGTAGGGGCTCTCGATATTGCTTAGAATTTGCCCATCCCTAATCATTAAAAAAACACCAATCAAAAGTATTTCCAAGTGGCGTTTGAACTGGGATCCGTGTCGGCTATGAAATGAACACCTTTTAAAAAATATCATGTGAGGCAACCTGTTCAAGTGACCAAGTCGAATGTGTTATGATTTCAGGACATTTTTTTGCATATATGAGCAGATTCAATGAGCACTGGGTCACCTTTGCATCTATACTATTTTTTCCACCTCCGGGAACGATGTAATTGTGTGAGTTAATGGTGCTTATAGTACTTGTTACAATACTTGTTTCAATTATTGATAAAGTCGCGACATCTTTGTAAATTTTTGTTTAAGGCTGCAAGGCTCATTACTAACAAGTTACTTTGCCCTCGTCTCCCTCGAAACAATGAATCCATGTCTATCACTTTTAAAGGTGGCTATTTTTATTTTATAAATCTTGTCCAAGTTGTTGCCAGTTCAGTTTTAGGACTCGGAGTCTCACTAGAGTCATCAAGGGACTTTTTACAGAGACCCGACCCCACCATCCAAACGTGCAACTCTCACGATGAAGGGTTAATTAAGGAACCAAAGTTGAGCGTCCCACAAGGCATAACGACGGCCGTCTACCTCAGGTCACCCCCTCACCAGTCAGATGCCAGCTGACGTACGGTATTTACGGTACCTATCACCTGCCAGTTGACCTAAATTATTTTGCCAGAAGTTGCAAAAATTTGGAGTTAGAGGCAGATGAAGTACGGTGGCGCTGCGCGAAGGTGTTTTTTTTTACTACCTGTAGAAACCTGAGGAGGCCGTTTGCCTACCCCCTCGTGTGGGCGCGTGTTAATTCTCATAAATTCTGACACTTGCACGATGAAAATTTCGTAAAGGCAATGCAATATCATTACCTTGTGGGACGTTCAACTTTCGTTCCTTAATTAACCCTTCATCGTGAGAGTTGCACGTATGGGTGGTGGGGTCGGGTCTCTGTAAAGTCCCTTGATGACTCGAGTGAGACTCCGACTCCTAAAACTGAACTGGCAGCAACTTGACAAGATTTATAAAATAAAAATAGCCACCTCTAAAAGTGATAGAAATGGATCCATTGTTTGAGGAGACGAGGGCAAAGTAACTTGTTAGTAATGAGCCTTGCAGCCTTAAACGAAAATTTACAAAGATGTCGCGACTTTATCAATAATTGAAACAAGTATAACTTATACTATAAGCACCTCTAACTCACACAATTACATCGTACGGTATTTACGGTACCTATCACCTGCCAGTTGACCTAAATTATTTTGCGAGAAGTTGCAAAAATTTGGAGTTAGAGGCAGATGAAGCACGGTGGCGCTGCGCGAAGGTGTTTTTTTACTACCTGTAGAACCCTGAGGAGGCCGTTTGCCTACCCCTCGTGTGGGCGTGTGTTAATTCTCATAAATTCTGACACTTGCACGATTAAAATTTCGTAAAGTCAATGCAATATCATTGCAAGCAACCGATTCCAAAAGCAATCGCTTTGTTTGCAGTGTTAAACATAAAGCTGTGCTGCTGCAGTGGTCAAAACCGTCTGCATACCTACCTTAGGAGCTGAAAATTTGGAATTTATAGCAAGAACGTATTAAAAAAATCCCAAAATTTTTATGAAGGAAATTTTTGGAGTGTCTAAGCGAGCAATTTCAACTGCGAAAAGGTCAAGCTAGGTAAAAAAAAAGGTCAAACGAATCAAAAGTCAAAACTTTAAAAAAATTTGAATTAAAAAAAATGTTTAGTTCAAGAAGATTTCAATGATACACAAAACTTGTTAATCAGGCAATGCGTTTTTGAGTTATGAAGCATCAAAGATGATTCTACAAGGTGACCTCTCGAAAATGTCTCGGGCTGTAACTCGGTCACCGTTGGTCGGAAGGAGCTAAGATTCTCACAGGCGTGTTCCTGACCCAAAACTACCCCGGATACAAAGTTTCAGATTTTTATAGACATGGTGGTGTCAAATTGAAATATTTGTAGTCCTGGAATGCCCCATAGGTCAATAACTTTGCATGAAATGATGATACAGCTTTTATTTTGAGATCGTTGCCTTTGGATTGTTATGGCAAGTCGATTCATATGTCTATGCTTGGTCAAAATTGACCTTGACCTGACCTGAGATCGGATCATTTTTGTGTTTTGACCTAGCATGGTCAGATTATACATCATTCGATTCGCTGTGACGAGAGGAAGCAAATGGTGCCTAGAAATGATTCTAACTCAACTCTTGTCAGACGCTAGAGCCCAAAAACTCAACTCAAGATACCACTTTCTTTGGACCCGTCATGACCTCAATAGTGACCTAAGCCAAAGGGAAGGGGGGCAGGTACCCCCCCGTCAAAGCGAAGTTGGCCTCAGACCCCCGTCAATGCGTGTCTTAAGTCCCACAAACCTCCGTCTAATACAGTCATTGGTGGATGCAGGAGCAGTATTCGGGACTCAGTGGCGGCGGATAAAGGGGGCAAGGGGCAGTTGCCCCCCAAATTATCAGAGGGGGCCCCGGAAAAATACGCAATTTTAGCTTGGTTCTTTTCTGAAAGTTCATGAACGACCTGACTGAGCCCTCAGTAGTTTCTCGGTTTGGACAGTGTCCGGAGCTTTATCTCAGGGGCCCTGAGCTTGGGCTCGGGGCCCCTCTAGCTTGGGCTCGGGGACCCTCTAGCTTGGCCTTTAGAGGCCCCCCAAGCTTAGCCTAAAGGGAGCCCCTGAGCCTGGTCTCAGGGGGCCCAGAACCTGGTCTAAAGGGCCACTGAGCCTGGTATCAGGGCCCCCACTCTGTCTCAGGGCCCCCGAGCTGTTCCTCGCCCCCCCGAGCTTTGTCGCAGGAACCCCAAGCTTGGTCTAAGGGGCCCCCAAGGCTAGTCCTCAGGCCACCCAAGCTTAGGCTTAAGAGAGCCCCCCGAACTCGGTCTCAGGGGCCCGAGATTGTCTCAAGGGGCTCCGGAGCTTGTCTAAGGGGCCCCTGAGCGTTGTCTCAGGGGCCCTCCAAGATTGGTATAAGGGGGCTTCCCAGGATTGGTCTAAGGGGCCCCCTGAGATTCGTCTTAAGGGACCTTTAGCTTGGTTTCAGGGGCCTCCAAGCTTGGTTTTCAGAGGCCGCCAAGCTTGGTCTCAGGAGCTCCCGAGCTTGGTCTCAGGGCCCCTGAGCTTGGGCTCCGGGGCATTCGAGCTTGATCTCTAGGAGCCCCTCCAAGCTTGGTCTCAGGGGGCCCCTGAGCTGTGTCTCAGGGCTCCGAACTTGGTCTCAGGAGCCTCCGAGATTGGTCTAAGGGGCTCCTGAGATTGGTCTTAGGGGGCCTCCAAGCTTTGTTTCAGGAGGCCCCCAAACTTGGTCTCAGGGGCCCTGAGCTTGGTCTCAGGGGCCCTGAGCTTGGGCTCGGGCCTTCGAGCTTGATGTCTAGGAGCCCCCAAGCTCCGTCTCAAGGAGCTCCGAGCTGTGTCTCAGGGCCCCGAGCTTGGTCTTGTGTGTGCTCAAGTCAGTATGCCTGTCATTTGCATTTTTCTGTGTCGATATAGACGACAGCATCAAAGCGCCCCCAGTTCTCATTCTGCAGGAGACGGAATTTTGCGGAAAAATACTCAGAATATAATAATTCGTGTTACTTAACATGTTTTATTATGTAGATGCATACGAACAAACAGCGTTCACTTTTTAAAAAAGAACTATTTGCGTCGGAAGGGCGTTGCTGTATCGTTATTATAATTTTGATAAACTCCTAACGTGATGTTCGAGCTTAAAGCTTTGACGTTCAATGTCCGAGGCTTACGTGAACCTATAAAAACGCAGATCCATATTTCGACATCTACATGTTAAGTACGCTGCTTATTTTGCTGTACTGCAGAAAACATATTCCAGCTTGGAATCCGAGATCGTGTGGAAAATCGAATGGGGGAGGCAAAAAAAATTTTTGCACGGGCCAACTAAACAACATGGAGGAATAACCATTTTTGGTACTGGGCCAAATACAATTTTTACCATTTGTGACGCTTATGCAGGAGCGGAAACCAGGATTTTGCTAGGGGAGTGGCTGAGCTTTGAAAAAATGGCGAAGAAGAAAAAGGGGGGGATAGGGCGAAAAATGGCGAAAAATGGGGCAAAGGGGCTGAAGCCCCCTCAGCCCCCTGGATCCGCCCCTGTGCTTAGGCCTCTGACCTCAGGCAGCAAGTCCCAACCAATCTATGCAGTTTTAGGGGGCCCTTGCTGCCGAGGGGGCCCCTATCGTCAAGGGGCCCCCTGGAAAAAATATTGCCCCCATCTGAAAAGAGCATCCGCCACCACTGATTTGGGAGCATCCCCGTTAACGGATATAGAAATATCACCAACTGTAACATAAAAAAAGAAACCCAAACGGGTCCGATAGCTTGTCTAGGAAACCTCCTAGGCTCACCAGGGCCCCTGACCTGATCTAAGGTCCTATGAGTCGATCTGGAGGCCCCTGAACTGTTCGGGGCTCCAGAACTGGTCCCTGATGCCCTATAAGCTAATCTGGGTCCCAGGATTTCCAATCGGGGGGCGGAGGAGAGACCTCCCGGGGAGCCATCTGCACCAGGAGGTGCCACTTTTGGTTGACAAAACCTATGAGGTGGGCACCAAAGCCTATCGATGGGTGCCAATTTTCGCATCATTTGAATTTAATCGTTAAAAAGAGCATTGAAATCACACTCTTAGGGGAAAACAGATTTCATCAGGATTAATATAAAAATATGTTTTGAAAGGTGTTAAAATATATAAGCACGGCTCTAATGGCAGGGATGGGGAACCGGGTTACGGATCTGAGGGAAAACCCAGCCATTTTGTGGCCTTTTCCCGAAATTTCCTTAGGAAAATCGTATTTTTCCGCCTGTAAAGTATGGGCATCTGAATGAACATTAGATCAGATCAGATCAGACATATTGAGGCAGCGATCCACACATGTTGTGGTTTTTCACAATGACACATCAGAAAAACAGTGAATGTTGGGGCACAATAAGAGCGTAAAAGTAAAATAAACGGAGTATCACGCGATAAACTCAGTATTACTGATAAAGTCATTATTTGAATAAATGTACGCTGAACTAGGCTTATTCAATTGTATGCCTTGTAAGCATACATGTCAAGCAAATTAACCCGCGCCCCACCGGGGGTCCAGCGCCACCTTCACCCCCACCGGGGGCCATCGAAGCCCCGCTCAAACTCCGAAAATATGGGGTTAGCGCAAATCTGCAAAGTGCATTAGAAAGCTCGCGTGAATTCAGTAAGAAATTACTTCACATGTTTAAGCGCTCAGGTCAATGGTTTGACCTCCAGAGGTCAAGTAAGGTCACGATAGGCTATTTTCATTCAAATACGCAAAGCTTAAGAAAACTGGGTACGCTCTTATGCCATTAGAGCTATTGAGATTTGGTCAACTACATTGGATAGGAAAATGCCTGACCTTTTTCCGCTATGGGGAACGTAATGACCTCCCGCCAGTGGTTTGACCTCCAGAGGTCACCTCGTGACCTAATATGACCTGAGGGTTACCAAAGGTGCCCCCGATCGGCAATCCCGGATCCGCCTATGTTGTGAATACCTTCATATTCTCCAAATGGTAGTATCCTGGGTCTCTTTCAGTTTCGGGCACCTGCGACCTCTGAGAGGAATCATCTGGGGCTACTGAAGCAGGTTTTCAGACTTGGGTTAAACATTTTGCAGGAAATAATGGTTAAGCTTTTATTTTGATACCATTTCGTTTGGGTTGCTATTACGAATAGATTGATATGCATATTGATTGTGCTAGGTTTGAATTGACTTCGACCTGACCTTAGCTCAGGTCATTTTTATGGTTAGCCTAGTGTAGTCATATTATACATCATGTTTAAGCGCTCAGGTCAATGGTTTGACCTCCAGAGGTCAAGTAAGGTCACGAATTACATTCGATTCGCCGTAACGGGAGACAGCGAATGGTGCCTAAAAATATATTCTACCCAATTCTGTCAGACGCTAGAATTGGTTATCAGGAGCGAATATCATTCTGTTGACCTCAGGATACGAAGGATTCAACAGGCTCTGGAGCCTGAACCAAGCTAGTTCCCCGCAAAAAGCGGTGGACTGGTTTTGTATTTCATGCTTCCTGGCTTGCATACTAATTTTAAGCGAAATCAATTGTCCCCGATTTGGTGATACGTTGGGTCCCCCCTGTTAAAGTCAATGGCATTTAATGCATTACGGCAAAAACTGATTTTTACGGCGACATTTTGTGCTCTATCTCAGCAACACGACGCGATAGAGCAAAATAAAAGACCGAAGTTTCGGGATGGTCTCGGCAAGGGCTTAGAATGATGAGGCGATTATAAAAATCCTGAATATCAATCTAAATATCGTAATATCTAACTCCCTGTTACTGTTTTCACAGACATCAGACGCCAGGAGCCCAGAGGACCTCCTCTCTCTAACATACCACCTTCTTTGACCTATCATGACCTCATATTGACCT